>OY720444.1:96835560-97345430 GCA_963082915.1 Dolichopus griseipennis
AACAGGCCTGGTATTCCTAAATACCAAAAGCACTTCATAAATCATCATAAAATACGAGAAAGGGAGTAGACTTTGTCACATATAGGGAACCTGGCGTTCCTCAATGCCAAAAGTACTTCAATAAATCCTCATAAAATACCGAGGGAGGAAGTAGAGTAGGTTATGATACATATAGGAGGCCTGGTGTATGACATGAACATAATTGAAATGTAATATAATACCGTTTTACAATGTTTAACTATTGTCTAGGAAGTACACGAGGTTATTTGACAAATGAATCAAATTTTTTAACATACTTTGCCATCTTGAACATCTTTTTCAAAATTAGTACCAGAGATCTAGGTTAGTTATGGGAACATGATTTTGTAATTTTTTTAAGGGTAATACTTACCTATTAATGCAGATTAAGAAAATTTGTCATTGCTAGAAGTCATTATCAAAATGTTTTTGAAGAAATTTTCAGGTACAGGACTTATTAAGACTCTGAGTTATGCATTGAAGTAATTGTATGAAATTATATGGTAGCTTTTCGAATTTCTTGCACTAGATAAACGAAAATTTCTCCAGGCATTTGTTGTTTAACCCAAATAGTTTTAGAAAAATTTCAGACACAAATTGTGTCTACTTTAACCCACTGAGCAAATTTTTTAAATTTCGGAATCATAGCTATTATAGTGTTTGAATTATAATACAACTGAAGGACAGACCCATGGATTTACAAAAGCTAAGGCAACTCACTTTTTGAGGCAGAACTGATTCATCAACTTGAGTCTAAGTCTATTTCATCTCCTTTACAGCGTTAAAAAAAGGTTATAAAAGTTTGTGAACTGTTAGAGCTACGTGTAAAGCTCGTGTAATAGGTCCCTTTCAAATTGAATAATACTGTAAAGGTGTCAGCTGTAATAACTAAAATTATAAAATGATTGGGGAAATCAAAATCAAGTTCGAAACTTTTCTAAAATTATTTTAAAAAACCCTGATACTTCCAAATTTCTAGACTTCCTAGAGGGAATTGCTAGAGTTCAAAATTTCCTTAAAATTTAAATATTTTTTAGATTCAAGCGTTTTAGAAATATTTTTAAATCAAATTAAAAGTATTTTGAAATTAAAACTTTATAGAAAAGTTTTTTTAGACACGATTACAATACTTTTCTTTCACTTTCGTTAATCAAAAACAGTATTATAAAAATTTATTATAAAATCAATATTTTGATTCAAAATCAAATATAAAGAAATCTTTATTTCAGATACATGTACAAGTACTTTATATATCTGCAGAAGTGTTTTTATATACTCTTTAAAGTTTATTCATGCAAATCTATCAAATTTTACTTTTTAGTAGAGTGATTTAAGAACTAAAGTACTATACAAGTACTAAAATAAAAGCTGTTATGGAGTATCATTTTTTTAGAAATTGGTAGTTTTTAAAAAAAAATTATTATCAATTCTTCAAAATTTAGTTCTATTAAAAAAGTGTATAACTGTAATTGCATTTAGTGCAATATTTCATAAACATTATACCAAATCAAACAAATTTATGCAGTTTAATAATCATGAATAAAAAAATTTTTCAAAGAAATATGAGTTTGTTAATAATTACTTAAACATTTCTCAGGAAATTGAAAAAAAAATCTTGCTCTGTAGTTTGTTATTGAATTCCAAAATAGTTAGGTAAATTTACTGAGTATTCACTTCAGATACCTTGAGTCTTTGTCAATTTTTCACATTATTATAAAAAAATTTCAAACTGTTCAACTGCTAGGCTAATAAGACTGTTTATACAATAGGTACAAATTTAAATAAGGGGGACATATTCATATTATTAAAATATTGATCTTAATGAATTCATTCAGATTTAAGTCCAACAATTTAAACATGAAATAGTACTAGGTCTTATAACATGTAGAGAACTCTTAGATTTGCAATAGATACAATTCTATTTTTTTAATATTGTAAAAATTTGGTATTTGAGTTATATGGTATTTTATATCTGTGAGTTATATTATTTAATTAAATTATTTGTTTATATTTTGTATTTATTTATATTAATATAATTATTAATCATTGATTAAACCATTTATTTGAACCCAACAGTTAGTAGTAGTTAAGTTGAGTTGGAAATCAGATTAAAGCGTTTTTTTTACGTTCACCTCGAACCCGATCTTTTCCCATAGAAGGCTTGTGCTTTGACCACCGTGCTATTCAGCACTATAGCTGAATTAGTGGCTGAATTTGATAAATTATCAACAGATATGAAAAAAAATGAATACTATTATATTCTCAAAAATTTCTGCAACATAATGCCTTCAACTTTCACTGTTTTACTACTGAGCAACAAGCTGTTCTAAACAAAATAGAATTTCAAAAAAGTTTCTTCAATTAACATATATTTTATTATTAAAAATTTAGTTGTCTTATATTTTGTCCAATACTATACTTTATTGGCAAATTTTGACTTCTGTTTTATGTTTTACTTTTTTTTCCAATAAATCTTTGCACATAAAAGAAAAGCTTTGCCAAGAAACACTTTGATTTATAAGTATCAATATCATATTTGAAGATTTTCCAATAACATATTTTTTACTTTTTATATTTAACAATTTTTTTTTTAGTTTTTAAAATTATTTTAAATTAAATTAAATTGATATACTTTATTTATTATATAATAAAAAACTTGTATATCACTTTAATATATAAAAAAAAACTAATTTAAAAACTATATAAAGTATTTATTCTCTTTATTCTGAAATTGGAATATATTAGTACTAAATAATATAAATTCATAAAATATTGTGTGAAAAATGATATTTTTTTAAAATAAAATTATCTTGAATATTAAATTTTATTTATATTTAAATGGCTTTATAAAATCTTTAAATAAACCAAAAAATAAAAGACAAAATTTATTGCATAAACCAAAATTTCAAAGTAGTATAAAATTTTTAATAAATAAAATATTGCATATGTTTAGGCGAATTTATTTGTAATTGAAATACGATCTTATACTTTGATAGTTAAAAAAGAAATTATTTGCTAAATAAAAAAAGAAATATTTATTGGTAAATTAATGGATTTTTTTTTAATAGAATTTTTAAATTAAAAAATAAATATTTAAAAATATTTTGGATTTTATCATTATAAAATTAAATTACCACTATTGCAGAAAAGAATTTTGAAATTATTATTTATTTTATATCAAAACTAATTACATATTTTATTTTAATTTATAATTTATTTTTATTTACTTATTCAAAAAATAATTTGAAATAATTTTGTTTTAATTTGAAATTCAAAAAATTTAAAAGAAAGTTTGTGCATTAAAAAGAAGTTTTCAATTGTAAAAACAACTGGTACGATACTCTGGCAAAGTTACTTTAATCTAATATATACTTTATAGTTATTTACATACATTTTAAATTTCAAAAATAATGCAAAATTTTTTAATTAAAAATCTAAATAATAAGTTCTTTATGGTCCAGCTAGAAAATCCAAATTTTGAAATCCGAATGTTCAAAATCCATATATTTTAATCTAACCTTTCAGGGGTTGCAACAGAATTTGGAGTTTAATTTTTATGTTCTTGTAAATGTTTGGATTTTGACGCAATTGAATTTTTTTTCCGGGACTTTAAGCGTGAATCGCAACAGGAGTGTTTGGTGAATCGGTTGTTTTTTAAAAAATAATTCATTCGACAACTTCTGTCTAAACTTCTATTGCTGCCTATTTCTTAAAAGCTGTTGAGATCTATAGTCTTCTAATCTTCATGATCATCTCATCTAATTAATAGTTAATTTAATAGTAAATTTTTCCGCATACCTGGTAAATCATATAAATGTTTTTCGAATTTAGATATTCAAAATAAAAAATTTTAATAATTTTCGAGACGTAAATTAGTAACACAACTTTTACTTCATTGTTTACATTTTCTAATCAAATTTATAATAGAACTGAGTTTTGTGACTAAAAATAATATTTCAAAAAAATCATTTAAAAAATATTTGGTTCCCTGAGGTCTTACAAATATTCTTAAATTTGTTAGGCAATCTTATTATTTTGATATAACGACATAACTTAGGTTCTGACCTGTACAAACACAAATAATTTCGAATCATTCATCAATCAATTCGTTAATTATTCTCATCATTGTCTAAATTTTAGAATTCAATTCTTGTACTTAATTATTTCAAAATTTGAGAAGTTCCCTGAACTTTTTTCTATATAGCCCTTTTTATTTAAATTATCCTTATCAACTTCTAGAAAACCATAGTTGGGAATCACTGAGATTCCACGGGTTTGAGTACCTGCCATACAACTTCTTCTCGTACATGAGCATTTCTCTATACCTGTTGAAGCTGGGTGTCTGAAATTTTGCCAATATATTTTAGTTTTATGGTCAAAGTTTTTGCAAAATTTGGTTGGTCTACTGCAGAGGTTTCGAGTAGCTGCTATACAACTCCTTCTTTTATATGAGCATTATTCTACACTCAATGAAGCTGGGTGTCTGAAATTTTGCCAAAATAGTTTAATTTTGTGGCCAAAGTTTCTGCCTGAAAGCCTAATAATTTGTGTATTTAAAATTTTGTCAAAAGTAAATAACGGTTTATATGGATATTCCACAGTAGACACCATCACTCTTCCTCGTTTCTTAAAAATATTAGATTACAAAATCTCTCCAAACTATTTAACTACATTCTATAATTTATTTAATTATTTAAATTTAATTCAAATATTAAATACATAAAACTATAAAATTATTAAAAACATTTTAATTTTATTTACTTTTAATATATATATATATATAATAGTATTAAATACATTTTACATAACAGAAATAATATACAAATTTCGAAAATTTTTATATTTATATTTTTATTTTTTAATTGGTTAAAAATTTTAAAATTACTTTATTTAAGTAAATTCTTTCAAATTAATTAATTAATTCTAATATTAAATAAAAAAAAAAAACAATTAAATTTAATTTTCAATTTTTTTTTTTTTAATAATTTTGGTTAAAAACTTTTAAAGCAGCAAAATAAAAAATAAAATATTAAATTAGCAATTCAGTTAAAAAAAAATCAAAATAAATATACAAAATTGGAAACTGTTCTCTTAAAATCTAATTTAAATTTTTTTTTAAATAATTTTCGATTTATTTAAAATGGTTTTTACTTTTAAAGCAACTTAAAATTATTCAAAAATTTTATTATAAATATTTTACATAAATTTTTTTCTCAATCATCAATCAAAATTAAATTCAAATTCCAAAAATCCAATTAGGGTTTTGATGTTAATGCCCATAGAACACATGTTTTATCAGCTGATGTTGATAAAAATGAAAAATCTGTTGGATGCCAACGTCCAGATATTACTTTATCATTATGATTTGCAACTGTAACAGATGGTAATTGTAATGTTAAATCACCTTGTAAATCAGTTAACATTAATTTTTTATCATAACCAGCTGTTAATAAATAATATGCTGATGGTGAAAAACGTATAGATCTAAAAAAAATAACAAAAAAAAATAATAAATTAATATTTAAATTAACATTACATCATTAATAATAAAAAAAAAAATGGCTGCAAAAAAAAAAAACCGTAATAGGAAAGGTGTAAAATAATAATTATTTTAAATTAATTTTCTAATATACGGAAATAAATTCAAAACTAATTTATTTTCATTTTGTATACACGTAAAAATTTACATGTTACATGTTAGTATATATGTACATAACTGTACAACATTACATAAGATTTTAGTATATATATACTACTTACCTAATATCAGCATTATGTGGTTTAAAACATTGTATTGGACGATTACCTCTTATATCATATAATACACATGAACTATCTTCATGACCAGATACTAATAAACGGCCGGATGGATCAACACAAACAGCTGCAACTGGACTACCATGTCTTAATCCAGGTTGTGTTGATGGTGTTACTGTATTAACACATGATCTGGTACGTAAATCCCAGAAACGTATTGTTTTATCCTACAAAAATGTAAAAATTCATTAAAAAGATGTTTATACCGTTAGAATTCATTAAAAATTTACTGTTAGAATTCGCTTTTATTTAAAGTGTTTGTATGTGTGTATGTATGTATGTAAAAATATTACTGCAGTTAGAAAATATGTAATATATTTTTTTTAAATGGTTTTTCTAATGTTTTTATAACCGTAAAATAAATATTTATATAACGGTATACACACACAATACTGTTATTTATACAGTTATTATACAATTTTTAAAAACCGTTATTTTTCTATTCAAGTTTTTTTAGAATTTTGTCTAATAAAAAGGATACTGTTTTATTATTACTGTTATTTCTTTTAGTTTTTTTAACGGTAAATATGTTTGCAATTTGTATATATACATATATTGTGTATATATATATGAATGATTATTTAATGTAATATAATGGAAGGGAAAATGTATAATAAAAGTAGGTACTTATGAACCATTTATATTCTCTTTTACATACACATAACCATTTATTCATTATTATGATTATATATTTTTTTTAATTTTAAATTTTTTTAATAGCTGGTGTAGGTACCAGAGACCTATTATTTACAATTTAACTTTTAAAAAAATACAACGAATTTAATTTATAATTTATATGCACTTACATGTGAACCAGAAACAAACATTGCACCACCCCAATTATATAATGATAAAATGTGTCCACTGTGACCACTTAACGATTGAAATGGTGTTGCAGTACCACAATCTGTTACAAAAATTTTATTATCACCAGCTCCACCACTAATTAATAGGCTAGCTTTATTTGATGTATCCTCAATAAAACAAACATCACGTATTGTACCATCATGCATTGTTAATTCAATTTCACGTCCCTCTAATTGTTTTGTTGCATCATTATAACGCATTAATTTTATTGTTTTATCATTTGATCCGGTAGCAATTAATTCACCATCTGGTGACCAATCCATACAATATATTGAACCTTTATGATATTTTTGTTTTTCATAAACAATTATTGGTTGATATGCAGTATGATCCTCTCTAATGTATTTGAAAATTAATAATCATAGTTAGTTGTAGTTTTTTTTTTTGGAAATTTTTTTAAATAGTAATTAATTAAAAAAGTTATGATAAAGTTAATTGTTATGATAAAGTTAATTATATGTTACTAAATATTATAGTTAATTAATAAACTAATTATTATGTATTTAAAAATTATATTAATTAACACAATTTTTAGGTTATTTTTTTTTAGTTTCTGGGAACTAATTCAATTATTTGAAACTTTATGAAACTTTAAGTACCTAGTATTATTTCAATAGGAATTTTTTAAATGGAAATCGGTTTTATTTTAAAGACAATTAAAATAAAAATTTTTAATTGGAAAATGATTTTAAAGAGAAAATTCATTAATAAATTAAAAAAAAGTTGAATGAAATATAAGTTGAAAAAATGCAATGGCATCTCATATCACACATAGAAATTAATAATTAAAAGTCAAGTATTATATGTTTTTTTAAACTTGAAATAAGATTCCAAACAAACACTATTTGTATCTAAAATAGAAATTCAACTTGATATTCATTTTAAAAATTTACAATATAATAAAAAAGAAGTTGTTTTAACAAAAAAAAACAAACAACTTGATACCATATCACTTCACTTTTACACTATTCAATATACATATACTACTTATTCATCAATAATGTATAACTTTTATACAATGCAATTTATTCGATATATAATATATCTATGCAGACATCATTTATAAATCTATAGATACAATTCCAAAGAATTTAATCGATATTCAATATTACTGTACATATATATATATATTTTAGAGAAAAAATTTTTCAAATAAAAAAATAAAACTGAAAAGAAAAATCCAAACCTGATATCAACTAAAGATGGATATTCACATATACGAAATGTTTTTGAATTTGATCCAACTGCATATAATTTACCATTTGGATGAAATTCAGCACAACGTATTGCTTGACATTCATCTAATGATGTTACAGCTACAAATTGTGGACGATCTGTGTCACCCTGTAATACAAAAAAAAAACATAAAAATAAATTTTTTTAAATTAAAAAAAAAAAAAAATACTTCAATTCAATTGAAAAAATTTGACATAGATATTTTTGTTAGAATTTAGTTTTCTATTTTCTTAAATTTATTGATCTGAGATGCCAACTCAGGTGTTATTTTTTTTTGTATATGCATTTTTAAAAAAAAAACTATTTTTAATTATTTAGAAATGTTTTTTTCAAAAAAAAAAATATTTTTGATCAAATAGAAATTGTTCAAAAATAGTGTTTGAGAACAATATCAAAATTTATTATTAAATTCTATCGGAATGCAGTTTTGCTTTGTTACGAACAATATAATCACTATCATGTTGTCAGTTATTCCTAATTCTTTCGGAATTCTTTAAAGAATTATCGAGATTTATATCAACTGTTTTACAGTTATAAATAGTTTTTCAATTTAATATTATTAATTAAAACTTAAAATTTTAAAGCTATTTAAATATTAAGAAGAATTAAATATTATATGATTCGGACAATTAATTCGGAATAGAAAAATAAATTATTCCGACTAAACTTTATATTGATTTGATTATTTTTAATTAGTTTGATAATTATAAAATGTCATTTGTAAATTAAAAATTATTAATTTGAAAAGTAATTACTTTAAAAATAATTAAAAATTAAGTAATTCGGAATATTTATTCGGAATAAAGAAAAAAACCATTCCGATTGAATTTTAACTTAATTCAATAGACTTTTTTATAATATTATAAATACGAAATATTCTTTTTAAGTTAAAAATTATAAATTTGGAAAATAATTACTTTAATAGAAGGTAATTAAAAGCTTTGTAATTCGGAATAAACAAAAAAAGTAATTCCGAAAAACTTTAATTAAATTTAATTAGTTTTAAATAATTTTGATAAGTTTTTAGTAATTTAATAAGTACAAAATGCCATTTGTTTAATATAAAAATCAAAAGCAAAAATTAAAAACTTTAAAGCAATAAAAAATAATTATCGCACCTGATAAGTAAAACCATTTTTAGTATTATTATTACTATTATAATTATTATCAATATCAATAAAATGTTGATTAACAGCTGTTAATAGATTATCCATTGAATAATGTTTATTTTTAATTTGATATAATGCTGATTTTTGTTTTGGAAAATTATGTTGTAATATTTTATTACTATTATTATTATTATTATTATTAATAATATTATTTGTATTTGTATTATTATTATTAATATTTGTTAAAATTCGTGATGATCCTGTAATTGATGATGGTGATGATGATTGATGATGATTAATAATATTACGATTACTATTATTATTATTATTAGTTATACTATTTCTATTTAATTGATTTTTATTATAATTATCTGCAGTACAACAATTATAATTTAATTGTTGTTGTTGTTGCAATTGTTGTTGCTGTTGTTGTTGTTGCAATTTTTGTAATAATTGTGGTTGTTTATTATATTTTAATAAATCAGTTGTTTGATAATTATTATTAAATAAATGATCTTCAAGACGTAAATCATCAACAGATCTTGATATTAATAAATTTTTTTTATTTTTTTTATTTATTATATTTGTATTATTGTTATTATTATTATTATTATGATTAGTATTAGTTGTATTTGATGATGATAATAATGATGATGATAATAATGCGGTTTGATGTTGTTGCTGGTGTTGTTGTTGTTGAATTGTTTGTTGTAAATGTGGATTACAATCAAAACAATTAATATTATTATGATCTTTTATTGTTGATTGTAAACTATTTTTTTTATTATTATTATTATTATGATTATGTGATTGTGATGATGTTGATGATAATGATGAACCATTTTGTTGTTGTTGTAATATTATATTATTAATACCATTATTATGTTTTCTAATACCATTTTCACTATGATTGTTGTTGTTGTTTGTTGTTTTAAAGTGTTAGTTATTAAATGAATATATGATACAATTGTATATCGAATTGTAAAAATGTAAAATATCGTCCAATCGTCATTATTTTCAAGAAATCATTTTAATTTTTTGGTTCATTGAGTTTATGTGTTGCAATATATTGTCACCATTTAAGTTTTATACCAATTGTTGTTGTATTAAAGTAAGATTTTTTTAAAACAAGATCAGTAAATCCGTAGTGAAAGTCAAAGTTGAAAATTAAAATGAAATTCATATAAAAATCGCAAACCATTTCAATTTTTTTTTTTTTTTTTTTTTATTTTGAAGGTAAAAAACGGAATATGGTAAAAAAAACCAAAGCGTATACCAAAAAAATGTAAAGAAAAAAAGAGAAAGAAAATATATTAAAACAATATTAAATATTTTCAAAAATAAATTCTTTTAAAAAAAAAATTAAAATTTAAATGGAATAAAAATCACAAAAAAAAAAAAATTTCACTATTTTCAAAAAAATAGTTTTTCATACCATTGAATTTCAAAGTTACATTTATTTGGATTACTACCACTATTCATATTGTTATTGCTATTGTTGTTGTTATTATTATTATTATCATTTTCAATTGAGGACAAATTTAATGTTGAAGATGATTTTACACCTGTTGATATCATCGGTTGTTGTTGCTGTATTTTTGATCCAGATTTTAATCCATTACTACTAATCATATTACTATTACCGTTATTACGTGATAGACCCGAATATTTTGGATTATTTTTCGGTATATTATAATAATCACGATTTAATAACGAAATATCAGTACATGTTGAATTTGTATCGCATAATAAATTACCATTATGAATCTTTTGAAATTTTTTGTTGAAAATACAAGTTTGACAAAATCGCATTTAAAATTTTAAAATCCAAAATTTTTGAAATTTCAAAAATTTTAAAAAAGAAAAAAAAGAAGAAAATTTTGAAAATTAAAGATCTGAGATAAGAATATCTTGAAAAGAAGTTTGAAAAAACTAAATTAATAATAATTACATTTTGCATTAATAAATTACAATTTGCATCATTATATCCTCCTTTCAATAAATTTGTACCATTTGTACCTAAAAAATCATTTAATGGTGGTTTTTGTGATTGATGGCCACCACTACCAACTCCGCCACCAACACCACCACTTCCTCCGTTCATAATTAAATTTTGTTTTGAATATTTATCTTTACTTTTATTTGAATGCCAAAATTTTTTATCATTTTTAAACATTTTTTTTTTTTTTTTTTTTTTAAATTATTCCTTTACAGCTGGTAATCCTTTAAAAATTTATGTATATATATATAATCCAACCAAAGAAAGTGTATAATCCAAAGTGATAATCCAATTTTGTAATCCTTTTTAGAAATTATCGCACGAAAAAATAAATTCAAATTTCGAAAATCCTCAAACGCGATTTTTTAAAAAGAAAAACGCGATTTTATTGAAAAGTTTAATTTTTCGAACCGCTTTTATCCGTTAAAATAAAATAAAGTAAAATTAAATAAAAATTTAAATGCAAAACTTTTCAAAAATAAATGCAAAAAGTTAAATTCCTTTTACGGAACAATAAATCAAAACAAAAAAAACTAAAAAATATAATTTAAATAAAAAATAAAAAAAACGTAACGAAAGAATAAATAAAAAATTTTCACCGCGCGTAAATAATATTAGAGAAATTTTTACAAAATAAAAAAGTTTTTCTCCGGTTTTTATTTTTTTTTTATATTTTCTTTTATTTTGTTTCCGCTAACTCGACTTCAATCCATCCAATTCATTTAACATCAAGATATCAACTAAAAGATGAGAATACCCAACATCACAATTTTTATTTTTCAAAAAAAAAAAAAAAAAAAAAAATATAAAATTAAATCAGAAAATTTTATTAGCTTTCCCATTCAGCTTCAAAATACTCAACTCACAATACAATTTATGCCAGTGCTCCAAAAACAAAAAAAAAAAAAACAAGAATAATAAAACGTTTTTCCTTTTCAATTTTTCAAAAAAACAACAACAACAATAATAATAACAAAAACAATAACCATAGCAACAACAAAAAAAACTGTAAAAACGAGTTGAAAAAAAATAATCAAGAAATTCAAAATAAAAAAACTGCAATATTAAAATGTATATGTACCATCATTATTATCATCATCACCATCATTACATTATTATTACAAGCGTATTATGATCCATCTTTAACATCATTATTATCATTATCAATATCATTATCATTATTATTATTTTTGAGTATTAAAAGAAAATTTCTTTTAATAAAAAAAAAACAGTAAAGTGTATTCGCACATTATCATACCGTAACTATTTTACAGTGTATAGATACAAACTAATGATATATAGGTACTGGTATAAAAGTTACGAATTACAGCTAATACTACTATTATTATTATTAATATATGAGTGCCAAAGTACTGTTCTATAGTAATCAGTCACTGAAAAAATTCGAGTAATGTACTCTTAGTACTTAATACTAAAATTTTTCTAGACATTTGCAACTCATGGTAACTCTTAAAAAAGTCATATCAGTATAATTCGTTAGGTACTTATCAATGTCTAACTTATATTTTCAGGCATTACTTCTTCTACAAAATTTCTTTCAACCATTAAAGTCAATAAGAGTAGAAATAAAAAAAAAAAAACAATTACCTACATTTTTTTTCTAAATTTTTAAGTAATAAAAATAAAATTGTCTCTTTTTATTCATTGAATCTGGTACGAAACAACGGTAAAAGAAAGAGAAAGATATAATATTTATTAGTTTTTTTTTTGGTTTTAATTCTTTTTTTTTTATAATTTTGTCTTTAAATTGTCTTTGTATTGTTTTAAAAATATTTAAAAGTCTTTTAAGATTTTAAAAAATACAAAGATTAAAACTAATTGGAATTGTTAATATTGAAGTTAATTAAAACAAAAAACTATAGACAATAAATTTTTAAAATTGACTTTCACTAATTTTTGGAGGATTTTAATTAAAAAATAGATGAAAAAAAATATAGAGTGATTTATCCTACTCTTGACTTTTTCGGTGCAATTCAAAGGTAAATCCGAATTTAAAAAAGTGAAGTTAAAAAGTACTTTATCCATTTTAAAATGTACTTGGGATTCGAGCTCTTCAATATTTTTAATTTGACAGCTGTCAGAAAAGTATTCTTAATATACGGATTAATTAATTAATTTATTTATTTATTTACTTATTTATTAGTATTACATATCATAAATGATAATGGATTAATTCATTTCAGATTGTCTGATTAAAATAAATGATTTCAAAAACAATTAACTTAGTCGATTTTCGACTGTCGCATAAGATAAAAAACAAAACGGTAACACTAAGTAGCCCTTTGCAAAACTATTCTAAATCTCATTAATTGGCATGTAATCAGTAATCAAATAGCTTGACATAAAACCATGAAGTATCTAAAGGTCCAAAACATTCAGATTCATCAGAAGCCATTGAACTAATTTTTCCCTAAACATGTCAATACTTTCCCCATATACCTCAAGAAATTTAAAAAAAATTCAAAATTATAATTTATCATTAATTATTAATAATTTTTTTTTTCATTAATTATAATTAGAAAAAAAAAATTTACTTTAAAAATTTTTAATTATGTCAAATAATAAAAAATTTATTAATAAATTAAAATTAAAAATTAATAATATTCATGACGGAATATAATGAATGACTTTCATTCATTGTAAAGAAGAATCGGTAATTGACATCCAAAACAAACATCTTATGACATTCAATGATATTGACATTTATATGACAGGTAACCATCAATTTTTAAAATACCATAGATAAAGACACTTTTTGTACATACCTATAAATATTTGACAATTATTAATTAAAGTTTTTTGTTTTTTTTTTTTCATTACTTTTTAAATTTGAAGAGTACACAAGATTATAATTACTAAAGTTTTGTAAATGATAGTTTAATAAGTACACTAATTACTTTTCGGGATATTTTTACAAAAGAAAATAAAAATTTTAATTAATGAATAATGAACTGTAAATAAATAAAAGATATAAGAAAGATTGACGTTTAATGTATACGTACAAAATGAATTGAATAAAATAAGGAGTAGCATTTTTAGTAGCAAATTAAATATATGTATAGATGTGTTAATATATATTACTTTCTCTTTCATTTTTTAAGACAATAGTTTCTTTTAAGTTCTTTTGTTTTTACAAAAAGAGATTTATTTAAAATATCGTTTAATGGAACTGAAGTTTAAAAATATTTTTATTTAAAAGATTTCAATATAATGTGAGTATGAAGAGTAATGAATTAAATATAAAAATGGTTCATTAATTTGCGTAAATAAATTGTACAAAAACGTAGGTAATTTGTTTCCTTCTGACATTTGATATTTCAAGCTACTGACAACGCTACTGACATTTTATATGTCAATAAATAAATTTGATTACTAAATTAATAAATCTTATTCCTATACACTTTAAAGTCACATCTTTTAGGCTAAGAGTATTAAATTAGTATGCTTCAGTTCAACTAACTTTTACTTTAATTAACTTAAAAAATCATACATAACCTTAAAATTTAATGTCAAAAACTCTTAGGACGCCCAAGTTTTGACATATAAACGCAATTATGTAAATTTTAAATATTATTTTTTCATCACAATATTATGTAATATCATTTTTTTATAAATTTTTTCACTCCCTAATTACACAAAAAAAAAAAAAAATCCCCAAAAAAATACCATTTCAAATCAAAGAACAACCCTATAACACCATTTATCATCGCAGTTTAATGAACGTGTAATGTGAAACTAATTAAAAAATAAATTATAGTAAAAAAAAGTCTAAAGCAGGTGGGTAATAAGTACTACTACATATTTATTATAGTTCAGTCTTTTTTATATTTTTTGTTTTAATTTTAATTTAATATTTCAAATATTCCATTAATTATATTTCCATCTCTTTCTATTCCTTTATTTATCTATTTATTTTTTTCAAAATACATTTATATTTACTGCATGCATATTACGGTGAGAAGAAATTTCCAACTTAAAACAAAAGCTAATGCACGTTTTTAGAAAACTTAAAATATAATTTCATACTATTTAAAAGAAACTTGAAAAAAAAAAATAAAATTAATTTTCGCAAAAGCATATCCGCAACCATAACTAAAATAATAAATTGAAATTTTTTTTTCCCGCTTTAAAATTAAAAAAAAAATTAAAAACACAAAAATAATGAATTTATTCACGTTTTATGAACTTGTATTTCTATTTTTTTTTTTCTTTATATTTCTCTACTACTGTTCTATTACCACAAATTACGAAAATAAATGCTCTTAAAATATCAAAAAATAATAAATTAAATTAAATGGTAACATTTATTATTTACATACACACTCACACACACTCACACACAAATACACTTGTGAATTCATATCACATACAAAAAAAATTGCATAAATAAATTGCAATACCTCTGAATAATACCGAGCCATGCAAATTTACATTAAAATATAAAACTGAAGACAATGATTTCAAAATATAACACTTAATAGTCAAAGTAAATACCAAGCCATGTTATAACTAACGCCATCTCTTGACAGAACAAAAAAAAAAAACAAAAACACATTAAAACAATAACAAAGTAAAAAAAATTATGAACAATTTTAATTGTTTTTTAGTGCAATAAAATAAAAACAGAAACTTTGAAAAAAAAAAAAACGGTATGTAAAAAAGATGGCAACAAAAGAATAAAAAAAAACAAAAACAAAAAATCAATCAGTGAATGAACAGTTTTATTTCTAACTACTTAACTGATTTATTTTTCATTTTTTATTTATTTTTTTTTTCTGTAGAAATTACATGAAGATTCCAACATTTAATTCAATTATTTATTAAAGTTTTGTATATTTATTGTATAGTTGGTTGTATTTAATTGCAGTTATTTGTAAATTTATTTTAACTGCAATATTTTATTTTTTTTTTAGTTTTTGTAGCATAACATTCAACAACATACATATTACATACACCTATACAAAATAACTGTAACATTGTATTAAATATGTTAAGAAATCTGTTAAATCGAGAATAATATAAAAAAAATCTGAAATAAAAAAAAAACGGGAGTCTGTGTTTGTAATTTCTGGGAAAATTTACTGACAATATATGGCAACATTTAAAATAAAATTTTGAAAAAAACTATAAATTAAAAGTAAAATTGACTAGATCTTTTTAGATTTTCTGTTTAAATTTTGTGGTCTGGTCATAAAAATTGAAACATGCAATTCTGGTATACTATTCTGAAATTTTATTTCAAAATTTTGCATTAAAATAGGTTGTACTATTGTGAATACAAAATTGCAGACACATTAAGTGTTACCACACGTTAACACCATATTAGTCAACAATTTAAAAATTTTATTATAACTGTAATAAAAGTCAATATGCATTGAAGAATCAGTCAAAAGTCATTAATTTTATATGAATCAATTAATAAAATCATAGAAATTGAACTTTAAATGATTTCGATTAAAATAAAAGTTTCCATTTATAGATATTATATAATATTTAAATCAATGCCCAATGGTTTTGTGATTAAAATTATGACAGGTCGAATTGATTTAGAAAAAATTCCAAAACAGTTTGACAGTAGGAGTAGGTACCTACTGTGATAATTAACATTTCTTGCAAGATTTGAGAAATATCTGTTTGATACAATTAAACAACTTTTTTTTTAATTCAATTTAACAAATAAATAAAAATCTTCTTTATTAGAGGCATTACATAAATTTAATTTATTTTAAGACATCTCTTTAAAAAAATTGTGAAATCCAATTGCTTAATTTAGTTTTTTTTATAATCTCATGTGAATTTATTTATTCAAATTCACGCAACAATTCACCTATCGGTCAACAACCCAGAATCACATCATGTATACCTATACATATCTATTACATAATTTGATTTCTTTATTTAATTTGTAAATAAAATTTAACAAAATTTTCTTTAAAAAAAATAGGTATAACGGTATTATTTTGACATTTCAACATATCACATTTTGACATTTGACAATATCATTAAAAAAATATTATGAAATGCATGATCAAATTTCATGTATGAAATAACTATTAAAATATAAAAAAAAAAAACCAAGTTTGACATTTACGTACTATTTGACATTTAAGTATCAAATTTTAATTGCATTTTGAAATAATTAAAAAAAAAAAAACATTATATAATTTAATTTGTGTAATTCGTGTAACTAATTAGGTTTTGTTTTTGTTTTTTTTTTTCATGTATGCTTATAATTATTTACAATTATATTTTTCTGTTAATTGTCATCTTTCTCTTTCACTCTTCAATTGCTCGATTTTTTTTGAAAATTTACTATTTTTTATTATTTCGGATCAATTTTTAAGTATTAAATTTCACTTTAAATATCAAATTAAAACATATTATATGTATACCTTCAATTAATTGAACATATAATACATAATACACGCAAAATAATAAAAAATAATTTCCGTTAGATTAGTTAATTACCATACTATATAATTATTATATGCGTTAATACAATTATATATACGTATACGGGTATATAAATTATTTTGGTTAATGATTAAATTATCTGATTTCAAAGTATTTTAATATAAAAAGTAAACAATAACAATTTAATAGAATAAAATAGAAAAATAATAATAAGGGAAGAGTGAGATAGATATATAGAAAAAACTTTGTTGTTGTTTTTTTAACGAAAAATAAACTTTACGGATTTATAACTAACATAATAAGCCGTTATAATCTCTAAATATACATACTTATTATACATATATATATATTTAATATAAATTTTCTCAAAATTTTTCTTTGAAACTATATGTAAACATGTCTGTTTTTTTTTTCATTAATTTATATATATACATAATTACATACATAATGTATATCAAATGTTTAAATACATTTTAAGTTTAATATATGTATTTATGTGTACAATAATAAATGGATTTATACATATGTATTTGACTTTGTAAAACGGTATATTAAGCTATTCTGTAAACTCTTTTCTTTTATTTTCTAAGACAAACTTTTTAGATGTTATATATATATATATATATACATATATATTTAAGATGAAATTTTTTTTTCTTCATCATCTTTTTAAAATTGGCGTGATGATGATGCTCTTTATAGGATATAGAAAACTTTTATTTAATTTTTTTTTTTTGAATATAAGATTTTGTTTTAATACTTTATTAATAAAAAAGTTTCATTTGTTTTATACACCGGTATACATATGAATCTTAAAAGAATTAAGATTTATTGAAATTTTTTCTTGGTAATTTTATGAAATGGTAACACTTTTAAACATATAACGGTAAGAAATTTTAATTTCATTATGAATGGAAACAATCTGTTATATTGTAAAAGAAATTAAAAAATTTGAAAAATGAAGATAATAATAAGAAATTAATACAGTGATATATATTTTTGCCTAATCGAAAACGGTAACACTGTTATTCTTTATTTTAAAATTAACAAAGTTTTTAACAAAGATCTGATTTAAACAAATTAACATATTCAGAAGAGGATTTAAGGTGATAATGTTATGTAAATGCATCGATTTTTATACACTTAAAAACTAATAACGGCAACACTGATTTAAATCAAATAATGAGCTCCTTATAATTACACATGTATTACTGTAGTACATGTATTATTGTAGTACTCAAACAATTGTTACATTCTCAACAACACTGAACTTTATTTGTACATTAACGGCAACACTGTAATTTTTAATATTTTAATTATATTTAAAATAAAATTACTTTAAAATGTTAAACATTCGTTCAGTACTACCCAGTATTATTTAATTAATATTTAAATTCATATTTGAAATAATCAATTAATTACATAACACCTATACCCTAAAGTTAACAGTAACAAACTCTAAAACATTTTTTTTAAAATATAATTGAATTTTCTTTAAAGTTGATTTTTCATTTATCTGTTTTTCTGTATGAAAGTTCACACCTGTTGAAAAGAAAAGTTTTATATTAGAGTACAAAAACGTTTATTAGGTACAATGAACGACCTATATATAACATTATAATATTAATAATAATACACCTGTTTTTTTTTTTCTTTCTTTTCTTTTCAACTTTTTATATTGTATTTTACTTTACCCAATATTAAAATATCTATTAGATTGTGTTTGTTTGTTTGTTTGTTGAAAATTAAAACAAAAACCAAAATTTACACAAAATAAAAGTTATAATATATTGTTAAATAATAATAAGTGTTGGAAAAAGTACAAATCTTTCCAAAGAATTGTTAAAGTTACAAACAGATGGAAAAAAGGGGTATGCCTCATTTTGTTTTATAATGTTTGCTTCATATAGTTTTTGGTATCATTTGTTTTATTAACTTTTGAGGTTCGTTGAATAATATGGTCTAATGATTATTTTGTATTGTGTTTGTTCTTTAATTTATTTTATAGTCGCGATTATGTGAATTATACACATATCCCTTATGTATAACATAGACACCATATACTATAAAAGTAACAACAAAAACTGCACTATACTATAAAATTAAGTTTTAACTTTGTTTTTCCCAACCAAATAAAAAAAAAGTCATAAAAAAAGTAAAATTAAATTTTTTTTCCATTAATTTTAAATGAAAACTCCCATAATACCTAAAAGTAACTATACTTAATTTACTTTTTCTTTTATATTTGAATTTTATTATTTTTTATTGTTATTTTGGTTTTTCTTAAATTTTTATTGAAAGGAAAAGTAATTTTGTATCTTATAGGTTAAGTAATAAGTTTTTAATTTTATTTTCATTAACGATAGACAGTCATTGAAAACTTTGATTATTTAATGTTAGAATAACATAATGTGTTGTTCCCTAGTAGTTTCCAAATTTTGGTAAAATATTTTTAATATAAAACAATTCTTAAAACCGCCCCTCGCTTTAATTAAAATAATTCTAAAAGTTTAAAATTCTTTATTAAAAGTTTTAAATTTTTAATAATAAATTTTAAAAACTTCCACATTATTCTTTCTTAACAATTTATTTTTTTAATAAATCTTTCAAAATTTAAGACTCTTCCACTACATTTCCTCTATACATACATTAAAGATTGGTTTCTTTAAAAACACGCACTTTAATATAATTAAAAATCATTTATCATAAAATTAAATTAATTAAAATTAATTAATTAAAATAAAAAAACAAGCATACCTACACTATAAATTAATTAAAAATAAAACATTTGTCTTCACGTATATATGTACTTTTATTCTCACTTAATCACTTCCTAATTTTTTTTTTTTTTTTAATTATTCTCTTAAGAAAACTGAGAAATAAAATGAGGGAAAAAATTATTATGAAAAAAAAACTCATCAAAAATTCAACAAGTAAAACTTCTCAATCCCTATGCAATTTCTTAAAAACATGAAACTAAAAATAAAACATAAAATTTTTCATAATCATCATTTCACATAATATATAGAATACAGCGAATATATAATTAGACACTAAAGAATCTTTACCGCATTTAAAATAATAATTATTATAATAAGTTAAAAATTTTCAAGAATTAAAGAGTTTTTCATCAAAACGAACAATAATTAAAACTTTGATCCTGAAGGTGTGCAATTTATGTTTTGTTGAAATTATGTAATTCATATTGAATTTAAAGTATTAATAAATAAATAAAGAATTAATTCTAACCAAATTATGCTCATCATTATGCCAATAACTATTTTTCTCCAAAGAAATTAAAAGAGAACAATTTCAGCAATAAAATTAAAATTATGCCCCTCAAAGTATGCAATTCATATATAGTAGAAATGTAGAAATAAGCAGAACATTTAAATTATTATTTGTAATCTAATTATGATAAAATTTTGTCCAAATTGAATAATTGTGGCCCAGTGTACTGAGTAAGTTTTTTGACTGAGACATGACTTATTAACTGAGGCTATGATTGTTTCGAATCCTACACACAAGAATTTAAAGACTTTTAATAGATCATTTATCTAGACAGACTTACAAATCAATTTGTTCATCTTGTCTTTAAACAAATATCTTATTCATCAAGAATTTAAAACATCCAAAACAAAGTTTTGAATAATTAAGAAAAAAAAAGGAAACAAAAAAATATAAAAAAAAAACCAATTTTTCTCACATCATAAATTTAAAAATGAAAATAATAATAAATTTAAAATAATAAAAAAAAAAATATACAATAAATCTTAAAAGAAAATTTCATAATAATAACAACAAAAAAAATACAAAAACACATCAAAAAAATTTTGCTACATATGTTATGTCATTTATGTATGAATATGATGACATACACATAAATATATGTATAACAACCTATAAAAAATATAATGTACAAAACATAAATCACACCTGCAAAAAAATATAAATTACTCATTACCATTTTACCATCACACAACATTCAAAAAAACGAATCACAAAAAAAATAACAAAAAAAGTAAAATTCAAAATAAACTATCATCATCATTTTTTTAATAATATCATAACATAATATATTGTAGTTTAACTGGTACAAAATAGATGTCGCATTGAATAAACATCATAATTTACTAATTAAAAAAACAGAATACATACATACATACAAGTTTGTATATGTTTAATAAATGAGAAAAAAAAGTTTGCTAAAATTTCATAATGAAAAGAAACCTCAAGAAAATTACAAAATCAAAAATGTCTTCAGTTTTGTTTTTTAAAATATCAATAAAATTTAAAAGAACTGTGACTTAATCTTGTAGTTGTATGTATAAAGAAAAGTCAAATTTTAAAATTTGACGTTTACAACATAACAAATGTAATTTTTAATATAATACTAAGTTAATTCGGTATTTGAAACTTAAATGTCTTAAATACATTAAAAAAAATTGCCTATCCACTGTCCGCACGGCTTTGTACTAATACATGGCTATGACATAACAAGGCAATGACTTAATATGACAGTTAATATATTCTCAATAAATAAATGCATTTATATAGCCTTCTTATATAACTCTCGACTTCCTTAACTATTTTAAAGAAAGTTTGATTGAAATTTAAACCCTTTAACTGTCAAAACTGTCAAAATCCAAATATAATTGTCAGAACATTGACAGTTAAACAATGAAATCATATATAATCTGAATTTTAATCACTCAACCTATATTACCATCTTCTTTAAACCTGTTTTAAGTAATTATACACATATATAATTTATATACATATATATATATTAACGATATTAAATTACTAATATTTAAACTCAATATTGAACACAGCCATTACCCTGAATTTAAATTTATCTAAAACAGTTCAATTTAATGATTTAGTGTGAATCTCATCTATTTTCAATACCATAATCACCTTATGAATGTTTAGAGTTACAATTCGAAACCTAATTAAAAGTAACAAAAAAATATCTATTATTTTAACCAAAAATAAAAAAAAAACAAATAAAAATAAATAAAACAATAATATTATAATTTTATATAATTTTTAAAATATTAATATCAGATTCACTCAATTTAATTTTGATTTTTTTGTTATTATTATTTTTTTGTATTATTTCTCTTATAACCCACAAAAATTAAATTTCACGGTTTGTAAATTGGTTTAATTTTGAATATACATATGTATATATGTATATGTAATAATGATGATTGTAATGTTGAATTTGTTACGAAACATTACTCTTATTTTTAAAAATAATTTGGATTATTATTTTGGGTTTCAATTCAAATTTTCAATTCTATTTTAAATGAAAATTATACAAAATTATTGAGAATACAATTGAGTTTTGGTTTAAAGGTTTTCATTTTTTTTTTCAAAATATTTAAATCATTATTTATAGTTAAATTATACTAATTTAATTTAAATGATTGTAAAAATTGATAGAATTAAAAGCTTTGGTTTTTGATATAGTTTATTAGATAGACATGTTATATGGGTTTTGAAAGGCCAATTTGAAGGTTTATTGAATTTTATAAAACTTTATTTTAATAGTAGTTAATGTTTAAAAAAATTGGTAATCTTGAAATGAAGAATAATAGAAGAATGATATTGAATTGATACTAATTCCATTATAATGTAAAATCAATAATATTTAGATTGCTTACTACTTAACTCTCCATTTAATTCATTTGACCAGTGGCGTAGCCTTTTAGGAGCCAGACTTTCAGTAAAATTTATTTTGGATTCAAACATTATTTAAGTTTTCTCTTATAAAAATGATTCGTATCGTAAAAGTTTATATCGTAACTTTAAGTTCATATCGTAAATAAAATAATAGATGGCGCACATTTTTTAATATTTTTGTACTCCTGAACTTATGCAATAGCATAAATACAGTTAGTATTCAATGGTTAAGTAAAAATTGGAGATTGGGCTTAATTAAACCTATATAATAGATACATACAATTCTCCTCATAGGAAATTGAGGCTAAAAAATTGTTTCTAAGTCCATTTTACAGTTTTGGAGAACTTATGTTGTACCGCACCTTTAATTGAGGTGCGCACTGCTTTTATTTTACAAAGATATAATCTAAATTCGTAATCAGTTCACTCTCCACTTACTGCTTCTAAATTTCATTAATCTGTTATTTATATCCATTATAAGATATGTATATAACAGACCACCTGGTGATCAATTTACTATAAAACTGATCAATATTATTTAGATCGATCGTGTGCCAAATAATATCAATTCTTAATTTGGAAATCCTAATTACAAATACGCATTTTTATATGTCATATACTAATATATCATTTTATTTTCATTTAATCTGTCTACTATGCCCTGGAAAAATATTTTCAGTTATTTTCAATTAACTAAATAACATTTCACTTATAACCGTTAAACAAATAAATCACAATATCACCATTTAATTAATTAAATAACAAAATGAAATACTTAAGTATAGTTTTCCGTTAAAACGCCATCTTGTATCACGCAAATTCAATAAATTTGTTTGAATTTTTTTCTAATTCTTATTAAAAACCTAAATTTTTTATAAAATTCATTTAATTTATTTGAACATTGAATTCAAAACACAATTCAAATACCAGATCCTAATTTAATACCACATTCTAATATAATACCAGTTACTTTGTAAAAAAAAAAAAAAAGTTACTTATCTATCCCAACAAAATTTTTTTTAACCACTATAATGTGCAACACAAAAATAGTGAAAGTAAATTTTTTTTTATTGAAGTAAAATAACACTGTAAAGTAACACACACACACTACATGACATCTTCAAATTCAAGTTTTATTTTTTTAAATTACATGCTAAGTAACAACTTAAATAGAGATTATTTGAAAATTCCCGACATCTAAATTTGAGTTTTTGTTTTTTTTTTAACAAAAGTATCTTAAAGATATTTCAATAAAACTAAAGACTTCAATTCCAGTTTAAGATCAAAAATTATTAAATAAATAAAAAAATAACTGGAATTTTGAATTTTGAATCAGTTAAAATTTTTCTAACCTATATTCTATATTTTTTCTTACCATTTTTTTTTTTTTTTATTTTCTTTTGTATATATGTATATATATATATATTTATTTTTACCGAATATTAACTTTGATTGCAAAAACTTGTTATAAAATCCAGGTTAAAAACAAATTTTGCAAAATAAACAAACAAAATAACCGTCTTTTTTTTATTTTTTTTTTTTAAATGCAAATTTATGCAATTTTTATATGCACAGAATCTGAAATGCTTAATTGAAAAATTTTTTTTTGCAAAAAATCCACGAAATAAAATTTTAACCGATTTATAGTTCAGACTTGCAACAACTGTTCTAGATTATGGTTAAATATATACTAAATTATGATTGAGTCCAGTGAAAAATTGTATCTATTGGATCTTAGAAGTTAGAATTGAAAAAAAAAAACCAAAAAAGAAAAAAAAAAAAATCAATTTTATATAGGTGATGAGCTGATGACATTTAGTATGACCATAACTTTGAAATATATACATATTAAAATAATAAAAAACTAATTTACTAATATTTTAAACAATATAAGAACCAATTTCTTAAAAGTCTAATAAAACGATTAGGTACCAATAAAATCTATAGATACTTTGTTTTTTTGAGGGATTATTAAAATTAAGATGTTTTAACCATATTCAGAAGTATATACATATATGATACAGATATTAAGAATGTTTCAATATACCAGTTAAGTTCAGTTTAAGTCTTATTAAAACAAAAAATAAAAAGTTTTATAGTACCTAATATTAATTTTAAATACTTGTAGATATTTTATTATTATAGAATATTAAATTTCCTCCAAATTAATATTCCAAATTAAGTGATAACGACATTCTAAAAACATAAAAAGATATATCAGATTAGGTCAGTTTTTTAGTCATTGACATGAGAAGTGTACAACCAGCCGTTTGTTCTTTGAATTTTTTTTCAATTTGAGATCATTGAGCAGTGAATTAAATAGAAGAACATCTTAGGTTAGGTATACCTATAATGGTAATGACTGTCTGAATTTTGAATTTTAAAATTCTTAAATTTTTTTTGACATTAATATTATGTACAAATGTGGAAATGAACATAAATTTCACTTCAAATTTAGATCATATGAAGTTATTACTATTGTAGTGTAGTAGTATACTAATTCCTAATGTTCTATTTATTTCGATAGAAATTAGAATTTATAGAGTGACTTGTTTTTTTTTTGGATCAAATTTTAGACCAGCTTTAAACAATTCATTTATAATAGTTATCTAATGTCTTTAGTCTAAGGAACGATCCCTGAACTCTAAAATTTACAATATATATATTATATCTAATTGGTCAGCTCTTATTTTTTTTTAAGTTGAAACTACTTCTCTCGAGAGAGCATAGAGCATCAACTTTTTTTTTTACGAGTATCATGGAATGCTTCGAAAGCCACTTACTAAACAAACCCCTCTGAAACCACACTTTTTTTAGTCCAAACTTTAGGAAAGTGCACATTCGAATTACCATACAAAATATGATTCGACAAAATATGATTCCATAATCTCAACATGCGCATAACAAACGAATTTTCAAAAGTCGTGTTACACTATCTCAACAATGCAACACAGTAGGGATGAGCATCCGTTGCACTCCTTGCTCGCATGCATTAATTGTTTTATTTCTTTAGAACAGATGTTACTCCGTGCTTGGTATGTATAAAACGGGGTAGTGATCAGACTGTGCGCCGATGGTTAAGCGCAGTGAGCATTGAAGTAACACTGGAATCATTTATGAAACGAATTGCACCAGTTGGGGAGCATCAGCCCAAATTTGTACATTTTACTTCATTTTTGGTCAAATATATGTTTTAATAGATATTGAAAAGATCTTATCATATTTTTTCATGTATAGCTAGTTTTTCTATTATTACTTATTAGGTCTACCCCATTTTAGGCTTCTTTAGGGATTAATTAAAATATAAGTTTCTTACTTTAGACAACTTATTCGAAATGTTTACATATTTATAGGAAATTTAAATCAAAGAACCAATGGATAAATGAATTTATGCAGCTGATTAATCAATTATTCAACTTTTATTTAAATATACTAATCAGCATAACTCTAATAATTCCTCCTCATGGAATCTTTGAATCCCCATAAAATTCATAAATAAATTTAACCAAACATATTGCATTTGAATCAAAACATTGAATCATTTAAGAGTATTGCCAGACTGTATTAATTTTAAAAATTTTAAAAAACCAAAAATATACTTATTAATATACCTATATATAAGTTTATATTCTAATCTATTTATAAACAATTCAACAGTTAAATTTTTGCCTACATATTTTGATTCTATTTTTAAAAACAAATTTCATTAATCAAAACAATTTTTAATTTTAAATCTTAATTAAATTCATTTATTATTAAACTAATCATAACTCAGTTCTGTTATGATTAATTTCAATCAAATTTTTTTTTAATAATCAAAATAAATCCCCCATTGTTTTATAGTTAAAATATCAAACAATTTAAAATATTTTTATTTTAAAATTCCGATAATAATTTCTGTGTTGTTCTTTTACATCTTATTTTAAAATTTTATTAATTTTCGCAGATTTTTTAAAAACAATCATTTATTTTATGTGTAGGCATACCAGATGTTTTCGACAGTTTTGAAGAAAAAAATTGTAATATTAATTTCCAAAGGTTTTAAGAATAACATTTCTATCCAGTTTTGTTTTATTAAGCATAAAATTATTCAAAAGTTCTAAAAAATAAACAAATTAATAATTTAATTTAAAATTACAAAATCAAAAACAAATATCTTATAAAGTTATAATTAATTCTTATATTCAACAATAGATGGATGTAATGTAATTTTGTTTTGATAAACTTGTTTCAATTTTTAATTTTCAATTTCGGATTCAAATTATTTAATTATCAAAAAAATACATTTTATTATAATTTTATTCAAAAAAAAAAACTTTAAATATCTACGGATATTTATTTTTGATTTTAACTATCCAAATAATTAATTTTAGTTTTGGAATTTTTTTTTTATTACACTAATTAAGATTTCAAATTAAATTTTTAAATCTTCAAATTTGACTTTTATTGGGGAAATAAATAATAAATCCAAAAAAATTTGTAAAACAGTAGATAAATTTTTTGAAATTTATTAGTATATAGTAAAAGAACAAGTTTTTCAAATTAATAAAATTCTAAATATGTTTTAACAAATCCAATTAAATTCAAAATTTTTGAAATTCAAAATTAGTTCTCACTTCTCAGAAAGGTTATACTGTGCTTCCCTAAAGCAATTCTAGTAACCAAAAATCCATGAAACAAACTCTACTTGTTTCAATTCCTAGTAAGATGAACATCAAACCCAATAAATCATGTTTATTTGTTTTCTCAGAAATCAGTAGTTTAAAATATATTTAAATTACAAAAATTGTGTAAAACCACAAAAATGGAAGAAAAATTTTAAAAATTATAATCTAGAATTATTTCTAAGAATAATCAACCTAATTTTGAAAAAAAAATTTCAAAAAAAATTCTTCTTAATATTTTGAAATAGATTTTCTAATGAAGAATATTTATTTGAAATTCCATGAAAATGTAAAAAACATTCTAAAGGGGGTTACACCATATCAATTTTACCATAAAATATTTCCGCTTTCGAAATACTGTCATCCGAAATACATAATGAAGTTTATGCAATAATTGGTTTATTAAGAAAATGTAAAAAACATTCTAAAGTGCGAAAAAAGACACAACAAAATTTACCATAAATTTTTTCCACTTTCGGAAAAACTGATGCTGTGTATGCAATAACTTATTTATTAAGAAAATGTAAAAAACATTCTAAAGGGGGTTACACTATATAAAATTTACCATCAGCTTTTTCTTATGTCAGAACAATTTTCAGAAAAACTGATAGTGTGTATGTAATTTTGATTTATTAAGAAAATGTAAAAAATATCCTAAAGCGGATTACACACTATCAATTTTACCTTCAGTTTTTTTATGTCAGAATAATTTTCAGAGAAACTTAGTGTGTATGCAAAAACTTATTAAATAATAGAGAACTGACAGTACAGAAATATTTTGACATTTCGCGTCAGGAATGTCAATGGTCAACCTTGTCAGTTAATTTGATAGTTTGTACTCGACTTTATCAGTTTTACGAGTACAAAATTTTCTCAAAAGGTTAATTTTAATCCTCAAAAAGAATCTGATAGTGTGTGTTCTATACTATCATTAGTATTCCTAACTTTCAAAAGCACTATGATAGAAACATTGATAGTGTGTTCACCGCTTAAAAATAAATTTTTAAATTAGAAATTCATTTTTTAAAGAACATTAACTGAACTTAAACTTTTCTAATTTAAAACCATCTACCATGTTATTTCTTCAAAAAATATATCTCAAAGCAATTTAAAATTTTTCAATACAATGTTTAAAATTTTTCGTAAACCACAATTTGTGACGTAAACGATACCAAAAAGTCTAGAATTTATGAAAGGAAAAGTTTAACAAAAAAATTGATCTCAATTATTAAGTTCCAATATTATAATATTGTCTACACTAGTCTCAATTTTTTTTTACCACCTCCCCTGAAATTCCAATTAAAATTTTGTTTCAATTTTAACTGCGAACAATTTAAATAAAATCAAGAATAAAAAAACCCTAGCCGCCTACGCTTGCCTATCCATTAATTTTTTTAAAATTTTCAACAATGGATCAAATAAAAGTGAAATAGATATATAATAGATTATAATATATATAAAATTTATTTAAAATTTTGCACCTAATATTAAATAAAAAAAAAAATATTTAATGCATAATAACAATAAAAGTATAATCTATTCAAAATAACAATTGAAAATCATGTCTAGATTCTTTTATATTTAAAATCAATATATTTAATTACAAATTCTCTGAACGCCTTACATATTCAAATATAGTTTAAAATATTTTTTTTTTAAATGGTTATAGATACATGTTCCTTATATATGATCTATAGATACATGTTCATAAATATATAAAATCTATAGATTAGAATAATAATTAATAATTACAAAGGCGTTAAAATAGAATATCAAAATAAAAATATCAAACTATCTGAATATATAAACTATCTTCCATTCAAATATTTTAAATATTTTTTATTTAAAGTTTTAATTTTAATATTTTTTTAATTATTATTCAATATTTATTTTTTTTTTTATTGAACCTAATGTGATTATTAATAATTTTATTTTTTTTAATATTCGTGTTATACATTAGAATTAGATACTTTGGATATTGAATTAAGTTCTCTTGAATTTTAAAAAATTAGATAATGTATTTATAGATATTTTTATTAGATTAGACATTTTATATCATATATCGATTAAAAACCAATAAATATTTTTAAATAGCTTTATTCAGAAGTTACTAGAAGGTATAACATGAAAATTAAATAAAAACTACCAGTTAATTGATTTGAATAGAATTGGAATACTAGAAAATTAAAACTCTAATGTAACAGCTCTCTGAGATGATCTCGAATCGAACTATCAATAGTAGGTTTGAAATCCTTTAGAAACTTTTGAAGACCCTAGAAGCAGAAAAAAGGGTTAGTGTAATCCCATCATACCATAGTCTTTTATTTTACAAATTCCATCAATGGAGTCGAAGTTTTGATTCAACAGTATACAATTATAAATATATGTTGTAATACCATTGTTATTAATTATAACTCACAATTTTTTATTAAAAGAATTAAATGAAGATTCTTAAAACCAGGTTGAGGAATAAGAATTTCCAAAATCTAAATTAACTAGTTCAAAAAACTTGGACTAAAAGATGGAGGAAGAGAAAATATGCTAAAAGAAATTAAATCTAGAATATTAATTTCAAATGAACCGTATAACTACATCTAAAGACAATATTTTAACTACAAATATCTATTAGATCAATGGGTACTAATTCAGACTATTGGTACTAAAAGGTTTTGCGGAGCTAATTTAAAATTGATACTAATTAAAAACTTAGGATTTAGACATTTCAACTATACTAACCTAAACTTGACTAACTTTAGCTTAACCAAAGTTTATCATAAAAAAATCTTAAAACCTTGAACTTGATCGGGACTTTTTGTCTTATAAAGACCATTCTTAAGATGCCAACTTATTAAGGGATCAGATTAACGGTACATCTTTATAGTAAATAAAGTCCCAGAACTTATCTAGGAACTTATAGCCCACACTTCGAATTGTCTTTTAAATTAAACGAATTAACTCCTCATTTCCATGTTAATACGCCTTCTCTTTGGTACCCGTGAAAAATTTTTATTTAAAATTATAATCTATTAAATATATACATACATAATACAAACATATATATTATATCCAAAAAATAATTAAAAACATTATACTGTTACCATATAATTCAGAAATCATTGAAAAATAACTCTCATTATGATAACATGTATTAATTATCAAACAGGAAATTCCGTATTTATTAGATAAATTCTATATATATATTTATATATATATATATAAAAATCCAAATTTACTTATAAATATTTACATAAAAATTATATAAATTTATACAAAATATATATATATGTACATGTATAAACTTTATTAAATGTACGTTATATTCATTACCTATACCCGTCTATCTATATAATTTTCTTTTTGTATCTAATAGATACTTTGTGCAAATAAGATATTATTAATATATCTGATATTATAATAAAAAAAAAAAATTACAATTTTAAACGTAGGAGTTTTATACGGAATTAAATATACAAAATATTTTTCTATTTTTATAAAAATTATTTTCAAAATGGGGCGAAAACGTAAAATACTCGTACAAAGTGATGAAAATAAGAATTGTTTTTTTTTTTTTTTTGTACTTTTAATTTTTATCTAATAAATACATTTGTAATTTCCTACCAAACTTCTGGTTCTAACTATAAATGGAAAGATATCACAGTTATGTTATGTGTTATTTATCAAATATCGATAACTTATTTAAAAAAAAAAAAACATTAAATTACTTAAACAAGTAAATCTAATTAAAAGTTATGGAAAATATACAAAAACAAAAAGCAAATGATATTGAAATTAATCGATATAGGAAAACAAAAATACAAAATATGTTTCGTAGATTAAGTGAGAAGAAATTACATGGAATTTGGAATTGAGTTCTAAGATGTTTGTTAATAATTAAAAATATTATTTGTTTGGAAAGTTTTTTAAAAGAAAAGTTGTATTAAAACTTTTTAATTTAAAAATTTGAAATCCAAGGATGTTATCTAATTAATTTTATTTTTTCAATTGAGGCAACAATTGGAATCTAAGACTTTTCCTATATGATAATATGTAGTACTTTGTCATGTAGTAATTATTTATAAACTTCATTAACATCAATTCTATTTATTTATATATTTTTTTGAATATTATGCATTACAATAACTACGCAATATTGGTTAAACCCTCGCCTACCAAGGCAATTGTGGGCTGATTCTAATTAATCTTTCAATTTTTATATCTTATTAAAATTTGAATCTTAAACCTATTTTTATAATTATCTTCATTAATCAATATGCTTATTTAAAGTTATACTATCTTTTTCTAATTTACAATTTTGAAAATACTTTTTTGATTTCTTAACTAATCCTTATGTATAATTTAATTTGAATATTTAAAAATTTTTAATCTTGCAATTCATATTTTTTAATATAATGTGCAATAATATTGATATTACTTTTTTATGTTGTTTTAGTTTTCCATTTCAATTCTAATTATGAGAATATTATTAGTCTAGACTTATATTTCATTTAAATTAAGTTCCTCTTCTACTCTCCTTAGTATATCTTAAGTATATCCTCTGGTTCTTACATACTTCTGATATTGACAGACTTCTCAGTCAGTAGAAATCCCATAACATAAAAGGAACCCCATTATTAATTGCAATTACTCACATCTTTTACTTTTTCTGTTTAATTAAATTTATACAAATGAAGTATTTGGTTTCTATGGAATTTTTAAAGTCTATGAAAGCCCTCATTTACACATTAATACGTAGATATTATATTCTCTTTTATTAGTATAGCAAAAATTTCAAAAAATTTATATATTAAAGGCAGTAATAATAATAATAATAATAGTAATAATTATCATGCACACAATTTATCTTAAATCTTCTTTATAAATTATTTTTAACCAATTGACACATATAAATACCACAATTGTATGCCATTTAAATTATACATGCTCATTATAAGCCATTCAATAAATTTCAATTTAATGCCATTAACTAATATATCCAGTATATTTGTTTATTTTTATTATAAATTGAGTTAATCAATTAAAATAATTTAATCTCAATACTATATTAAAGTATTTATATTTTTTTTTTAATTCATTATAATTTTTATTTTCAATAACAATTATTTACTAATTTAATTAACTGGAAAATAGATTAATAAAATAAATAAAATTATCGAAATGTCAATATAATCTATTTTATATAATAAAAACAACAACAAAATGCAAATATTTTGTTTTGCCAAATTGCCACACTTCAAAAAAAAACAACAACTCTCTAATAAAAATATTAAAAAAATAAATTAATAACAGGATGTTTCACAAGTACATAATAATGATTTAAAGTGTCATAAATGACAAGAGGTTCATTTTTAAATTACTATTTAAGATTTTTAAGATTTTATTACATTTATATATATGTATTTGTATTAAAGTATAAATTATTTAAAATAAATAATTTTAACAACTCATCAAAATTCCAAAAGAAAAAATATAAAAACAAAAAATATTAAACAAAAAATTTGACTTCTAGTGTTATTTTAACCTAAAAAACAACAACATAAAATTTGAATATCATGTACTTTTTGTAAACAACAAAATTTTTGTATATTTTAAATTTTAAAGTATACTACATAAATATTTATTTACATTATAAATTCTATCTGAAAACATTTTGTTTTTTGTTTTTATAACAAACTTATATTATCATTGACATTTAAATAAAATACGTCATAATATTGTCATAAGAATTTATTCAGTAAAATGAACACTGCTATATTTATTGTGTTCCCCAATGTGACACAGTTAACGTATATATAACTTTACACAAAATAGAAAAATTTCACAATAATCCCTAGAGTAAGATAAAAGAAGTTAAATTTTCCATAGTGAGTATTTATGAATCTTTTTTCCTAATCAAATGACTCTTCAACCAACTCTTTTTAAAGTCCTGAAATCTTTGTTTTCTTTAAGATTTATAGTTATTAAAAAAAAGTTTAATACGACAAATCTCTTCCATCAAATAGAATTTGAATGTCAAATGACTCTTTTACTGACTCTTTTCAAAATCTTGGATTTCACATGGAAAATTTTTAAAAAAGGATTTTCATTAGTTAAAAAAAATTTTCAAAACGGCAAGTCTCTTCTATGGAATAGAATTCAAATGTAAAATATTTTTATATATACCTATGTATTTACATAGATGTATGTAAATTGTAAATATATATATAATACCAAATTTTCGTTTGATAGTAAATCAATAAAAAAAAACCATTGACAGATAAAAAAACACAAAGCAATTAAACTATTTTCACTTCAATAAACAATATACATATATAATTGATAACATACATTCATACATATGAAAAAAAAAACTTTTAATATTTGTTAAATAAAAATAGTTTGTTTTTTAGTTTTTTTGACATAAAAATGGTAGAAACAAAAAAATTTTTTTACGGCTTTTAAGGTCTTTGACCTGTTTATTGGGTAAAATAAAAAACAAATTCTCTTAATATGACAGCAGTAGCACTTTATTATTATTATTATTATAATTTATAATTGTTAGAATATTCTCTTAACAGATTAACAGCTAATAATATTAAATAAAATAAAATTATAATAAGAAAAAAACAAAACCAAAAATATTTAATAGAAAAACAATGAAAAACTACAATAAAAAAAAAAATGTAGATGGCGCGATGGCGCCGAAAGACAAAATAAAAAAAAAAACAAAAATTTAATGAAAAGATAAAAACAACAAAAAACTGTCATCATAGACAAACATCATTTTTTTTTGATGATAGACAATGTCAATGTTTATTATTGCTAAAAAACAAAAATGATTACCAAAAGGTAAATAGAAAGAGACAAAAAATAAAAACAAAAAAAAAAAATTAAAATTAAAAAAAAAAAACAAACATTTAGCGAAATTCTCAGAATTGTTTTTGAGGTATTTTGTGTTTATGCGGTCGCTTATCCTAAAAATACCTTTTTTGGTCATTTATTTTTAGCATTTTTCTATTCTGTTTGTTTTCTATTAATTTTTGTTGTTTTTTTTTTGGTTATGGTTCTTTTGCAATTTGACAACACCATGAAATTGCAGACTACAGAGATGAGTTAGTTAAGAATTTTTTTTTTATTTTTTCACCGGTTTTTTTTTTTGAACAATTTCTTGGAACTTTTTTTAAATATTTGAAATTGGTTTTTAAATTAAAGAAAATAATGAAAACAAAATTAGTTTCTCTTTGTTGAACTTAATAATTGTTAATGAGGGTTTATTTAAACTGTTATTTCGATAACTGAAATTGTATACCCATTTCTAAAATGAATAATTAGTAAAATAAATTATTTAAATATTAATTAATTATTTTAAAGCTTTTTTGGAAATGTTTAATATCGGGTTCAAATATTTATGAATTTAAAAAAAAGGTAATTTTAATATTTGTTTCCTATTTGACTTTTGAGAATATTGGATTAAAATTTTGAAAGTTCAAAAGTACTGGTACAACTAAAAATAAATCCTAGAAGTATGCAATTTGGAATGCAGTATGCAATTCTAATAAAAAATTTTGAAAGTTTTTCAAAAAAAAAATAAAAAGTAATCAAAATAGTTTTAAGATTCAAATTTAGAAAAGATGTAAAAGATGTAAGATAAATTAAAGTCAGCCCATAATGGCCTTGACAGCCTAGTACTTTATCAATATTGTGCAATTCAGTGTAATACGTAATATTCAAATAAATAAAAAAAATAGCCAGCCCCAAAATGGCCTTTGTAGTCGAGGGTCTTACTGATGTTATTACCATTTATTGTTGTAATATTAGATTAAAAATAAAATAAATAAATTTAAATAATGAATAATTAGTTGAATTTTCAAAATTTTTGGGAAAATTACTGTTCGATCGCAAAATTGTAAGCAATTTACAGTTGCAAGTTGGAAAAATTCGTTTCAATTAAAACCTTTCTTTTTATTTAACAGCTTCAACTTATATACGGATCTGGTCCTTATTGCACCCACATTTTATAATTAATGAGATAATCAAATAATCATCTTTTTGATATGTGAGTGTCTGTCATTAACCAGAAGTGTATTAACTTATAATGAAATATGGTTTTGGTGCAATAGAAATTTATCAAACAAAATTGGTGGTGTAAAAGAACTCTGATTATAGCGGTTTCCAATTCATTTGTGGAAACGATATTATTCTACTCCATTAAGTCTTTTATTTTAAGATATTAACCAAATTAAATTTGGAAAATAATTTTTATGATAATTTCCTATTAACTTTGCAATAAATCTATCAACATATTGCTTAAAAAAAACTATTATAATACAAAATAATTATCTAATATATATAATTATGACCTCAGAATTCATATTTTTTAAAGATTACCTTGAATTAAACGTTTTTTAACCAAAATAAAAAAAAAAGAAACAAATTATAATTAACATTTATTACTAACATATAATAAAAATAATATTTTTTTATTAAAAATAACATATGAAAATAATAAAAAAAATTTAATATTATTTTTGTCCTCTAATAAATCATAATACGAGTAAATATATTAAATTTAACATTATTATTAAATTTTTTTATTATTTTTATTAAATGAAATTGAACGGAAAATTACATGGTATGAATAATAAATTTTTTTATTATTGATGTTCACAATTAAATGCCAAAAAAATGAAACATTGACAATTTTTTTAAAATTTCAATTATATCTTAAAACAAAAGAGACTTAAAACAACTGCAAGATGCTTTTTTACTAATAAAACAATATCAGATTACTAAAAAAAATAGATAGAAGTCATTGACACGATTTGTGAATTGCAAATCCATCAAATGTTTTCCAATGACATTTTACAAAATGAAATTTATTAAAAATAGATGTGATTTATCTAGTAGTAAGTGATGTTCTCTATTATGGAAATGATACAATGAGTTGATTGTATTGAATAATATTTGAATACTTTAATATTTAATATAATCAAAGTTGTTCTAAATATAGCTTAAACGGGAAGGGGAAATTCCCTAAAAGTATTTTGATATAATCTAATACATATTTAAAATCATAAATGCACTATTTTGTGACACACAGCTGATTACAGGGGGGCTCTTTCAATTGGATTCGATTTTATCACCCTAATATCATATTTTTAAGTACTCTAATGGTTATTTGTATAAATTAATGGAAATGTTTACAAAGTTTAATGATAATTTTGTAACAAAGCTTATATCACATCAAAGACTGTTTTAAAGACTCTTTTAGACACTCTTTTAGAGACTCTTTTAAAGTCTCTTTCAAAAGCCTCTTTTAAAGGCTACTTTATAGAATTATAAAAAGACATTAATTTTACAAAGGTATTAATTTTATGTTTAAATAATATTTTATATATAATAATAAACATAATAAAGTTAATTTTCAAATTAAAATCAAACATGAGTCAACCAAATGCGCTCATCTTCTTTCAGTTTTCGCAAAATAAAGTTTTACTTCAAAATTACTAGACAGACAGAACAGACAAAGCAGAGGCGTAAATAAAAACTTAAATAAAAGATATTTTGAAATAATTTTTTAACACATGTTTTATTAATGGACAAAAATAAATTAATGACGCTAGACACCCCCTCATTTTTCCAAGAGAATAGAATCGATATAAAAGAAAGTACTCTCACTTAGTTTTGCAACAACATGATATAAACAAAAGACTCAACCTTATATGATTTGTTTATTAACATTTACAAAGACATTTTTAGTTTATTACAACATCTGAAGACCACAAAATAAGTTTTAATATGTGACTCAACCGGAAAATCCCTAACTGTTTCCCATAAAAATTTAATAATTTGTGCAATATTAATTTGTATAACCAAGAAAGATGAGTGAAAACAATCTGGATATTATTTTATTTTATAAGGAAACTTTACAATCAAAGGAAACCCAACCCAAAATAATTCGGTTTTTTAACAAAGAAATCCACAAAATTTTCAATTAAACCAACTTGCAACTATAAATGATTTCACATATGCGAAATTATTAATTTCTTTTGACCAAATTTTTTATATTTATTATTTTTTCAGATTTTTATCTCTTTGCATTATTTTAAAGTAATTACTTATTGAAAATTAAATTTCATTTTTTTTGTTTTATTGAAATTTTATTCATATTTTGATATTTAAAAGTAATATAAATATAATTATCATAAATTATTACTACAAATTATTACCGTGTTACAGCGCATTATTACCGTATATGTAACAAATTACATTGAAAAATTACTATTAATAATTTTTTTTTTTAATAAATTAATTACCATAATATACTTTTAACTTATTATTATTGATTCATTATTATACAGGGTGTTTGTTAATTGATTGTACAACTATAAGGTACTATACAACTATGATACTATAAGGTTTAATAAGTATTTTTAAAATGATGACGAAACGAAAATTCTTAAATATCTAGATTATCTGACTAAAGACGTAGTGGTTAAGACGTCGATCTTTCAAGTCGAAGGTTTCTGCATCAAACCTCAGTCAGATCATATCCAATAAAAAAAATATTGAAAAAATTATATAAAGGATGTTTCCCAATTAAGTGCACTGTTATATACTATTCTGCAAAAGTACTTATGAGTAGGCAAATTTTTTGTATGGGTGCCAAGCTGGGCCTCTCCTCCTTTTCAAGATATTGGGGCCTAAATTAATATGAATATTCAAAATTATATACAATATCTACAACTTAGTAATCAATTCCTTAACTAAAAAACAAATCTGAAGTTTAATCTAAATGATTAAGTGAATGTCTTAAACTTCATATTGAGTCCGAAAAGAATTAGGAAAATAAGATTTAATAACTGGAGAAGCTTAAGCATAAGATTTGTAATTTTTAAGCCAGTTCACATAAGATTAATTAAAATATAGAAACTGAGTTGAGTGTCGATTAGAGTTAGAACACTCTTAGATTCCCCTTCATACAAAAAAATGTGTTCAATACCGTATTTATTAAAGAAACACCCTGTACACTTAGTTATAATAAAGTTTTTCCGAAACACTTTTTTGATTATCTATTAAATTTTTTTATACATACTTAAATAGTGAAAGTAAATAAAGTCTGAAAAGTTTTTCTGTCAATTGGATTTTAATTAAATTTTATATTTGTAAAAAACAATTTTGTGGAAAAATTAAAAGAAAATGAAAAATTCAAAAAAAAAAACAAGAAAAATATACAAAAAAAAAGCAAAAACCAAATGAAGATATAGAAAATCCCAAAGAAAGGCAAGTAAAGAACAAGAGAACAATACTTATAAGAATATAGGAATAATACAAATAATAATATAAGTTAAAAATAATTATAACTGTAGGCTAAAATCAAGGTTAATATTGTAAAACAAAAACATATTTCTTATATTATATATATATAAACCTATTATGTATAAATACATATATACACTGTAATTTATACGTAAAAAACTGTATTAATGTAAAGACTAAAGATTGTAATTATATTTAGACAACAAGGTTACCAGTTTTTTTTTACTTCTTTTTAGTTACTTGTTGTAATGAGTTTGTTGTTGTTGTTTGTTGTGCTTCTCAATCGGCACAACAGAAAACAAAAAAAAACAGTCAACTTTAGAGTTTTCCAGTTTTTCCATTTTAAGAATTTTCATTTGGGTGTTTTATGTTTTTTTGTTTTTTTTTATTATTATTAATGGTCACTACGTGTTGTGTACAATATGAATGATGTTATTTTTATAAGAAGTGGAGAGGTCTTGTTATGAAAACTTGGAATTCTTTTTATTCTTAAACAGAATAAGGTTAGAAAAAACACTGAAAAACTTTAGGAATTCCCATAAATTTCCAAGAAATGAAACCGTATAAATGTTTCCCAACAAGTTTATTAAAAAAACAAAACAAAGCAAATATGAAGACACCCAACATATTTATTTGTTCACAAGGAAAAATCACAATTCAATTCATAATTTAAAATTCAAAATGCGTAGGAATTTAATTAGAATTTTATTAAAAAATAAACAAAACAAAAATTAAAACAAACATCTTTTACTCAAACAAAATATAATTTGTTTACAATTAATGTACATTTTCGTATAGAGGCGTTAAAACTATGTTTTCCTATACATAATTTTTTGCGAAACATTTATAGAATGCGGAAAATAATGATTAAAATTTAATACAAAAAGTATTTTCCAAGAGCATTTTGTGACATTATATTATGTTGCCATGGTAACATAATTAAATTATATCCTTTTATGTTTATTTCATATATTTTTTAAATTAAATAATAACCGTTACTTATTTAACTGTAACTTATTTGACATTTCCCATAACTGGTTATAACGATTACTTACTTTTGAAATAAAAAAAACGAAGAACCGTTATAAAAAAAAGTACCGCAAAATTGACAATATTTTTTAATCACATTTTAAACACATTTTTAAAAAATACTATTAAAAACCGTTATAAATCGTTATTCTTTTATCTTTACCGTTTAATATTTTTTTTAACTATATAAATATGGTAATTATTCAATTAACTACGACCAGAATTATGAAATTGTCCTTAAAAAAATATTACAACAGTTATTTGTACTCGCATATACGTGAAGTATTCATTTATTAAAGTATTGCATTGAGTACAAATGACCTCATTGACTAAACTATTCTACAAATCTACCCCACTCTCATTTACATAATACAATATTTTTCAATATTGTGCCAAATTGGCTACTAATAGCAAACTAAATGAAATGAAAAGTAATTTTTTTAATCTTTTTAGTTTTTTTTTGTTTTTTTTTAAATATGTAATTGTCGTTGATGAAATCACGATGTCATTCTATATTTATTAAAATTAATGGAATAAATATAAACGTGACAATTGTAAAGTGTGGACAATTAGATTAAAAAAAAAATGTGATAGTTACAGTCTAAATTTCTATTTGGTCAATGAGTCGTAAAAGATGACAGATAATATGTATATAATTAAAAATAAGCTAAAATTTGTAATGTAAATTTCCATTAGCCTGAGTCATAAATCAATTACAATTTGACAGCATATAAATCTTTTAAAAATGTCAGTTTTTAAAGTTTTTCTTAGCTATTAAAATGGTAATTAATAGTAAGTTAAAAGTCTAATTCATATTTCAGTTTCTTTATCTTAGATTGCTTTTGCCAAGTATTAAGGCAACAAAGTAATCAAAGTAAGTACTGACCAAATGAATACTTTTGTAAAAGTTTTTTGACATTTCTTATATCTGTCTAATTTTGTTTAAAAATTTTAAAATCACAATATGTTACATTAATTTGCCAAAAAAATCCAATGTGGCACTGTTGTTAATTCTTAGAATCGTTCCTTTCTTTTGTTTGATTACTTTGAATACTTTTTGTATCTGGTCAAGTATCATAAGAAATAATGTAATTCATAACAGCTATCAAAGTTTTTGAAGAAAATAAAGGGTAACAAATTCCTAGAGTAGGAGAGGGTACCTTTCAAACCCAATAAAAATGTGAAATAAATTTATTTAAACGGATGTTAAAAGGATTATTGGGAAGAGTTTCTTTCTTGAACTTTTCAAAACTATTAAAATAATCATATGGATACACATCTTTTATTTTAAAAAAATTAATTTGAATATAGATGTGAGATTTTTTCAATTCAAAGTAACTCCAACTGATACCTTTTGAATACTTAATTAATTGTATTTCCAAGTACTAATTATAGAAAAATATTAGTTAGAGAAAAGTAACAACAGCAATTTGTCTAACTATAGATTGCTAATTAATTTCATATATATATATGTAATTTTAATAGTGCAATAAATTAAAAGTGCAACACGAAACAAAATCTAACTTGTTAATTATAAGCTTTTTAATTATATTAAATAAATCAATTTTAAAAAAATTTTAAATATATGTTTTTTTCATTATCTCGATCTTAATAAAATAAACAAGTTTTAAAAAAATGAATTTTTACAAAATGAATATCCCCTAAAGATCTATTAGTATTTTTTTTTTCTAATATATGTATTTTAATTTATTACTAATATTCACATTCACACATACTAATTCTTATTAATAAATACTTTGTTAATGCAATTAAAAACTTTTTTGATCTAATACCGCTTACTAAAACAAAATTCTTTTGAATTAATTAAAAATTGATATATTATTAAAAAAATTGTTGATATATAAATTAAAATATTAAATACCTATTATTTTTCAAATAAAATATTTAATATTTTTTTTTTTAAATTGTGAATTGAATTAAAAAATTTGTTTATTTTTTTTTTTAATTGACAGCTGTCAATAATATTTTTTTTGTTAAAAATTTTTTGAAAGTAATTAAAAAATAAATACGAAATTATTTATTTTTAATTTAATTACTAAAGTCATTACAAACAATTTTATTTTATTGCTACTGTTACTACCCACATATTACCATATCATATCAAAAACCATTTTGAAAAATGAAAAAGCACATTAATTAATAATTAGTAATATTGTAATAAACAATATTAAAAAAAATATACATATCGCACTTGTCAGTGTCACTGATGTAATGTCAAGGTAATTGGAGGCGTTCAAAATATTATATAAAAATTAATACTAAACAAATACAATATTAATGCGTCAATAAAATGAATTACTTTTAATTCTTGAAATTTTTTTTTTAAATACATTATTTTAATTCTATTTTTATATATTTTTCTAATTAACTTTTGCAAAATTTAATATTGAAAATTTTTTTTTATTTAATAAATGATTCATCATAGTTTTGTTTAAAATAATTTTTTTTAAATTCGAGAAAAACATTCTTATTTTGGGACATTAAAAAACAAAAACATAAAATTCAAAATATATATCGAAGGCGTTCATATTGCTTTCCATTTCGAGAATATAAAAAAAAAAAAAAATTAAACAAACCCCTCATTATCACCATAATCATAATCAATTATCATCATGATTATTATTTTCATCATTAGTATATATTTACTATTAATAATTATATCATCTCTACAGTGATTATTATGTAACTACACATATATGTTAATCGATTAAGTAAGACAAATTTTTAGAGGACATACACATGTATTCAAAAAAATTTGTAATTTATAACAGTAAAATCTCGATAAATTAACAGGATATTTTAAACAGTAAATGTTAAATATATAAATTTATAAATATATAAATTGAATCAATTCAATAGAAAATATTTGTAGATTACAACTGATGAGCTCTAAACAAACTGACACACGCGAATAATATCAATACTAACGCAACTTTCTTTTAATCTATTGTAGCAATAGTTTTCACTCATTCATTTTTTAAGATTAATGATAAAATAATGAAATGAGTGCTCCGACATTTACAAAACTGTAATAAAATAGTTTCAGTATAGCTTTATAATACACTATCTTTTATTAATTCTAACTTGATTTACTATCATATTAAAAAGCCATGTAATTTGCTACAGAAAATGTTTTAAATGCTTAAGATTTAATTCTTAAGTCCAGTATAGCTTCAAATCTCCCAAAAATCAAGTGTTCATATTCCTTTAATCAATCATAAACCCACAACAGGAGCTCCCGCAACAATAAAATTAATGAAAGTAATTTCTTTGAAAAAAGTAATCGATATTCATTGAAAAATGTACTCAATATTCATTGAAAAATGTAACCAATATATCAAGTAATCTATATTAATTAAAAATTGTAATCAATATTCATTAAAGATAAGAAACATAGAGTTCTCACTGTAAATACTAAAAATTCATTAAAAAAAAAAACTCAAAATCAATACTTATGTCATTTATTTAAAAAAAAAAAAACAAAAATTCTTCATTTGACATTTATGTCATCCATATTTTATTATTAAAGTGTAACTATTTAGGATTTTTTGCTTTTCTTTTTGTTTTTTTTTTTTCATATTAATTTTTACAATAACAACAATAATAACTTTTAGCCATTTTTGTAATCAAATATTGTTTTGCTTGTACAGGTGATGGAAATCATCTTTTAATTTATTACTAATCAATTATAATTTATTGAATTATAGGTTTTTTGTTGTTGTTTTTGTTTTTTTTTGTAAAAAAGAAAAAACAAAAAACCATAAGAAAATAATTTAAATTTTTTAATTTAATTTTATTAGAATTTTTTTTTGTTTTGTAATAATATTTATTACTTTTTGCTGTCCCTCTGTTTGAATATTTGTGTAGGTGGAATGAGAATCAGATCTCAAATTAAGATTTTATTGCAAAAAAAAAACATTTTGTTACATTTCAAGATTAGAATTATTACGTTTTAGAAATTAGAAAATAGAATTAGTTTTTTTTTTTTTATTGTGAAACTATTAAAAAAAGAAAAATGTTTTTTTTTCCGAAATTAGTTTTTTTTATTGTGAATACGAAACTATCGTATATCAGTCATTAATTGTCTGTGACAAGAGACAGAAGTAAAATGGGATTTATTGGAAATCTTACTTTTTAATATTGGTAAATTTTTATTAATATTTGAAAAACATGTTTAACTTTTTATTTTTTTTAAGTGCTAACTGTAAGGCTAATAAGCCTGTCTATACCATAAGTATATGTTGGATTAAAACCAGGAGACATATTACATATATTCTTATTATTAGAATTGATCTTAATGCATTTGACATACAATTTAAACATGAAATAGTACTAAGCCTTATAACATGTATATAACTACGTAAATACAATTGCTTTTAATTTGATTTAAATTTATTTTTACTCAAACTTTTGCAAGACAAATTATTAGTCACAATTTGCTTGTGCTTAAAAACCTGAAATTCTGAGTTCAAGCTTATTTTAAGGAAGTACCGGGGCTTTGCATTTGAGTAGCAAGACAGCGATTGCTTAGAAAAGGGAATGTAACAAAACGAAAGAGGAATGAAAAATTTAAAAGTCTTGTATGACTACTTCGTGCCCAATATGTACAAAGCTATATATGTTATTTTCAATGTATAGAACTATCTTATTAATTCTCTTGCTACTCGTATCCTATTAAGAGCACATGGAAACGAATACCATAACAGATGACAGCAAAATCCTAATGTCAAATACTATTAAAACGTAGAAAACCAAAACTTATCCTGAACTATAAGACCATTTAAATATAGAAACATAAACAACTTTAAAAATGTTCTTATTATGAAATAAATCTAAGTATTCAATTTTTTTTATGGATATGGAATCATTATGGAGAATTTTTTTTTTATTTATGGTAAACATATCTTAAAAAGTCAAACACAACAACAACTGATTCTTTAAGGATTGTTTAGAACATAAGTGTAATAGACACGTTTCTTAAATAAACTTTGCATGATTTGTTTATACTCGTAATTCTTTACTATTACATTAAATTTTTCTTTTAATTTAGTTTTTGTTTTTTTATTTCTTACTTTTTTAATTTAATTTTAATTTATAAACTTGTAAGTGGAAATTCAGGTCACCTTATACCAAATATGGGGATTTGATAATTAATTTTATTGACATACAAGAAAATAAAACTTATATGATATAAACAAGTAATATACTCATAAAATACAATAAAATTTATTGTAAAACTGAATATAAAGAAAAAAACTACGTAATATTTTAAGTGACGAAATATTAGCGTTAAAGATCCAAGTGATACAAATAGTTGTTACGATGGTGATGGTGGTTTGTTGGTGGCGGACATTGATAATTTATAGTTTTTTCACTTTTTATATATTTTTTTTTTAATTTATATATTTGATATATTAGAACTTATGCAATATCTTATAATATTTATCGTATTTTGAATAAGATATCAAAAAAGAATTATTTGTGTGCGGGGGCAATATTTAAGCATTTAATTACCGTCTAATATAAAATTAAAAAATAAAAAAAACAAATTACAAAGATGGGGTGTAATATTGAATATTTCAATTAAAATTTTGGCGCCAAAAAATATTATAATGCATTTAATGAAAAATTTCAAGTTTTCTTGGGTTAATTGAATTTTTTTTTTAAATTTAATTTAAATTTAATGGATTTTTAATTAAAATTTATTGCAATTCTTTTTTTAGAAAGAGATGTTTTATTTTTTTAACTGGAATTTAATTCTTTAATACTTTTTTAGTACGTGAAATACCTGTGGGTTTTTATAATTGTCTTTAACTTGATACAATCCCTAAAAAATTGAAGCCCTTAGCACAATCAAAGCTCTGTTTTACATACAAGCAACAGTCGAGATTAGAATGCCATGAGAGATAAATTCCAAATCTTATAAATGTTACATGTGATCGATATTTCATTTCACAATAAACATAAAAGACCGATGGCCTGATTTTAATTTTAAAACATCTCATTTCATATATATAAGAATATGAATTTATATTTGAAAAAACTTAATTCAATTAAACAAAACACAAGAATTTGATACAATAATAATAATAATAATAAATTTTGTTTCTATATTCGATTTTAATCAGATGAGAATAATATGGAGTATATAAATCTTAAAACTGAATGTCTGAACTTAATTTTAGAAAATCTCATTTCATTGCTAAGAATATGAATTTATATTTACAACTTTCGAAATTACTAATTTTTCTTTTAAACACGACTCTTATTTGATACAAAAATACTAAAACTTCTTCTAATGCTGTTTTTTAAAGAGATGAAACGAAGCCCTTGAGGTCTTAAACAACTTTTGAAATAAACTTTTTACAATATAATTGAAAGATAAATTTATCCATTTTTTAAAACTTTATTTTATATAAAAATTCTTTTAAGAAAAAAAAAAAAGAATTCAAAATAAAATCTAAAAACAAAGAACATTTAAAAATAAATTTATAAATTAAATAAATATTAATAAAAAAAAACCACCCTTTATATCCTAATTTTAGTAAAATATTAGATGAATAGCATTTTTATTAGTACTAAACTACAAAAACTACAATAAATGGCAAAAAAAATAATAATTTATATATAAATAATTCAAATAAATATATTTTAAAATATTTTTATAACATTCATACAATATATATTTTCTGTTTAATTTTTTATTCTTTTTTTTTTTGAAAAAACATGTCATGATTAATCTACAGATTAAGCGAATGATTATTTTTTAATTAAAATGTTAAATAAGTTAATTTAAAGCCAATTAAAAAAAAAAGTATTAATTTATAACAAATGACATTTTGGGATTTCTAAATGACATTTTTATCATTTCATTGATCATATTATATAAAAGCTATATATATATTTAAAAATTCATACAAATTAAAGCAAATATATTTTTAAATATTTTAATTTTTTTTTGTATATTTTTTTTAGCTTAAATAATATCTGATCACCTTTCTTTCTGTTTTTGTTGTTGTTGTTGATCTTGTTGTATCATCTGTTGTTTCATTGATATCATTCATTGATAGGTTCGCCAATATATCTTCTTCAATTAAATCAATTGTTGAATTCTTGCGTATATCCAATGAATCAATAGAGAAACGCTTGCCATGATTATTGCTATTATGATATTCATGAAAAATATCATCAGTATCTTGAATATCCTCCAACAAATTATGTTCAAGACGACGTTTTTCATGATCAGCATCTTCCAAAATACGTACATGACGTGTTAAATTTTCTTTTGTTAAAGAACTGCGTGATGTGTTGCCAGCACTTGTATCAGAATCAAATGATTCAAATTGTGTTGTTGGTGATGAACTTTTACGTAATATTGAATGTGTTTTAAATGGTGTTGCAGTTTTTAATGACGAAGATAATGGTGCTGTTGTTTTTGCTATTGGGGAACTATATAATTTACTACTGCCCAATGTATTAACATAATCTCTTGGTTCTGATGACAGTTTTCTTGTTAATAAATTTCCAGTACTAACATAACGTTTTGGTTCTTTTGTTGTACCATTTTTACGCGGTAAACTACCATATTGTGTTGCGGCGGTATTATTTGCACGAGAATCATAACCAATTGTACTACTACGACGTCTCGGTAAACTGCCATATGATGAATCATAACTTGTTGAACCACGTCTACCACCAGGAGTTAAATTGGTTGATGGTGGTACACTACCACCACGGAAACTGTTTGTCATTAAACCATCTGTACGATCAACACTATTACGTTTACTGCCTGGTGTACTTTTTAAACTAACAGCACTATCACGACGATAATTATTATTTAAATTACTGCTGGTACTACCAAAACTTGGACGTTTAGTGGCATTTAGTTTTCTTGTAGAACCATTCAATGAATCATTTTTTAATGAATTTATACTTGATCTACGATCAAGATAACCACCATTACCATATAAAGTATCACCATTTTCTCCACGCATAGCAGCAGCTGTTGCTTCAATAACTTCAGCTGCTACTTGACTAGCAATTGATTCTTTTTGACGTGGTGTAAATGTTGATGGTGTTGATGATCTTAATAATGATGGAAATGCTGATGGATGTTCAATATTCTTTTTAAAATCAGAATTCCAAACATTTCGTTTTCTATATTTGTTGTTTTTTGTTTTAAGAAGTTGATAAATTACCGGAATTTTTCAAGTTTAAATTCACGATTTTTGATTTTTGCAAATTTTTTATTTGTATTTAGCAATTCAAAAATTATGATGATGATGATATAAAATAAAATTAGAATAAAATAAGAAGATTTTGTCAGTTAAAATTTGACATATTTTTTTTTTATTGTGAATTAATTTCGAATTATAGAAAGAATTTATTTTATTTTTTATAAGTTAGAAACCAGATTTTAAATGCTATTAAAATAAAATTGACTCACACACTATTAGAACATTGCTTTAATAAATTACTAAAAATACAATAAAAATGAAAATCCATTAAAAAGATTTTTAAATGGAGAAACAAGACTATCTAGTCTTATTTGATCGTAAATTATTCCTAAAGAATGTTATACTGAAGAACATAATTTAATTCAGTGACGTTTTTGGCATTTAATTTTTTAATTAACTTCCTACTTTTTTTTTAATTTTCTCAGAGGTACATTTTTGGTTAATTTTATTGATTTCTAATTTCGATTGTATTGATTTTTATATTTAAAAAAAAATTATGATTGAATTCAAAAATTAAATTGAAAAAATTTTGAAAAAAAACCATTGTGTAGAATTCAATTAACGCCACTGGCACATTTTTTTTTAATTTTGTAGTATTGAGGTAATTTTTCCTTTTAAAGTAATAAAATCAAGGTCTCTTTTAAATGAAATAAAAAACTTTAAATTTGCAAAATTTACATAATGACTATTTTAGATTTTTTTTAATCTGATACATTTTGCCAATAACTCAATAAGTTAATAATAAGAATAACAAATATAAAAAGTTGTGAAATTATATAAAAAAATTTAACACCTTAGTTAAATGTGAATATAGAAAAAAAAATATTCATATTGCGTAAAATAACTTTGTACATATATACTCATAAGGTAGAATAAAACCTTTAATGTAAACATTTTAGTTGCTAACTGCAATATATATATATATATATATATATATATATATATATATATATATATATTCATACATGTATATTGATGCAAATATATCAATTCTAAAAATATAAATGCTGTGAAAGAAGGTTAAATAAACATACAATTCACAATAGCAGAAAAACAATCCAAAAGCAAAACAAAAGATTTCAATGCTTCAGTAAATTTTCAAGTTCTCCTGTTTTTTTTTTTAGCTATGTGCTATAATGTGTACTCAGACATTCAGACATAACTTTATCTCAAGAGCAGACATCAATTCAAAAAAAAAATTTATTTTCTGGTTTCTTTTACTTGTAAAAAATAAAACAAAAAAATTTTCATTCGTTTGGTTTTTTGTTTTTTGGTGCATTTTTAAAAGTCAAAAAATACAAAATGATGTAAAAAATATATATATATTTAACCTGTATTTGTCACCCGTAATTGCTTCCAATTGTTCATGAATTTGTTTCTTTTGCATATCACGATGATAATGTTCAGAAAATGATTGTCTTTTTTGTAAATCTTTAATAAATGTTTCAGCTGCATCTTCATCACTACTTGTCATTAAACCAGTTGTTGTCAAATTTAAATGTGATTTTGATTTTTTATTATTACCATTATTTGTATTTGTATTATTATTATTATTATTTAATATATTATAATTATTATATAATCCAGAATTACTATGATTTGATGCAGCTGAACCACGTCTTGATCCTAAATAATTATTAGAAAAATTATGATTTGTTCCTTGTTGTGTTGATGATTGTGGTGTTAAACCACGATGTACATTACATTTTTTATTAATTAATTCAATATCAACATATTTTGGTGGTTCAGCGGATGATGTACGACGTTTTGCATCAGCAAATAAATCATTTATTCGCCTTACATGGTCATTGTGTTGTGTATGTGTATCGCGTACCATATTTGTAAAATAATATTGAAAAAAAAATTTTTAAAAACCGAAATTTAACGAAATCGTGACTCACGTCTATACGAGACTATATTTTGTTATTTATTAAATATGTATTTATATTTCTTTCGTTTTATTCTTTTTTTTCGAAATGTTTTTTTTTTTATTTATTTTTTTTAATAATTTTATTATTGTATTTTTTTATTGTATTTTTTTTTTTATTTAAAAATAGAAATGACTTTTTTAGGTTATGGTTTTATTTTAATTTAAAACAACAATAAATAAATTTTTTTTTTTATAATTTTAAAATTTCTTTCACTTTTTGGTACCCTTTTTTGGTACTTTTTTCTTTTACATAAATTTTTAGTACACTTTTAGTACTAATTTTTTTTTTTCTTTGTATTATTTTAAATTTCAAATTAAATTTTTTTTTTTTTTATTTTGTAAAAATTAATTAATTAATTTTTTAAAACACAATTAAAAATTTTATTTTTCAATTTAAATTTTTAATACAATTTTCAATTTAAAAAAAAACGAATTTTTTAAAAAAAATAAATTTGACAAGAATTTAACAACTCTTCAAATTTGTTCTAAAAAAAATTTAATGATTTTTAATCGTTTTGTCGAATTTTCTTTTCTTTAAATTAAAAAAGAAACAAAAAAACAGTTATAATTTTTTTTTTGAAATTTTGTTTATATTTTTTTTTTGTAAAATTGGGAAATAAAAGCACCGAACAGTTACCAGCCAGATTTAAGACTGATCGGACAAGAATTTTGATTTAATAATTTAAATTGTATGAATTTTTTATTTTTACTTTTGTTCTTTTCTGATTTTTTGTCTCATTTTTTTTTTTTAATATTTTTTCTGAGTCAGTCGTCGCTTGTATTATGTCAGGTTTCAAGATGGAAAAAAAAAAAACGCAATAAAATAATATTCAAAAAAGCTTAACATACACTAATTTCCCGCAAATTCATTTTTTTTTTTTTTTGACAGAGAGAAACTAAACACAATACACACATCGCGCTTTTAAACTCAATTTCTTACTTCAACTTTTGTTTTTTTTGTAAAAAAAAGCTTAAAAAAATTGAGATAAATATTCCTAATCGATTTTAAAAAGCATATGTGTATGCGTTTATGTGTCATATATCCATATGTGACAGTATATATATATATATAATTAATAATTATAGTGTATGAACACAATACACATATGTGATACAATAATAATAAGCGATTCTTAATAAATAAATACTCATAGCAAATATTTGAAAATGATCGCGCTTAACACAGAAGCATAGCATTACAAGTTAAATTAAAAATGCTAAATATGTTTATAGAGGGTGATAATGATTATAATGATGTTGATGATGATGATGATGTTAATGATTATAATGATTATTGTATATTAATAAGAATGATGAATAATTTTGAAAAATCGTTGTTATTTTTTTTGTAGCTGTAATCGTCGTCATCACTAAGCGGCATTTTTTTTTTTATTTAACAAATAAAGGTGATTTGTTTTGTTGTTTTTGATTTTTGTTTGTTTATTTTATTTATAATTATTGTTGTTGACTTTGTAAGCTCTTGTTGCGAATTTGGTAAAACAAGAAAAAAAAATACAAATAAAAAAAAAATATAAAAAGTAAGATAAATTTAAATTAGAAAAAAAATTATCTAAGTTAAATCAGAATTTGAATAACAAAAAAATTTATATACAACGCATATTAAAAGCGATTTTTAGATTATTTTTTTTTTTAAATCAATTTTCATGAATCGAATGAAATGTGTAGCGTTAAAGATAACGAATTCTGAATTTTATTCTTTATTAAAATCTTTTGTTTTATGAAGTTTGTTGTATGAATAACGGTTTAGAATTAGATATACCTATTAATAAATAATACTTATTATTGTTCTATTAAATTAAATAAATTAAAAACTTAATTGGCGTGATTTATATGGAAATTGTGAATATTTTCATTTATTTTTGGACTATTTGGAACTATTTTTAGAAGTATTTTAAAGAATTAAAGAGAGAATTCCAATTTTAAGACTGAGACTCCAATGAGTTTGACATGATGAGAATATACATTCATAATAAATAATATGACAAGTTAATGTTTTCAAAATTTGTCATTAGATGTCAGTCAGACATTTCATTTTGACACTTTGATTATAATAATGTAATAAGAGCTGTCATTAGAATTTGATTGCATACAGAATATGATACCAATAATTTAATAAAACAATGAGCGTTTTTGTTTTTGTAATCAGATCTGTGCTCAGAGCAGATGTCTTATTTATTTGAACTATTGACGCTCTGGTTAAAAAAAAAAATGGTAGGAGCTAGGGTTGTCAACTGTCATGAAATATTTTTGATACTTTGCCTTATTTACTATTTTTTCGTTCTCTATTTTATTTATTTAGATAATATTGTAAAATTAACGTTATTTAAAAAAAAAACATGCATTTACATATATTTGACGTTTTATTTTTTGACAATTCTGTCAGATCTAATAAAAATCTATCGAGTTCATAGATTGCGCTCTGAACGCACTCTAAGTTGGAAAAGAAAGACAAAATTGAAAATCTGAGCACAAAAAGAAACACAGCTTCTTTTTTGACAGATCTGACCCTACTCTGATTAGAAAAAGAATAATGCCCCTCTATGATTCCGCTTATAGATGTTTTCCAAAGATAAACTAAAGTCTTGTATTTTACATTCTCTAATTCAGATTTAAGTTCATTTTATCTACTTATCAATCTTTTAATAATAATCTAATATTTCTTTATTTAATGTAATTCTAAACCCTTTACGACTACATTAAATAAAAATTTAGTTTTGCATAGTCATCAAATCAAAGTTATATTAAGACAAAAATATAAAATACTTTTTTTTTTACAAATTAAGACCACCCAAAATTAACTAATCTAAAAATTTAAAAAACAATAATAATTCTTTTAATTTCATTAAATTATAATTAAAAAGTTTGCCAACAAGTTCCATTACAAATCACTTATCTAAAGCAAACATTTATTATATGTAATATTAATGCTGATCTATCCATCTGTCAAAATATGTCGCTCTGTATCCCGTTATGGGAATTAAATGTTGCATGTCATTTGCTCATAATTTACTAATCATATATGACTTTGCAATTGATATTTCCCAATTACAGTGTTATTCTAAATATTTATAATTCTTGTTAATTATATCAATTTGTTCTGGTATTTTATTAATACCTCATAATACCAAATTAGTCTCAACATTATTTTATTTATATATATAATTGCTCTAAGAATTTTAAATTTAAAAAAAAATATATCTTAAAGTAGATCTCAAATAAAAAAGTATGGCACACCCTCTAGATATACTAAGTCTTACTAAGAATAATAAACTAAAATAAACAATAACAATTCTAAATTATTTTCAATTGTATTTCCCCCAAAAAAAAACTTATTTAAAAAAAAAATGTTCTCATAACATTTTAATAAAAATTAAACCCACAATAATTCTTACATAAATAAAACCTAAATACAACACACCCAGTTAAATTAACTTTTAACTAACTTTCTTTATGCAATAAACATCAATTTAACAATTTAAATTGAAAATAAATCAAAATAATTTTTTTTATTATTTTGTTTTTTTTTAAATATTTAAGTATCTTGTCTTTAAAATAACTTTTGATTAAATTTATTGATTTTCAAAAATTTTTTCATCAAATAAATATATTTAATTTGTTATTTTAATTTTAATATTCTTTATAGAATATAAAATTTAATTTTTTTCCATTGTGTATTACGCCATTTTTATCTTATTTTCAAAATCATTTTCTTTTACTCCTACACCTTATTGAACTTGATTAAAATTTTGTATATTAATATTAAAACAGGGTGTTTAGAAAATTAATGCCCTGCGATATACCACTGTACTGTTTAGTTGACATTAAGCTAAGTTGACAGCCGACTTATTTTGAAGAATTTAAATGATTTTATATTTTATTAAAAGTTGTACAGGGTGTCAGAAAAGAAATGCGGTACAATGTACCATTGCATTGTTAAGTTGACAGTCGACTTATTTCCAAGAATTCAAATATGTATTTTATATATTATTAACATATATACGAGTACAGAGTGTTCAGAATATAAATGCGCTGCAATGTGCCATTGCATTGCTACCTATGTATGACTTAAGTTGAGAGATGACTTCTTTCGTAAGATTTAAATGAAATTTTAGAAACTTATCGCAAATTGACATTTACCCTGTTTGATTCAAAATTTAGAAAGGAAAGTTTCAAAATTCCTAGAATCAATATCAAATACATTAAATATTTGTTTAAAATTTCGAGTTTCTTAAAAACTTTTGCAGAATTATCATAATTTGTCCAAAAGTACAGTTAGTTCCAAAGTTATAAGAAGTATACAATAAAATTTCATTTAAATCACCACATGCTGGAAACTATAAGGGGTACAACTTAAACCCAATACCAAAGCTTTCTTAATCATAAGTATCTCTGCAATTATACATATTTAAGCGAATTTAATTAGCAAACACCCTGTATATAAATCTTCAATAGGTCAATATTGTATAAAATTACTTTGCATTGCTTTTTTATTTTAAATTTACAAATGTACTTGCAACACTAACTAATATAGTCCAGATAGTTCTAATTAAGTACAAAATAAGAAAATTAATTCTTACAACACCAACACAATTACAATATTAAAAAAAAAAAAAACAAAAAAAAAAGATACAATAAAAAAAATATAAATTAATACAAAAAAAAAAATTTCTTGTTCTTAAAGATTTTTCCTATTTATGGAAAAGAATGACGAGAGCTAGTTCTTGTTTTTTATTATAATTTTTTTTGTTTTTATTTTTAATTTCAATTTTAATTTTTTTTTTTTAATTTATAATTTTTTATTTAAAATTTATTTTAATCTGTTGTTTGGTCACTTAACATTTGGATAGTACGACATTTTGTTGGAGTGTTAAATGAAGAAATTTATTTTGCTAAGAATTCTAAAAAAAACTTGACTTATTGTTGTCATACTAGATATAATATGTATATGACATATTGAGTACAGAGTGTGAAAAAAATAAATGACAGAATAAATTAAAATTATAAATTATGTAAATAAATATGTAATAATTTAAATATTAATTAGTATATATGCATTAGTAATGCAAATATATATAAAATTATTAATTAATATGTTCAATTAGTTTAAATAAAAATGACAAAATGATTTCATTTTTAATTGATTTTATTATTGTGTAGTAATTAATTCAAGTTGAGGGTGTTAAATCATTTTTTTTTTATTAAAAAATATAAAATGAGTTGGAATTTAATTAATGTAATTTTTTTTTTTGTAATTTATAATATGTTTTGAAAGTCATAATTTTATATTTGGACAGATACATGTGTATGTATTTAAAACTTAATTAGTGTGTTAGTTTTATAATATACGACTGATTATTTAAATATATGCAGCTTCCGTAGGAAAGTAATTATACAATTGGATGTTTTATATTATTCACGAGTCGATTTTAAAATAAAATTTTGGAAGAAAATGCATATACTGTATAGGCAGTGTTTGGATATCATAAATCACGAAAAGCAGAAATAATAGAGAATTTAGCAAAGTTTTGAACTTATCCTTTAACTTAATATGTTGCCTATTCACTACTGACTGTTTTCCACTCTATTTTTGAAGTAACTCAACCTGTAGCACCCAAGTACATTAATTCTTGAATTGCATTGAGCTATCAACATTTAAATAAAACTTTTAAATATAGTGAATGGATGTCTTAATATTAGCTAATAAATTAGTAGTATTCTGAATTGGAATTTCACTCAAAATTTGAGTCATTTTCCACTTCATTTTTTAAGTTTCTCTATACTTGGGTACATTAAATGTAAATCTTATATAGATTGCACCTATCGAATTACTTAAATTCCAGAAACCTTGGGTTACTATCATTCAGTTCGGACATTTAAATATAGTGAATGGATGTCTTAATATGAGTTAATAAATCTGGAGTATTTTTAATTGAAATTTTACTCAAAGTTTGAGTAGAACTTTTAAATTTAATTTTTAAAAATTAATACTCTTATTTATAAATAAATTGTGTATCCAATGACCAAATAATTGAAATTTTTAAAATTATATTTAAAAATAATAGTTTCGGAATACCTTTAATAATAAATTATTTAATTTAAATTGAAAAGAATATGTTCTATCGCATCAATTCTGTCAACCATATATTAACTATAAGCCTATCTTAAAATTCAAATAAGTTTTAGTAGTTTTTTTTTTTTTAAATTCGATTAAAATAAAAAAATCATTAAAAACTAAAAAATCAATAAATTGATTTTTTTTTAAATAAATAAAATAAATTCAAAGAATATATAAATATTTTTTTTTCATAAATTTATTCATTTATTTGTTTCGCTTTTAATAATTTTTTTATTTTAATTAAAATTTTACATATTTTAAGCATTAAATTTATTTTATTTAAATTGAAAACTCTAGTTTTTTTATATAATTTATATTTTATAAAATTTAATTAAAATTTTTTTTCACTTTTATAAGTCAATAAATAATAATATTTTAATACAAAATTAAGTCGCGCTTTATTGTAATTTTGATTAACCCGATTCATGGCAGACAATTTATTTTTTAAAATTTATCTTTTGAAAGCAGACACAATTTTTAATTCATACAAAAAAAAAAAAAATTAAATGATTTAAAGGTTAATTAAATTGATTTCAGACAATATAATAATAAGATAAGATAATGAAGTAATTATAAATCAGTCATTGGCTTTATTGTGAACCTTTTGAAAGTTATTATGTCAAAAAATAATTGAAACCATTTTTTGGAAATTTACATTGATAAGATTGATTTACAACGAATTGAAGTTGATAGTCGTAGAGGTTATTTTGATTGTAGCGTAATAATAACTAGTAGCGCTACAAGATTGTTCCTAGCCGTAACGCTCGTTGTGGTGGTAGCACAATAATAACTAGGGAAAAATGCTTGTAGTACTTATATATAAAATGAATTTACTTTTCCATCTGACAGTCGCGTCGCGTTCATATATATACCATTCGGTTCTATATGTGTATACTAGATTGGCCGAGATGCGTAAACGCATAACCAATTGTGTGTTCATTGTTAAAGTTATGTATCGTTATAGATCTAAGACTATTGGCCCTCCAGTCTTCTTAAACAATCTTTAACGTTTCCAACTCACAGTCGCGTCGCGTTCATATCTATAATATTTGATTCTATATGTGTATACTAGATTGGCCTGGACGCGTAATCCCTTAATCAAATGTGTAATAATTTTTGCTAAAGTTAAATATCGATATATCTCTAAAACTATTGGCCCTCCAGACACAGACCATCTCAATCGTTAAATAAAGGTATATCACTTGTGAAAATAGGGCTTGTATTTTTCGAACTTTCTTAAAATAAAAATTCGGAATTGCTAAATTATATGTATAAAGATTTTCACAGAGTTGGTATTTGTTTAAGACTTTGAGGCTTTAAAGGAACTTTGTTATCATCGAGTATATAATTACAGAGAAACTTTACGAACAACTTTCTAAACATGGGACGAATTTTATTATTTAATTTAACTTAATAGTTATCATTTCATAACCGATGACAGCTGGTGCGTCAAAACTTCAAAAAAAATAATTATGACTTTAACTTACAAACTGACATAACTTTCATTAATATCCTAATGATTTCCTATTCCCATACATTAAAGGACTTTAATATCAGTAAACTAAATTTATATTTTAAATAATATTATATCCAATAAATATACTTTACTAAATTATATGTAAATTAAATTCATTGGATGTTTTGTAAGTTTAAGTTAAAAACTGATTCTATTAAAAAATTTAGAATACAAACAGAAACGGAACTGATTGATGTAGGTGCAAATTTAGGGTAAATGTAGACCTTTTTCAAACTACATAAATAATTTAATTTCTATTAAAATACTTTTGATATACTACTTTAAAACGGTTAAGTGTATTAGCTTTGGCGCCACAAAAATACACAAGGATATGTCGAAAGAAAGGTAAATATAATGGAAGAAATGCGTTTGTAATAATCCAGGGGAAGGACATGGTAGGACATCATTTTATACGGAGTAACAATGTGGGACAATCACTAGATCATATGTGCACAGATTTTGTGAATTTTTAATCGATTACAAAATTTTTGAATTGTAATTAACTTTTAAATCGAATTGAGAAGGGATTAGATAAGATATTTAGATATTGATTGGGTGGTAAGATGAGATTGGATAGATGGAAATAGGTGGAAAACATTAGGAGTTATAAAGCCTGTTTACACACGATTCCTTTGGATAGAGTTGGATTAAAAGCATTTGCAAACCCAGGCATTTGAAGCATTAAATAAGAAACTCAATATTGGATGATGATGCTAGCAGACTTAACATATAGATCATTCTACAATATACTATTTCCTTAACCACATTAAAAAAATGTTTAACATAACATAACATAAACTTTATACTTAATTTAAATTTGATAATAAAGAGGAGAACAATATTAACTGTACTATAATTTATTATAAACATAACCTCTTTATTTGGTTAATATGTATCTACAGATACATATTCTTATTTACTATTAATGAATGAAATCATGATAAATTTCTATTTTGGTACATCCGAATTATTCAAATAAATTATTTCTTTTTTTTAGCATATTTTATTATTTTTTTGATATTTTTTATAATATTTTATTTTTTTATTTATTTTATGTATATTTTTTTTTTGAAATAAATATTAATAAAAAACCGCAGAAAATAATTTTGATATTTTATTGAAATAAATTTGATGAATGAAGATTTTTTAAAGAATTTTATATTTTTTTTCACTTTCTTATAATTGTGGTGGTTTACTAAAAAAGTATTGTTGTCATGTGAAATAGGTCTTAAAATTTTGTAACCTCTAATATATAATTATAGTTGTATATCCTATTCTTGCACATCTCGAGTTTATATTTTTAAGAGCTGGCTTAATTTTAGGTTGTTGTAGGTTATTCTAAGAACTGTCAATTCAATTTTATCAATAATTGTCAAATCTTCAAATTTTACTTAAAACTACTTTTTTAAATTGTTTTTTTATGAAGAATTGCCTTTTAAAAGCCGAATTAGTTCTTTTAAAGCGAAAGTTGGTTTACTAAAGAATTTCGAACTTATAACGTATATTAATTACATATATAAAATCTTTTAATTACCCAAATATTAACCAGGCCATGCCAATCAAAATTGATAGCCATGGCAGGACATTGGTTAAGTGTTATCGATGTTTAGATTAGAGTAACAATAGAGGCAGAGCTAATGCTAAACTCCAAGTTTTAATTGTCAAAATATTTACCAGGCCATGGAAGGAAATTAGGCCACAGTAATGAAAAATAAAAGGCCATGGCAGGACATTGGTTAAATGTTATAGTTGTTTAGATTATATTAACAATAGATATAGAGCTAATGCTAAACTTTGAAGTTTTAATTACCAAAAAATTTACCAGGCCATGGCAGGAAATTAGGTCATGGTAATTAAAAATGATAGGCCATCGCAGGAAATTATCTAAACTTTATCGATGTTTAGCTTAGGCTTTTAAGTTAAGCTAAAGGAGACTTAACAAACGTCATTTTCAGAAGATATTTAAATAACTTACGGACAGTATATATAGGGTAACTCCATTCTAAGGAAACTTTATTGAAAAATGTTTAATATCATTGTTAGTGTTAAACCTAAAGATACTTAGCTAATTAGAAGGAACTTTAGATAAGTAGTAACTGAAGGAAAAGTTATTAGGAGAACTGTTTTCTTTCGTTTAATTTGTTGTTTTCTTTTAAAAGGAGACAGGAAAAGCTCCCAAATAAATTTTGTTGTGCGTTAACTACAGCTATCATTATCAAAGTTTTTTTTATTTTGCTTCTTTATTCTTTTGTGTTTTTCTTATTAATAAAAAAAAATTCCGGCTGACTTACCTTTGATTTTTTTCCATCATTATAAGTATTATTTAAATTATTTTGACTGTGAAATAATCCATTATTTATTTGGCTGTAAGAAAAAACATAATATATATAAAAACAATTTTGTAAACATTTTTATTTAATTTTTTATAATTTTTTAAAAATTTTTTTTTTTAAAAAAAAAAGCTTCTGCTTGTATCACATTATTTGTCAAATTCACACCAAGTTTGTTTTGTGTTTTCTTTCTCTAAAATGTTGATGGTAATACTTGTACATAAGATAAATTTTATATATATATATATATTATATACCTTATATACATATATATATATATATAAATTAAATTATAAATTATATATCTATTAAATCATTTTAGAAATTTAAATGAAAAAAAAATTATCGATATTTAAAAAACAGAAACAAAATTTAAGTAAAATTTTGAACGGATATTAAATTTCCGTAACATTGAAAAAAAGAACAACGTGTAAAATGGAGAAACAAAATGATAAATTATTATTATATAAATGTTTTTTTGGGGGGTATTTAAAGTGATTTGTTCTTTAATGTCTTAAATTATTTTGAAAAATGTTTATGACATATTTAAAACTTTAAAAAAAGTAAAAATTTGATTAATTATTAGATAATTAATAATTAAAATGGTGGGGCTGGCTGGCGTAAAGACAATGAACATGGCTTGTTAATTGAGTAAATGCGACTATGAATACTGTACATTTTTTAAGGAAATTTGAGTTAAGCAATGGTTCGAAATTATTGAGAAGGCACTTCTTCAGACTACCGCAGAGTGAGGGTTTGATTTCGGGGATATGTCGAGAAGAGCATTTGTTGACATCGCCTTGTTTTAAAGGTTCACTAGTTTCTAATGATCACTGATTGATTATTTTAGCTTAAATATTGGATATTGAGAAGCAAATCATGAAAGCAAATGATGAACTGTCGGAATTTTTAATCTCATTATAAAACTTTTATATAATTTAATTCCTCAATTATTCTTCAAACCTATATTATTAACAACTTACATAATTGTTGAACTTACAGAAGACAAATATCAATATATTGATTTCTTAAAATTTTTAAACATAAGTAACAATTAACGAAATTAAAAACTCGTTAAAGTTTCTTATAGAATAGTTTTTTGCAAATTAAATAAAATATTAAAGTTGCCAACTGTCAGAAAAATATTTCACATTATGGAAGTTTTAAGAGTGAATTAATTTTAATACTAAGTTTAAGAATTCGTTTACCTTCGGAAGATCATATTGAAACCCAAGTAAATTTTTCAAAGGAACTTACTCAAAGCAAATTACAGTTTGAGAACATACTTTTCATAATATGTGCATATTCAAAATAACAATTTCAAAACACTTTATCCTAAAATTATGCAAACATTTTAAATTAAAACAACAAGAAAGTTAGTTAAATTTCAGATTGTCCACTTCTGAGCTATGCTTAAATTTCTTCCAGTTCCGACCTATATTCTAAGTCATTATGTCATCATGAATTTACATTAAATAAAATCGATTTCAAAATTTATACTAGACAGACAGACAGTTAAAAAAATTATAAATACAACTTTTTTATAATTTTAAAATAATCCAAAGAACTTTACCCAACTATTGACCATTAAACCCTATACTTACACAAAACAAAAGAATTTTACTTTAAAAACAAAAAAAAACATCAATCTATTCAATTTTTATAATTGAAAATCACAATTTTAAACAATAAACTATTCAAAAACAATTAAAAATCTTATAAAAGAGACATTTTGTTTTTTTTTATTTTTTATTTATCTCAATTCTCAACATCAAAAGACAAGCGCCATCAATTTTTTATTTGAACAGAATAAGTATTATAAACAAAAAAAATATAAATTATTAAAAGTTCTATCAGGTTCTATATATACTTATCAAAATGTTATGAATTATTGTAAATCTTTTTTTAAAATTATTGTAAATCTATCATATTCTGTTGTTATTTTTTTTATTTAAATTCAAAAGCAAACACAGAATTTGACCTATATCCAATACATATTTTATTTTGCAAAATCCAAAACAAACCCTCTTGAACGCCTCGCCCCTGCTTTGGTATCAATTTAAAATAATAATGTCAAGTAATTAATCAAAAAATGTAAAATGACATGCAAAATTAATTCACAATAAGAAAAAAAAAAAAAAAAAAAAAAAAAAAAACTTTTATTTAAAATCCAAGTCATATCTACTGTACTCTGTTAAGATTCTGTTGTATATGTTGTGTGTTTTATTTACATGGTTTATTCTTTAAACAATTGAATCGATTGATCATTATATTGTTATATTTGTTTGTTTTTTTTTTTTTTTTTTATTAATGGAAAACTTTTTATATGGCTGCAAGTCACGTTCTGTAAGAAAAAATACAAACAAAATAAAAAAAACTGCAAAGAATATAACGAAAGCAAAAGTAAAGTAGTTTATAGAATTTTAATTAAAAAATGAAATTTACTTGGTTTATTTTTTTATTTAAGTTCATTTTTAAAGCTTTACATTATTAGTTTTTTAAAGTTTATTTTTTTTCTCAATGTTGATTATTTACATTGCAGGGGTGTCCAACCTTTTGGATGTATATTATGATATATAAATTAAATAAGTTTTGTAAAATGTTTAAAGTAAATTCACAAAATTGACGACTGAACTGATAAGTGTTTACCCTACTTGTTAAATTTAATTAATATTTAGAATAATATAATTAAATCGTATTTTTAATTGTTAGTCAAATCTAAATCGATCTAGAACAATTTGGAAAAGAAAAGTTTTACACTCATCAGTTCTAGAACAGTGTAGTAGGTTATTAATTAAATTATTCTTTAGTGTTCTATAGTTCTACAGGAGTTCAAAAGTTTACAAGCTTAGTGTATGACCGATTTATACATTATTTCTTGGGAAATGGCAGAAACCTGAAACATTTGGTGCTTAGTTAAAATTTAAAAATAAATTGAGCTGAAATTTAGGGTCTTATAGTGAGTGTCAGTTATCACATATATTGTGATAATTGCTAAAATTTACCATAAACAGTATCGTGAACTGATTTTGATCGTTTTTTTAAAAATTTACTATTGTGAATTGTGATTAATTGACTAATGATTGCTTCTTTCTTCTTTCTACAGTTTACTTTATTTGAACTTTTTGCTCTAATAGCCTTATTTTTTTTTTCTTTTAGTTTTTTTCTTTTAGTTATGTTTTCTGTCGTTTAATATTGTTCTTTTTCGAGTTTAATTTGTTGTTGTTGTTTAGACGGGGGGGAAAGCAAGTCTCCCTTACACCTAGGCCTTGCGGCCCGTTGTGCACCCCTCATTAAATACTTTCTATTTATTTATAACTACTATATTATTTATTTTGTTTATATTATATATTTGTATATTTATATTATATTTGGTCACCATGGGGATTCGTAAAGAAAAATTATTTTTCAATAATTTTTTTTTTTTAATTAAATATTGTATGACCTGACCGGGAATCGAACCCGGACCACCTCGGTTAATAAGCCAAATGCTTACCCACTGCACCACCGAGGCCCCTCGAGTTTAATTTACTTGCATATTTTATAAATAACAAAAAAAAATAAAATGCTCATACTAATTTCTGTTTAAAAAATTTTTATTTTACAATTTGTCAGTTATCACATTCAAATTATCTCCTGAATAAATAAACTGATAAATGTCACATATTTGAATATTCGCAACGAAAATATTAGTTGACACTTGATTAAATTCACATTAGAAATGAAATTTTTCATGTATTTGATACTCACAATAAGGTTAATGAAAGTTGTTTGAAAGCTATCACAAATTGTGATAAATGACTACTGATAACTGACACTCACGATAAGGCCTTTAAACTAAATAAGGATAACGTACAAAAATGCGTTTATTAGATTTTCTCAGATCCCAATAACAACTTCGCATATTAACTCAAGTTCAATCTTTTAAAAAAATGCTTAGATATGTAAGATACATAAATTTTAATAGGTTAAAAATTATTTGATATTCGCAGCACCATATTTTTATGTATTTATCCAATTTTAAAGCCTCATATTTAATAATAAGTTTATTTTAATACAAAATTAACACTTATCAGCTTCTTTTTAAAATGCACATTGCAGGCAAATTAGTAATAAGTTTAGAAATACCAAAACAGATCACCATATGAAAGTACGTTTCATACCACTGCATTTATTTTCAATTGTACAATATTTATTACAGTATAAAAGAGATATCAAAAATGAGAATACATATATATTTATATTCTTATCAAATCTTCTAGACAGATTGAAGCAAAAAAAAAATAAACCAATGATGAAGAATACAAAGCAATTTTGTATATATATATATATATATATATATATATATATATAAATAATGAATCACTTTTATTATTTAATGTTTCAAAGAAGAACAAAATTAAAGATTAAAGATCTTAAATAATATATTGTCCAATCATAATAATAATAAAGTTGTCTGGAGTTCAATAAAAAAAACCAACAAACAAATTGTTCTTATTTAAATTAAATTAACATTTTTTTGTGTAAAATGTTATTGACTTCTTATTAATTAAAGTCTGCAATTTACTTATAATAAATGACCAATAAACTAAAAGTTCATTTAAATCGGAATTGCAATGGATTCCAGTTCTTACAGCTAATTTAGTTTAATTACAAAAATTTCAAAAAGAAATCTAGATCTTATACTGGACCCTACTTCAAAATTATTGATTGGTATAATAGGATCCAGGCATTTTTCTTATTCAGAATAGTGTGAAAATTATTTGAATTTATTTGAGAATTGTAGTAGTAGTATTAGGGTAATCCCCATACCATTTGGAATTGATATTTAAAGTCCTGCTGGGCTAAGTTGAATCAATATTTAGAGTCCTAACTTATAAGACCAAATCAGACCACCTTCTTCAGGTTCATAAGCATCATAATTAATTAAAAACTATTAGAAAATCATTTTAATTCAAGTTTAAATTCTTTAATCCTACCAATTATATTAACCATGCAAGGTCTGTTGTTGTTTAAACAAAATGTCACAAATCATTCCAACAAAATTAAATCTCCGCAAAATCGAAATAAAAGCTATTGTTAATTTTAAATTAATCATACATTTAAAATCAATCTTAAATACTATAACCAAATCGAATTAATACCAATTTCTTAATTCCATTTATGATTGTTTTTTTAAACTACTTGAAGAATTTTTTTAAGTCGACATAAGTAATTGGTTTTTTTTTTTTTAAATTATTATAAAATAATTTTAAAAAACAAGTACAAATAATAAAAGCAAAAAGAATTGAAAAATTGGTGATATAAATATTGATGCAAATTTGGTATGACAATCATAATTAGAAGAATGCTACCTGAACCAAAATATTTGACTTAAATATTATTTTTTATGTAATTATGTCAAATCAATATTAATCATAAACATTTATAACATTTGATGGTTTTGGGGAAATAAATAAGTAATCAATTGAAATTCTGTATAAAGCCTTATTTGTAGCTTTGATTTGTTCATATACAGAATAAAAATTTAGAGAAAATGAGGGCGACGAAGAAGGAAATTGATGAAAAATAAGGGACGATTAACAGCAATGGGATGCATTAAATGCTTATTTTAATGTCATAACTGAGATGTGGTGATAGGTTTATATTTCACTATCTGAATTTGTCAATTTGTTTGACCTTCTTAATGTTAACTCTAGGCTCAAACTTTCGAATGTATTCAAAACTTTAAGAGAATTTTTAAAATAAGTTTTGTCTTCGTGGTTTAAGTCGCCCTGGCGAAACTTTTGATTTAATCAAGTAGTTCGAGAACCTCCAGTTTGGGTATTAAGACGATTTTAAAACCCTTACAACAAACCAATACTATATCAAATGTCATAGATTACTTCGACGACGTCAAAAATACTTTAACATATGGCTGCGAATCATGATTGCTCACTAATTCTATTAAGAATAAAATAAAGGTCTTCGTAAATAAGCATCTGTCGAATACTTTGGCCAACAGAAAAAGAAATGCTAACTTTTGGGTACTAACAAACGAAGAACCAATAGTAAAGCAAATTACCAAAATAAATTGGTGTTGAATTGACCATACACTAAGAAACAAAGAAAAATGTATAACAAAAATTAAGCTAACCTGGAATCCTCTGGGCGGATCCATGTTAATAGGTACATTCAGAACAACATGAAGGAAGAACGATGCTATATGAATTAAGAAGACACGGAATATCCTGGAGTCAAATAGTAGAAAAATCTAACAGTTGAAATTAATGGAGATTTCAAGTTGAAGTCCTGCACTCCTAAGTGGAGTAACAGACACGAAATATCCTGGAATTAAACAGTAAAAAAAGTTAGGAATAGAAATGAATGTTTGGGTAACAGGAAAATAACCAAAAAAAAAAAGTTCCGTCGGCATGGATAGATTTCCGAAATGATATTGTTCAAAAATTTAATTTACAGCACTTTTGATGGAACTTGAATTCCAAGTCTTGATAATCCAAAATACAATTCCAAAATTTGTTTCGATAAGAATGCACTCTTAAAATATTTCAATTCAAAACACTTGCATAAAAATATTCACTAGTTAAATATATTATTAAACGAAGTTAATTTACGAAGATCTGTGACGACTATCGATTACATAATTTCGCCCAGCTAAAAAATAAAGCATTTGCCAAGTGTCACTTTAAAATTCAAACTGGCTTAGTAGTGACTTTCTTTGATAACACTATAATGTTCCTAAATTTAAAGTAATTAAATAAACCTTTTTTTTAGACTTAGCCCTTAAAATTCTTCAAAAAAAACATAAGCTTCAAGGGCTACAAATATAAAATTTTAAATAATATTTGCACTTAACTATAACATTATTTATAGAACTTCATTTTCTAACATTATTATTTTGAATTAATTTTTTTTGCACTTAGAACTTTTTATTATTTAACTTTTTTATTATTATTCATAATTTATTATCTCATTATTTAAACTAATAATTATCATATGTGAAAATTAATTTACCATGTCTTTGCATTATAAATGTGTCGCGGGTGTAATCTTTTACCATAATACATGTTCTCAGTTCCGATATTTTTTTAAAACTACACTTTAAAAATAAAAATGTATAAATTAAAATTTAAATTGATTCTCACTTTAAGCTGCTAAATAAAAATTAAAATAAACTTTTCACTAATATTAAAAATTAAATCACAACTTTTTATAACCTTTCATTAAAAATAATAAAAAAAAACAAACTATTGTTTAATGATTATTATTGTATTGTAGTTGCCGTATTTTTACTATACAAAACCCTTATTTTTAATTTTTTATTTTCTTTCCATCATTTATTAAAATTTACAATTTACAATTTTAATAAATTTCACCGCCACAAAGCATTTTGTTTCGCAAACAAACGTGGCAAAATTACATAAAACATTTTTGGAGTTTCTTAAATATTTTTGAAGTTTTAAAATTAAAAAGCTATTTAAAGTTCTTATTTTGTTACTAGAAAATAAATATAGAGAAAATTACTGGCTCCTAGGGCGTAAGTCTAAATTAACAATATATAATAAAGTGTTAATTTACAACCAAGTAATTAAACCTACATCGTTGTATGGCATTCAACTTTGAGGTTGTGCCAAGCAAACGGATATTAAAAAAATACAAACCTTTCAGAATAAAGTCCTACTTAATATAGTAAGTGCCCCCCTGGTATGTACGTAATAGTGACATTCATTGAGACTTACAAATTCCAAAAGTTAAAGATGAAATAAGTAGATATTCCATAAAACATAAAGCTCGTCTAAAAGGGCATATAAATATTGAAGCTGATTAGTTAATAAATAATCAAATTATAACAAGAAGGCTTAAAAGAAAAAGACCTTTAGATAATATAGAATAAAGTACAGATTTCCTAAGGGAAAGTACACAAAACCTATTCTCAAACAAAAGATAGCAAAAAATTAATGGTTAGTCAGTTCGACTAGTTTTAATAAGGAAAGGGTGTGGTATAGTCGGTAAGAATCCGGCATACACTTCTGCTACGGGACAGTTTATATCTTTCGGAAATTCCCACCAATGAACGCAAAATAAAAAAAAGCCTACAAGTTAGATGTATTTTACTTAAGAAACTTTAAAACGTTTTATATACTCGAAATTGAACTGAAGATCATCAGTTGAAGGTGCTTAAAGGTCGAAGTTTACGGTCTTTTTTCCTTGTTAATTTTGCTTTTTTAACTTTCCTTAAAATTCCTTGCTTAATCTGCCCGATAATCTAATCCAAATTTCATTGATTAATGCGCCAGATACCTAATGTCTACACCACCGAGGCCTCTGCTTTGATTACTTTGGTTCTTTTTAATTAACTGGATAAATACATTGCAATGAAGCCTCAATGGCGTATAGGGGTTAAGTACCTAGCTTAACTACCGAGAAAGCGCGGGTTCGATGTTCATTACAAGTCCCACAATCAAATTAAATTAAAGTATAATATAAAAAAATATTGCAGCATTATAGGCGTATGTGATCGAAATAAGCTAAAATATTCATGAAATCGAACAAAAATTAATCCAACTATTAATTTGTATATTAGGCTCATATCCCAAAATATTAAATTTGCAGAACTGATCTCCTGTACTACATTGTATCAATTGTACTTATATTGAACCAATTGCAATGAATAGTATAAACTTCAAATAAATTTGCCATGTTTATAATTTTTAATTAATTTTTTTTTATTATTGAATAGAACTATTATTAAAGTATTAATTTTACTCCATTTTACAAAATTCTTATAATTAATTAGAATGCAACAGTTTTGTATTATATAATTTAGTTATTTTACATATATATATATAAGCATAATAATATACAATAATGCAAAATAATGCAATCTATACATTTTAAAAGTATATATATATAGGTATTAGGTACATATGATGGATATGTGGAATGCATTTTACATACATTAGATTGAATTATGAATAATTTTATTTTATTTTGTTTATTTAGTTATTAAGGTAAATTTCTAAATTACATGTTATAATATTGTTTGATGAAATAATTATACTACTTATTATTTCAGTATAATGATATTATGTTTATTTATAATTAGTAGATTTTTTTTTATGATATTTTGCAACAAAGCCATAAATTAATTTATTAAACAATAATATCGTTCTAGTATTTTGTTTGTGTATCAAATTAATGGATAATTTTTAGAAAATCTGATATTCAATAGGAATTTTGATAAAATAATAATTCTATTATATATAATCTAATGATGCATTAAAATTGGTTTTATTCAAATGTAGTACAGCTTCCCGCTATTTAACAAGTTTTTTCCACATATTAAACTTTCCTTTTGTTTATCAAAAAAAATGGCTAAATAAAAAAATTATTTAAAGGAATTGTATGGATACTCTTCTGCCGCAAGGGGTTAACTGAATGTTTTCGTTTGAGCTAAAAACATTTATAAGAAAAATATTAAAAACCATATTTATCAGTTCTTTCATATTTGACATACATTGTTAAAAAAAACCTCCATATTGACCGTCGAGCCGAAATGGGTTAAAAAATTTCCAGAATTTTGCTACAGCCAACTATATTGTTAAGAAGTAGTACATTCCTAGCACTTAAAAACGACTTTAAAAAGAAAATAAAAATTTTTAAAATGACCTTGCAGAAAACTGTAAAAAAAAATCCTTAAGACTTTATTTTGAGTCAAGAATATTAGAAAGTTTTATTACGCTAATTAATGCGCTACAACTGATTTTTAATTAATAATTTTTTTGTATTAATAAAATCTTAATTTTAACTTTATAAACAGTTAGAGCATCTCCTAATTACCTAATCCCAGTTATTCTTGAAAGTTTCATATTTTTCTAATCTTTTATATTAAGTCAAAATCTAAAAATAGATTCTAATCCTAAAAGATCCTAAAGTTTAATTAGGATATAGATCAATATAGCTCATAGAATTGTAGAACACTAATCACATGGTAACTGACATTGAGAACAATCCGCAGCCTAAACACAAAATCTAGAATTACCTAGTGACTTCAGAGTTCAGATTGATATACTTTTTAAATTAATATTTTTGAAAACAATTCCTGAATAATAAAATTTTTTGAGTTAATTGGGTTTTTTTAAATTAGTTTTACATAATTTTTATTTTTTTTTTTGTGAAAAAATCTGTTCTCAAAAATTAAATTTTTTCCAAATTATTGAATTAAATAAATTTAAACAATCTTAATTAAATATTGATATTTTTGTATTTAACAATATTTTTAATGATCATATATAATTGTTAGGGAGTTCCCCAAATTTACTACACTTGTATAACAATTATTAATTTGTTATATTGTTTGGCTTTAATTAACTTTGTAAATTGATCAAAACAAAAATTTATTAAAGATGTTTTTTATAAATACATATGTATATATATATATATATATATATATACATTTTTTTTAAATAAACAATTCCATGAATTTAAAACAATTAAAAGAAAATTTGGAACAATCAATTATATCTAATTATTTTAAATTGGAAAATATTTAACACTTGTTGTTTTTTATTTTTATTATTTTTTTTTTTGTAAATATAATTATGTACTTACTAAGTAAATAAATATTTAAATTCTATATATAGATAAATATGTTTATAATTTTTATTTGATTAGATATTTGTTTTGAGATAAAATTCAAAACAAAAACACCAGGTATTATTTAATTTTTTTTTTTTTTTTAAATCAGCTGTTTAAAATTTTTTTTCATATCTAATGAAAACAAAACAAATAAATTAAAAAAAAAATTTCAATTTGACTTTTTGTATTTTTGTGAGCAGTGCTGAAGCAGAATTATAATATTTTAAGTTTATTTAATTTGTAGAAATCTATTATTACAAATTAAATAAAATTAATATAATTTATAATTTAATTTAATATAATTTAATTATAATTTAATTTATAAAAACAAATTTAGTTCAAAAGTAAAGAAATGCTTCTAATATCATGTTCACACTACGCAAAAAACCTACTAAATAGCCTAGTTTTAAAATCAACCGTTCAGACTATCGTTATGCATGAACCCAGTATTGTTTGACGTTTCTATAAGAGCAATATTTTTTAGAGTAAATAAACAAAATTGACTGTAAATAAAATAAATTAAAAATGAACAAGGAAAAAATTTATTTACTGCTTGAAGTAATATTATTTTTACATTTTAAATTTTAATATTACGACATTTTATTAAATAATAAATAAAATTTTTCTTTTAAAATTCAAAAAAAAAACAAAAAGGCTATTTGTTTATTTTCAAAAATAAACAACAATGACATTTTACAACAAAATCACGTAGGGATGTAAAAAAATTCAAATAATAATCGAATATATCAAAAAATTTTATTCAAACACCTAGTTATAACCCTTAAACTTAACTAGAACTTTCAAAATCCTGGTTCATTTTGACAGCAATTTTATATATGAAAAATTTTGTTACAAACCACGCATGAACCTGGTTTTTTCGAAGGACCTGGTTCTAGTTCATAGTGTGAATGGTATTACTTACATAAATTGAACTTGAAGTTCCGTCTACTTCTCAAAAATTATTATCAGATTCTTTAGTAAAAAATTTTAAATTTCCCAATTATGTTTGTTTTTATTAGGTTTTAAAATGCTCTAAATCATACCTAATTAAGAATTATATTACAATATCTTAATTCAAAGTATTATACAAACTCAAAATTTATTATATTTATTGTTTCACTATAAAATTTGATTGTTAATAAATGACAACTGCTATAATAACTTATCCTTAACTCACTTGATCAAAGCTATGAAAAAATATATAAAAACGATTTACTTATGTAAGTACTTTGATATTGGACACAATTATCATTTTTTCAACCCCGCACCGTATCTCAACCTTAAAATTATTGTATCACTTATGAAATATCTCAAAAACGCAATCTTTTTAATGTTATTCACCCACCTTTCTTCTTATTTCTATGATACGCCACTGATTTATTATTTGTTATCTCAAAAATAAATAAAAAAAAAATCTAAAGAACAGCTATTATAGATTACGTGGAAATAGTTGGAGCAACGAAACAAAAGTTGACAGAACATTTAATTAAAAAACAAAACTGGTGTAAATGCTTTCGTGGCTTAGAATATATTTTAAAATTAAGTTTTTTAGTTAACTTTTACCGTTCGAGGTACAAAAACAAATTTTTAAAAAACTTCCAATTTGATTTTTTGAATAAAATTTGAATGAATCAAAAAGAATCAAATTGAAAATGAGTTGTAATGAAGATAATATTAAAACTGAAAGTGATATTGAGATAAAAAATGAAGAAGAGGTTGAAAATAATGTTGAAAATGTTGTAGAGATAAAAAATGAAGAAGAAATTGAAAATAATGTTGAAAATGTTGAAGAGATAAAAAATGAAGAAGAAATAGACAATAATGTTGAAAATATTGAAATTATAAAAAATGAAGAAGAAGTTGAAAATAATTTTGAAAATATTGAAGAGATAAAAAATGAAGAAGACATTGAAAATAATTTAGAAAATATTGAAGATACTCTGGCATTTCAAACAATTAAAATTTTTCAGGTCATAAAGTGTTTTTAAAATTTTAAATTCGTTTTAATTAAATTTACTTATATTAATATTTAATTATATAGTTACTTACTTTATTTCTTATTAATTTACAGATAACAAATGGTACAACATCTCATGCATATTATAGTCCAATACCAGCTGGTTATCCAGGTCCAGGTGGTGGACCACATTATCATCCAATACAAAGTGGTCATTTACAACCACAACAAATGTCACATTCCCCATCACCACCAAATAATTATCATAATAAAGATGATCGAACTCAACGACAACATGCAAAATTATTAAGAAAATTAAATAATCGTGAAATGAGTAAGTTTAGAAAGAGATAGAAAATATTTATAACAATAATATATAAACTTATAAATATTTAATATAAATTAATTTTTTTTTAGATTCTGCCATGTCAACACCAGCTCATTCTCCATCGCCGAGAAAAGAGTTGAATGGACGACGAATATCAAGAAATGGTGCATCCTCTGTTGGTACATCAGAGGATGGTGAAGAGTCTTCCAGTGTGCCAGATGATGAAGATGATTGTCAAACAATCATTGAACAATTATCGGCTGTACAAAAACCTGAAGTAAATACCTATAAACTTACAATTTATTTGTTCTTAATTAATTTTATTAAAATTATTAAAATTTTTAATTTTACTTTGAACAGGTAAATGATATAACTTCCAGATCAGCAATGTTAAGATGGGAAGCCCCACCTTTATCAGATGCAATATTAAATAGTCGTGATTTACGTTACGATGTACTGTTAAGTGATCGCGGGAAAGAAGGAAAATATAAATTGATATTTAAAGGTGAATCATATGTTTGTATGATTCAAGATTTAAGACCTGGTCAAGAATATCATTGTAGACTTCAGGTAATTATTGAAAGCATGTTTATAGTTTTTTTTATAAAAATATTTTTGTATTTTTTGTTTTTTGAAGGTTCATTACGAAAAACTTCAAGGAACTGTATCAGAACCGACTGCTTTTACAACACCACCATGTGAACCAGATCAACCATTACCACCAAAATTAATAGCACGTACAAAAAATACATTACAATTACGTTGGCAGGCACCATACGAAAATGGATCACATATAACACAATATATATTAGAAGTTGATGAATCAAAAGGTAAAGGTTTCATTGAAGTGATAAGAACAAAAGGAAAACAATATACATTAACGAAATTACATCCATCAACATTATACAATTTTCGTTTATCGGCTGTAAATGAATGCGGCCCATCAATTTATTCTGATGTGATAGCATTTAGTACATCTGTAAATTTACCATCTACACCAAAACCACCACAATTATTAGGATTAAATTCAAATTATTTACGTTTAGCATGGGAACGTCGACAAACTGATGAAACATTCTGTTTACAAATGAATGATCATAGTTCCGGTCATGGTTATTTAACTGCATATAATGGTCCAGATACTATATATGAATGTTCAAATTTAAAACGTGCCACTGTATATCATTTTAAATTAAGAGCTGAAAATGAAGCCGGTTCATCACCATGGTCAAATGAAGTTGCATATAAAACTCAACCAGAAAGACCTGGTAGACCATCCAAACCACAAGTAAAAGGTAAAATACATGGTAATTACTTTAAAGCAAAATGGGATCCACCAAATGATCGTGGTGGTGCTGATATTAAAAAATATTTTTTGGAAATTAGTTCAGGTGAGTGTTCACTAACAAATTATTTAATATGTATTCTTAATATCTTCTTTTTTTATTTAGGAGCAAAATTCCAACAAATTTATAATGGCAGTGAACCAGAAACAATATGTGATCGTTTGTCACCCGGTACAACTTATCAAATACGTGTATGTTGTGAAGGTCCAGGTGGCATTAGTAATTATTCAGATGTATGTACAGTTACAACTGAAGCTATTCAACCTGGAGCACCAGATCCACCATATTGCGATAATATGCCAGGACCATTTGCAGCAGTTTTAAGATGGAATCCACCAGATTATAATGGTGGAGCACCAATACTTGAATATGAAATAAAATTAACTGGATTGCCAAATTTCTGTGACGAAATTATATATCGTGGTAAAGATATGTACTGTATATGTAAAGATTTGCGTCCAGGTGAATCATATGAAGCAAATGTAAGAGCAGTTAATCGTATTGGTGCTGGATCATGGTCTGAACCTTTAAAATTTAAATCTGGTGCTGCACCACCGAATCAACCCGAAGTACCAGAAATTTCAATACGTTCACCAACACATTTATCATTACAATGGAAAGAACCATCATCAAATGGTGCACCAATTATTGAATATCGTTTAGAAACTTCTCTAACAAATGAAACAACAACAAATAATAATGGTTTTACAGTTTGTTATCAAGGTTTACAAACAACAGCTGATATTAGAAATTTAATACCATATACATTATATTATTTTCGTTTGAATGCTGCCAATTTAGCTGGTCAATCATTATATTCACAAATAGTATCACAAAAAACACCAGCAGCTGTACCAACTGCACCAGAAATTACCAAGTCTGAAATAACTGCTACTGAAGTAACATTAACATGGTCTGAAGCTGAATCAAATGGTTCAGATATTTTATATTATCAAATTGAATATGTCATTGTTAATAGTAGTACTAGTAGTAATAATAATAATAATAATAGTAATAGTAATAATAATAATAGTAATAGTAGTAATAATAATAATAATGCATCAAATATTAATATCATTAATAATAATAATATTAATAATAATAATAATTCAATTAAAAATGGTGGTAATAATAACAGTGACAACAATGCAATGGAACATATTGTTAGCACCGAAGATAATTGCACAGAATTTACAATAGAAAATTTATTACCCGAAACAACATATAAATTTAAAATTCAGGCTGTGAATGAAATTGGTATTGGACAATGGTCAACACCATTAAAATTAACAACATTACCACCACCACCTGAACCACCAAAATTAGAATGTACCGGAGTTGGACATAATTTTATTAAATTAAAATGGGGTGAAGGTAGAAATGTAGATTTTGTTAATTATTATGTAGAAATGTATAATAATAGATTAAAAGATTTTCAAATTGTACATAATGGTACAACATTAATGTGTAAAATAAATAAATTACAAGAACAAACTGCCTACACATTTAGAATATGTGCTGAAACAGATCGTGCTGGTACTGGTGATTATTCTGAAGAATATATATTTAATACATCAGCAACATTACCAAGTAGTATTAAAGCACCACGTATTGCAGCTGATACAATGCCAAATGAATTAAGAACAGCTGGTTCAGCTGGACAAATTACATCATTAAATAATATGTTAGGTGGTGGTAATAATGGTAATGGACCAATTGGTATATTTCATCCATTAACAATTGAATGGCAACATAGTAAAAATTCGTTTGTTGATCCAGTTGAATATATATTACAATGCTCAACAACTGGCAAAGAAAATGATTATATTGAGGTAAGTTTTGTTTTTTATACTTTATCTCATAATATATGTTACTAACTCTAATTTTTATTTAATTAATTATAGATTCATCGTGGTCCCGATACTAGATATACAATTGATTATTTAGATCCTGGCTCAGTTTACTTATTTCGTGTTGCACCAGTACGTGTTACACCAAATGGTGATATACAAGGTTCATTTACCTATCCGTTACGTTATCAAGTGCCACATAAATTAACACAAGATCAATTAGATTCAATACATCATCATCACCATCATCATCATCAACATCATCATCCACAACAAAATAATAATCAAACAAGTTTAATACATCGAACAACAGCAGCTATTACTAATAGTTTAACTGGTAGTTCTACTAGCAGTAATGCTAATTCATTAAATCAATTTGGTGGTTTTAGTTATCAATCAAATCATCAAAATAATTTAATTGGACAACAACAAAAATCAAATAATAATAGTGGTGGTGGTGGAGGTGGAGGTGGTCTATTTAGTGGTTTATTAAGTAGTGTTAGTGGCATTGGTAATAATAATAATAATCATAATAGTGCAATTTCATCACATAATGATGGTAATTTATTATTACATACAAATACAAATAGTAATAATTCAAATATGATGTTAATACATGGTAATAATGGTGGTACAAATTCTGAATTAATTATGAATAATAATAATAATAATAATGATGAATTATTCGGTATAAATATATTTGGTGCTATTAAACGTTTTATATATAAATGTTATACATTATGTACAAATCCAAAGCATTTGTCAGATACACAACAAGCTATTTTTTGGATGTTTTCATTTATATTAATAACATTTATATTCACTTATTTGCTTAGTATGTTTATGAGATAAAATTAAATTTTATATTAAAAAATATTAAAATGATTAAAAAAAAAAATATATATATATATCATAAAACAAAATTACTATATATATATATATATACCATTATATGTTAATAAATTTAATGTTCAAGTAAAATTGAAACAAAATTAAAAAAAATATATAAAATATATTAATTTTTCTCTCTTAATTTTTTGATAATTTTTTTTTTATTTAATTTAATTTAATAATTTTTTTTATACATAGCTATTGTTTATTTGTTTTTTTTTTTTATTTTAATTTGTTTATTCCTAAAAGAAAAACATAGACATATTATTATATACATATATATATATATTTAATTAATATAAATAAATTACAAAAACTGTGTTTAATTTCTAATAATTGTTATATTTTTAATTATAAATTAATAATTAAAAAAAAAAAAAATACTATATTTTAATTATACCTTATACACACTACAAGTTCATTATGAACATCATAATGAGTCTCAAAATAATAATGATGCAGGATGTAATTAGAAAATTACGAGTAAATTAATTTAAAAGACACAGACATAAATAAAACCTAGTTGATAAGAGTCCTGAAAATCTTAATTAGTAATTAATTAATAATTAATAAGTATTTTAATTATTTAATATTGAAATTATAACTGGAGATCAGTTTATTTGTTGCAGCAATTGAAAAATTTAAATGCCTATTAAAATATTTGTTTTTATTAAATTAAAAATGAATAGAATTCGATTCATCTAAAACAAAATTGAAAATAGGCTCCAAGAATGACAAGTATCTATTAATAATATATATGAGGTGATATCGCACCCAAATGAAATTAATCTTTATACAACACTTATATAATAATATTTTTTTTTTTAAACAAAAACCAAATCAAATGGATCGATTAATATTGTTAAATTGAACTGGGTGAGCTATTACTAGAAACTGATTTAAAATTGTACTGTATTAAATTTAGATTTTCGGGCCACTTTTCCTGCAAAAAATCTCTGGATAGGAACCTAGTATGGGAGAAGTCTTTAAATCAAATTAATCTAAAAAATCCGTTTTTAGTGTGTTTAAGGTATAACACTGATGAAATAAACCTTTACAAAAAACTTAATTGATTAAAAAAAAAAATTCAAAATAAGTTAAAATTAAACTAAATCTGAAAAAAATTAAATAAAATATTAATTAATTTTTTTTTTTTTAATAAATAATATAAAAATAAATTAAATTAATAATACACGAATTAATTTACAGAATATATATATAATAGAAAATGAAAATGTATCCTGTTAGTTTTTTTTTTTTTAATTTTATTATTGTGACTATATTTAATTATTAATTAATTGCTTTAATTTAAATTTTAAGAGGGTTTAGGTGAATTAAATTAATTTTTTTTTTTTAATATTGCAAAAAAAAAAATAAATTAAACAAAAATATTATTATACTTAAAAAAAACTAAAAATAAAAAGAAAAAGTAAAAACGAAATAAATCAATTAATATTAAAATTAATACTATTTATTATTATTTTTTTAAATTGTTCTATTTTATATTTTTTTTTTTTTAATTTAAAACTTGAAATTTTTTTTAATAATTTTTTGTAGCAATATAGCAAATTTAAATCAAATGAAGAGTATTTTGGATACGATTTAAAATTTATAATACATTTAAAATGGAGAGGAAAAAGTAAAATTGTATTTAACAAAATATATAATCAACCGAATTTTATACAAAATTAATAATATTAATAGTTTATATTAATATTTGAAATGAATATCGAGAAAATGTTTTAAATCGTATCAATAATATGCAATATAAAATAATAAAAAATTTAATTTACTATTAATACAAAATAAATACCATATATATATTTATAAATTATTAACAATATTAATATAAATAAATAAAATTTATTAATAATTTTATAATATATATACATAAAAAAATATACATATATAAAAATTATTATAATATAAAATATTATTTAAAATAATTTGTTTTTTTCTGTTCATAAATAATATTAATAATCAATATTAAATAAATACTAAGTAGTATATATATATATATATATATTATGTACATATAAATAAAATATAAATAAAAACGAATTAATTTTTTTTTTAATATTTTTTTTTTTTTAAATTAATATAAAAAAAATAATATTAATGTGCAATACAAAAAATTTAAAATTTTTTTATTATAATTAAAATAAAATAAAATTCCTGAAAAACATAAAAAACAATGCTATTAATAATTATTTTTTTTTTTTTTTTTTGATATTAATACGAAAATAATAGTTAAAAAAAACAAACGAAAATGTTTAAATATATATACTTTATATATTTCATATATATATATATCTATATATATTATATATATAAATATTTTATAACATTATGTTTAAGTACCTGAAACTTAGAAATTTTCAAATGAAAATAAAACTGAAACATTTTTCAAAAAAAAACTATTTTCAATTTCGCATAAAATTTGAATTTAAATTCAAAAATTTTTTAAATTGAAAATGAAAACTGAAAATAAATATAAAAAAAAAGTATTTCAAGTTAATTTTAATTTTTTTGTTTTTTTGTGCTTAATTTTGTATTTTTATAAAAATGATCGTATACATTCTTATGACATAAAATTCTCTAAAAATTAAAAAAAGAAAAACGTATTTAAAAAAAAAAATTATATAATTTTAAATAAATAGACTTGATATATAAAACACAACCATTCAATTTAAAAAAAATTCGATTCAATTAATTAATTATTAATATATAATTAAAAATAAAAAAAATATAAAATATTAATATGGTAAAATTTAACTTTTAAGAAAAAAAAAATTTCAATGTTCAACAATTCAAATTATCACTAACTAACTAATTCAAATACGGAAAATTTACTAAAACTTAATTATCTGGATAATAACTATATATATGTATATCATATACTTTGATATAATATTCAATTAATACTATGTGCGTATGTCAAATATACATTTTTTGGAAATCAATTCTTATTATAAGATGAACAAATTAAAAATTTTTAAATTATTTTTTTTTTTTAATATAAAAAAGCAATTTTTTAAATGGATATACTAAATATTAAATTAATATAAAATTTTGTTTTAGGAATTTTTTTTTTTTTTTAATTTTATTTTATTAAAGCTTTTGCCTAATTTCTTTAAAAAAAAAAAATTTGTAACATTTATATAATGTATGTACTAAAAAAAAAAGACTTTAATGCTAGAAATACTTTTAAATTTTGTATTTTATAATAAATAAAAATTAAATAAAATAAAAATTTAAAAATTAAAAATCCATTCTATTATAATCCAATACAAAAAAAAAAAAAATTAATAATTGTCTTTAATCAAAATTAAATAAATTTGTTTTCTAAATCTTAATTAATTTCCTTATATTAAATATATATTTTCGTTCCTTTAATGCAATTTATTTTTAATTTTATGAAATTAATATGCATATATATATATATTATTGTATAAAACTCTGATTAAGTCATAATTTTTATGTACGTAAACTAATATACAAAATATGTAATTAAAAAAAAAACACTATAATTATTTTTATTTTAATAATTTTTTTAATGTTTTTTTTTTTTATTAAAAAAGAAACTCCCAATGAATAAAATCCTATAATCATATAAAAATTCTATATGTATAATTGTGAAATAAAATAAAAAAGTTGTCTATTAATAATACAATTTATATTATATCTAAAAAAAAAAAAACAAAAAAACGTAAATAAATCCAAAATACTTTCTACTAAACTAATTAATATATTTAAAAAAAAAAACAACTCATACGAAAAAAATTAATATAAAATTATTATTAAAACAGTGGTACAGAATTTAATATAAATTAATATATACAAATATATATATATATATGTATTTTAATAAAAACAAAAAAAATATATATATATATATTATTTCAAGTATATAAAAACAAACAAACAAAATACAAAACAAAATTTATTAATTAATACAATACAAACTTCTATACAAAGTCTCTAAAGTATTAAAACTTAAAAACAAAACAATAAATAACCATTTATAAAAATTTTTAATTAAAACAAATAAAAAAAAAAAATTAAAAATAAAAATAAAAAAAAAAAAAAAATACAAAAACTCAACTAAAAACTAAACGAAATTTATTCAAATCATTCCAAAACTTATTAAAAAAAAAATAAAATAAAATAAAGTAGAATTTATTCTATAAAATTTAAAATTAAAAAAAAAAAATTAGAAATTAAATAATAAAAAAAACTTCGTAACGAAATATATTTAATAATATTAATAATATGATTCATATGTAAATTTTATAAAAATTCTTTTTTTTTTTTTTTATATATATATATTTTAATTAATTAATAAATATAATATATTAATTATTTTTTTTTTTTTCCATCTATTAATTAATTTTAATTAAATATTATTTTATTTTTAATTTTTTACATTTTTTTTTTTTTTTTTAGTTATTGTGATTACCTTAAAAATAAAAAACTTTATATTTTTATATAAAATACTTATATAATATAAAAAAAAAATTTTATTAATTAATATATTAAGAATTTTGCAAAATTTTAGTTTTTGTTTTTTTTTCTTTTTTTTTAAATTAATTAAAATATTATTAAAAAAAAACAATTTATTCAATTGATACAATGATAAAAGTTTTTTTTTTTAATGACAATTTAAATATAAAATAATTAAAAAAAATGTAAAAACAAATTAATAAAAATGTAGAAAATCAAAAATATATAAAAAAAAATAAAACAAATTATAAATTAAAAGAAATTCTATATAAAAAAAAAAAAAAATTAAAATAAAACTATTAGAAAATGACAACAAAAATCAATTCAAAGTTCATTTATTTAAAAATAAAAAAAAAATAATAATAATTACACAGAACTTTAAATAAAATTCAAAAAAATTAATGCCTAAAAAAAAAAACAATTCAAAACTAAAATAAAACATATATTATATTAATTAGATATAATATATATATATACTGAGCAAATTAATAACACAAAAATTTAAAAAAAATTAATTAAAATAAAAAATATAAATAATATTTAATTATAAAAATGAAAAAAAAAAAAAACTTTATATAGTAAATTTATAAGAAAAAAATGGAAAATTGCTAAAATTAATACAGATAAAAAAATATATAAATAACTACACACATAAATAAATAAATATATATATATATAAAATTATAATATAATTTATAAAACAAAAATATATATTACAACATTATGTATATGAAAATAAAATAAAGAAACATAAAAATATATATAATATATATATGTAGGATATATATATATATAATATAAAAAGTATAAATATTTGTTTTTATGCTAAAAAATTTAAATAAAATGGAAATTATATGATTAAAGGTTTAAAGAATAACTTAAAAAAAACCATATATAAATAATTATTATTAATATAATTAAATAAAATATAAATAAAAAAAAAAAAACAACAATAATGTTAAATATATTATTTTGATTCTTTATTTTCTATATATGTAAATAAAAAATAAATAATTAATTATTATTGTATTATTAATAAAAAAAAATAAAAAAAAAAAAAAAATTATATAAAAATTTATTAAAAAAAAATTAAAACAAAAAAAAAAAACTTAAAAAATACTTATATAAATATATATTTTTTTAATAATCATTTATATATATACAATTTCCAAAAACAAAAAAAAAAAAAAATTATAAAATTATAAAAATGTAAAAAAAAAAAAAAATTTAAATAACATAAAAATTCCATAAAAAAATATAAAAAATCAAAAATTATATAAAAAAAAATTTATATATTATTATTATTATATATTAAACAAAAAAGGAAAAAACTAAATCGATGTTATATATACGTATAAAAATATATATATTACAAAAAATAAAAAAAAAATAAACAAAAAAAAATATATATAATATATATATATATATATATATATATATATATAAATATAATTTTCATTTTTTGCCTTATATGGAAATACAAATACATTTAAACATGATTCTTTTATTTTATTTTGCATTTTTTTTTTTTTAAATTATTTTTTTAGCCCCATATTAGGCCCTTTTTTCTTTAGGTTTTGTATCAGACAAACTTATGTTTAATTCATTAACATAAAGACATATCTTTCGATAATATTGAGGTGGGTTCCCTTGTTTCCAAAAATATTTTTGCAAAGTTTTCAGTGAATTAAAAATTATTAGATCCAATTTCACGGAAATGTATTTAAACTAATCATCAGCCCCTAAAAAAAAAGATTATTAGTAGTTAGTTGAAAAAATTAGATAAGAGACTAAAGTGTTAATTATGATATGACCGTGAGCTTAGGTATGCCCAGTGAATTTTTGAGAATGATTAAAATTCCAGTTTATTGGATATTATAACATGTGATGATATTTGAAAGAGCGTCGAAGTCTAGTTATAAATCTTTTCCTGACCTAAAAAAATTGTAAAATCCATTAATTATTAATTTTTACGATTTCAGTTAAAGTTTTTAATAATATTTAATTTTCAACCTTAAGATTTAAGAGCTAAGAAATTAACATACTTCAAAAAAACATTCTATTTTATTCCATATTATATTTTATTTAATAACGAATAACTGTTGATTTATATAATATAATTAATAATAATGTTAATAGTAATAATATAATATAATATTTTTTTTCAAAATTTAAGTGTTAGTAATTTTATTTTTATGTTTTTAAATAGTAAAATTATGGATTTGGAACTGAAAAGCACATCAATTGTAGTTTCATATTTTGTTTAATATTATCCAGAACTACTTCTATTTTTTTATGATCTTCTTGTGGTGAGGGTGATATTGCTTCTAAAGCCTCCATAAAAAATGTTCTAAAAACATAAATGAAAAATTTACAATGTTATTTCCAAAAAAATTAACTTTTCATTGAATATGAAAATATTACTTTGCTGTTTCATTACTATACAATTTTAAGGCATCTCTAATTAAACGAATGTCAACATTAGCTTGTATAGCACCAGAACGGCTAAAAGTTTGTACACAGCTCATTAATCTTGCTAATTCTTCAGCAATTGTTTGTGTTATTGGTTCTAAAACTGGACGTAATAATGAAGGGGAAATTGTAAAAATTTCCGAATAAACTCCAACCAAATTATCACAACATTCTTGTGCATACGGTCTTAATTTACCAATTTCCATTTCAGAATCCCATTGAAATTGTCCAATATACATTGAAGGTTCTATAGTACCAACTAATGGATCACTTTTACGTTCAACAAAATCTTCTAACAAAGTTGTAAATAATTGATTCATTGATGAACGACTTGTATCAATAGCCAATTTTGGTAAAGGATATCCATATCTATATAATATAAATTGGTTTTAAAATCATTTTAAAAAAAGTTTAATGAAATTAAATACTTGACGAAAATGGTTCCAATGTGTGGAAAGAATACTTTACTGCAATAAGAACAATTTGCTAAACAACAAAGAATTCTTTGTTCCCAAGATGTTGCTGAATCCCAGTTTTTTCTTTCAACACCGTTTTGTTGAAAAGATGAAAATCCTAAAAGTGAAATTGTGGGTTGATGTCCTTCATCATCTGGAGATTGTGATGCTAGATTTTCTATAACTGTACAAAATGCAGAGAGCATATCTTGTAATTTTTGTGAAAGTTCCCGTTGACCTTCGGATTGTGGTTCCAATAGATTACCCTCCCTGATATAATAATTATTTACTTTTATAGTAATTTTGATTTTGTTTTATTAAAATTACCTTATTTCTGGATTCATACAAGCATTTTGTCCTTCTTCCAATGTTTCCACAATAATTTCTTCTAACATTGATGGTAACATTGTTGCACCTGGAAAATCTTCAACACCCATTACCCAAGTTTCTTTTTGAAGTAATTTTTTAACACGATCAATTGAACGTTTAAATATTGTTGAGAAACAGAAAAGTCTTAATTCGTCAGTAAATTTTTGAACAATATCTAGGGCTTCACTTGGTAAATCAAGTTGTATTAGAGTCGCATATGAAATGCGTACATATCTTAAACATTGTGGAAGCCACAATAAAAATTGTTGTGTTACTGAAGATGAACCACTTGGCCAACTCAAACCGGTTGTTTGACGCATTAGTCTTTGATCTAAATGTACCAAGAGTACAACACGTAAAAATACGCAGAATTTATCAATACTGTTCAGAATAATTCGCTAAATATAGAAATTAGAATATTAATTAAAGGAAAAAAATATTAAATGGTTTAGTGTTTACTTTGAAATCCCCAGGTTTAGGATCATTTGCACCTCTTAGTTCACCTGTGAAATAACTTTGTCCTAATCGCCATAAATCTGGTAACTGACTTGCTGCAATATCGCAAAGTTCTTCACAAAACAAAACTCTATTTGGAGGTTGATTTGGATCACGTTCCCTTGATTTGGATTCTGAAAAATAAGATCCTATACTGAAATTTGTTTTGTATCTAAAAAATATTGGTTTAATTGAAATTTTTCTGTACTTTCTTTTTCGGAATCTTTTGAAGCAAATAAATCAAATGTTTGTTTAAAAGTTTGTTCTAAATATTTTGCTCGAGCATCTATTGCATCCCAAGCTGGATCAATACTTCTTAATCGTTCATTTATAACTGTTCCTGATTGTTGAATCTACGGTTTACAAAGCAATTTTTTTAAATCATATAAGTTATATACTTAGCTCTTAAATCTTATATTGTTAAATTTACCTCTAGATTAACTAAAGCCTTTATAAGTTTCTTTTGATTTTCGACACTTTGAGGCATCTTGATTACCTTTTCATGCAATTGTTTACGTACATTAACAACCCTTTGATCCACTTCATCTAAAACTTTTTTAAAGATCTACAAAAACAAATTTATTTTTAAATTGTAAAACTTCAGAATCATTTCAAATTTACAGGGATTTCGGTTTTTCCAAAAAGATTTTTGGCTCTTGAATAATCGTTAACAACAATATCATATTCTCCAGCTAAAGCACTTTTATCAATCGAATTCGGTAAGCAAAATAAGAATCTGAAATTTAACAGTTTAGTAAAAGTTCCAAAACTATAGGAATAAATAAAATACCGATGTCTGGACAAAGCAAAGAGAGCAGCCCTAGTTGAATCCGCTTTTTCTTTCCTGGATAATACATCATTGAAAATATTTTTACTTTCCTTAATGGAATCTATAAATAATAAATTTCATCATATCACCTATTTGTATTTTTTTATTTAAAATTATTTTTACTTTCAATTGATACTTCTAACGAATTTAATGGTTCTGGCCCTATTTCTTTTAAATCCTCTTGAAATTTCTCTCTAATATTCATTAGCGTATCCAATTGATCAATAACTGATCCAGCATTACTTTTTAAAAATGATAATTGTCCTTCTTTTTGACTTTCAACTTTTCTTTTTAAATACGATAAACCAGCTTTTAAGTCTTCAAATGAAGTTGCATGATGGTGTTCAAGTAAAAACCATCCTGGTGCAAAATTTTCTTGAGATAAATCACCGCTACTATCTGGAAATATTTCACGTAAATCTTCAGGAAATTTTTTATCATTTCCTTCAATTGACAGGCCCAAGGGATCATCTTGTGTGTAACCAGATGGTGCTAATGTTCTTCTACCCCATGCTAGAGATTGCATTGGGGATTCTTCAATCCAAACAGCAGATTCTTTAAGGGGTCCAATTGTTTCATGATATGCTCGAAATTGAACAGTAGATGTACCAACACCACCACTAATTGTTGTCACTATAATATCACCTTTACCTTTAGCAGAACCTGTTCTTGCTATAATTTTATTTGGTGATTTCCATTCAGCTGATAATAAACAATCAGTTCCACATATTGTTAAACCTTAAAAAAATTTATTTTTGTCATCAATGTTTTTACGTGGACGGTGGAAGGATGTTGTGAGAAATTTTTCTGAACTTACCAACTAGATCGGTTGGCCTACTGCCTAAAAATTCTCCTCTGATTGTAACACGCGTACCTGGAGGTCCTTCTTTAGGCGACAAGCCCGTAACAACGGGTTGAGGAGCCATTCAACAATTTTAATAAAACCCTATTATTGGAATGGAAATAAAAAATATTTTGTATTGAATCAACACTTTCTTGATATAATTTTGACTTTTGACAACTCAATAAATATCATTCTTTTTAATCCGGCTGCGTTTTTGTAAAAGAAAACAGATATTTTAAAATATTATATGTTTTTCATAATATTTTGAGTTTTTTAAGCCTAACTAATGCTTTCGATATTATAAGATCAGAAAAAAGACATAAAAAGCCTTATTGTTTCAATTTAATATTAATTTCGGAATACTTATGAGTAGCAAATTTTTAAAAACATGCTTAATACACTGCATTCTCTTTTTACTTATGCTGAATGTTCTAATATTAATTACAAACAAATTAATTTGTTGAAGTTATTTGGTTTATTCAGTGTTTTGATTGAAAAATTATGCATTTCGTAGAATTATTTCAATATGATTCCAATTTAATATTCTGTGTTCTGTATTTAAAAGTGTGAATAAAGATAAGTAAGAAACGCGCCCCTTGTTACCGGCTAAAATTGTGAATAACTATTGTGAATGAGTCGAATGAAATGTCAAAAATGTTAAAAACAAAATTTAATTATCCAAATTCTACCAAAATTCTCAATTGAAATCTTGTTTATTTTTTATGTATTTTCTTTTATTTTTCCATTCATAACAAATAAATGTCAAAATAAAAATTGACATTTCTTTTGTTGTTGTTGCTTTTTTATTATTGTTTTTTCATTCTATTGTCATATTGTCATTCTTTAAAACTATCTACGATTTTCATTTTTCATTTGATATTAAATAGCCAACTCGATAGTATAGATTTAGGATAAAATAATTGTGAAAATGGATGACGTAGCTGCTGTTCATAGTGAAAATGAAGAAGCTAAAAAAATTCGTGAAAGAATCTTACGTTATGAAAGTGGAGATGATCCTTTGGCTCCAATTTTACCAGAACAACAAGAAATGATTGATAAATTAGAACAAATGTTAATTGATGGATATTACAATGTAAGTATTAATTTGTAATGTTTGCTTTGATCTCATAATATTTAAACATTATTTTGTAGGCTGATGATATTGAAGATGATGAAAGTGTTATCGAACCGGTCAAGCCCGAAGTTAATATACCATGCAAAACCTTTAAAGAAATATGTGCAACTGAAAAAAAAGAAATAAATGAAGTAGATGAATTTTTTGATTTATATGATAAAGTTAGTGCTGAAATGGATGATGTAAATTTGGATGTTTATCATAAATATATTAAAGAATTAGAAGGAAAACGTTCTGAATGTAAAGAAATCATAAATCAAATTGGTGAATCATTAGGAACAATTCGTGAAATAGGTTCACAATATGAATTGGTAGAAACTAAAACAAGTTCATTAAATAATGTTACCGAAAAATTAACGGAAGAACAAGAACAATTAGATAAAGTTGCTGCAGAAATACAAAGAAGATTATATTATTTTAATCAAGCTGATTCTATCGCTCAAAAATTACAAAATCCTAATTTATCTGTGACAAGTGAATCATTTCGTGATCATTTAAATAAAATCGATGAATGTTTAGAATATTTAAGACAAAATGTAAATATTTTATTAAGTTATACTTATAGTTATAAATAATAATTTTTTATAATTTTAGCCTAAATTTAAAGAATCTGGGGCATATATTGTGAAGTATAAGCATTGTTTGTCTAAAGCATTGACAATGATTAAAAATTATTCAAGTCAAACATTGGCGCAAGCTTCCGAAAGTGTTTTATCACCAAAGAGCCCAACTGTATTAACCATAAGTAATTAAAATTTAATTAAATTACATTTCAAATGATTAAAAACAAATTATTTTATTATTTAAGATGAAACATCAAGCCCTGAAACAGCATTTGCTTTATACTATGGAAAGTTTCAAACTTCATCAATTAAAATTAGAAAAGTTTCATCCATGATTGAAGAAAGAATTGGACAAAGTTCAGAATATGAACAATTACTTGGAGAAATTCATCAAAATTATTTATCTGAACGTGCAACTATAATGAGTCCTGCTGTTGATAAGGCTATAAAAGATTTAAGATCAAATAACAAAGGAGATCATTGCACATTAATGCGTAGTGCATGTGCATTTTTAGTACATGTTTGTCAAGATGAACATCGATTATTTTATCAATTCTTCACAATGCCTAGTGAGCAATTAAAGTAAGAACATACATTGACATCAACTTAAATTTAAATCATAAAAACTTACTTTTAGCACCTATTTAGAAGGACTTTGTGTTATTTTATACGATTCCTTAAGACCTTATATCATTCATATTAATCATTTAGAAACTTTGGCTGAAATTTGCAGTATTCTAAGAATTGAAATGTTAGAAGAACATGTTCAACAGAACCGTAAATTATTTACCAAATATGTTTGCAAAGAAATTTTATATTTTCAATTTTTTGTTTTGTAGCTGACCCACTCGAAGCGTTTGGAAAAACCGCTTACCAATTGTTACAAGATGTGCAGGAACGTTTAGTATTTCGAGCTCATTTATATTTGCAGTCAGATATTCTTAATTACAATCCATCTGCAGGTGATTTAGCATATCCTGACAAATTAGAGATGATGGAGGTATTCTAAACTTAATATTACTTAGAATTAGTTTAAAAATATATGTTTTTAGAGTATTGCGTTGTCTTTGCAAGATCCTCCATTACTTAAGCGTTCTGATTCAAAATCATCTCTAATTTCAAGCGTATCAAGTGCTATTCCAGATAATGAAAGTATTGCAGAGAGCATTTCAGCTCAAAAAAGATTTTTAAGTACATATAAAATCTTTATATTATAACTTTTACTATGAAATTATATTGATTATTTTTTAGATTCTCCTGCTGATTTACATGGCATGTGGTATCCAACTGTTCGTAGAACTTTAGTTTGTCTTTCTAGGCTTTACAGATGTATTGATAGACCCATATTTCAAGGTTTATCACAGGAGGCCCTTAATTATTGTATACAAAGCGTTTCAAATGCTGGTTCAAAAATTTCTGCTGCAAAGGTATTTATTTTTTATATTAAATATACTTTTTTTATTTGCCAATTAATATTTTTAGACTCCTATTGATGGTGAATTATTTGAAATCAAACATCTTTTGATATTAAGAGAACAAATTGCACCGTTCCGTGTTGATTTCACAATAAGAGAAACAACATTAGATTTTAGTAAAGTAAAATCAGCAGCAATGGGATTATTACATAAAAGAAAACAATTATTTTCAATGGGATCTAATAATGCTTTGTTAGAATTTTTATTGGACGGAACGCCACTAGTTAAAGAACACTTAATTGATTCAAGAAAAGACGTTGATCGTCAATTAAAATATGTATGCGAACTTTTTATTAGAGATTCAGTTCAAATGTTAGTCGGACCATTATTAGGATTTTTAGAGCGAGCTCAAAATTTTATAAAAACAGAAAATTTGAATTTATCACAACCACAACAGCAACAATCAAAAGTAAATTTTCAACTACGACAAAGTCAATGGGCTAGTCCACAACAGATAAGTGGTTATATACAAGAATCACAACGTTTAATCAAAAGTAAATTAGCTGGATTACAAAGATCTATGCAATTGTATTTAAGTAATAAAGATACAGAGTTTATAATTTTTAGACCGATTCGAGTAAGAAATATTTTAAAAAAACAAATTTTGTATCTTTTTTTAAACTAAGTTTGTTTTTTATTGTAGAATAATATTATAAATGCATTTGTTCGCTTAGAACAAATTCTGGTTACAAATGGATATTCAAAAGATGATATGATTATAACAAGTTGTCCAACACCAGATCAAATTTCAATTTTATTATCAAGTGCAAGTATTTTAGCTGAAACAAATCAAGCTCCAAACCCATATACAGGAGCCATTAGGAAATACAGTACTGTTTCGGTAGATGAGACTACAAATGTTGAGTCAACATCAAAAGCATCTGTTGAAAAAGAATCAAGTGTTGATAATACAACTCAACAACCACCACCACAGCTACAACAAGAACAACAGCAGCAACAACAACAACAACAACCACCACAGTTAGAACAACAACAACAAACAGATCTATCACCACCAGTTCAAACAGCAGAAGTTGATGCAAAGGTATCGGAAACTAATACTGAATCAACAAAAATGGAAAATATTGTTTAAATTTTTTTTTTTTATATAACCAATTATAATCCTATACTAATAAAAAATTAATACGTTTATTTTGTTGCAATAAATCTATATGTTATACAAAAGTTTAAAAAAATATAAATTGATGTTTCAACTTATTGTTCTGTTATTCCAAAAACAAAATTTAATCAGTAACTTTTTACTTTATCAATATTTTTATTTTTTCCGAATGAAATTTATTTTCTTCAGACATCTAAAAATTATTTTTTTTATTCCAACAGCAAAAAAACAAAAAACAAATAATAAATAAAATACACTGTTTTAAAACGTAATTGTGTAAATAAAAAAAAATTATTTTATTTGTGACGTCGAATAATTCAAAGATTAACAAAACTTAAGCAAAATTTTATTTGTATTCAATTTGAAATCTTCTTAATATCACTTTGTATAGCTAAAGTTTAAATTAAAATAATTCAAAGAATTTAATGTTTTGTCTGTCCAATCAATTAATGGAAAATAATTTTCTGGACAAACATATAACTCGTTATATTTTCCGACACATTCTTAAGATTTGTTCTATTCATGCCATTTCTTAATTAAATCTTTTAACTTTCCGAAATAGTTTTCTGAGAAATTTAATTTTTTTCATTAATTTTAAATCTTTTATATTTGAAATATAATTTTTATGATTGGAATGCCTTTTAATAAAATCTAATAAAGATTAACACCAATTACCAATTACGTTTAATACGATTACATACAATACAAAGTAAGAATTATTCAAAATTAAAGATTCAGTTACAGATAATCTTTATTAATAAACTTCTTATATTATATAAAAGTAAATGTAATAATTTTAATCTAAGTATGTACATAGGACTATCCATAATTTTCAATTATAAATTTAATTTTTATTGTAAGAACTTATAGACTTATATTATTCAAAGAAAAGTTCGAACAATTTAAGAAATATAATAAAATTGAACTTTTTTAATATGTAATATTTAAAAAAATATATAAAATAATTTAAAAATAAGCCAATTTAAAGAAATTTAAGAATAAGGCAAGATAGTAAAATGGTTAATGATGCCGAAAAGTAGATTAATTCTGAACTTATAGTAACTGGATAAAGATGAGAAATACAAGTGCACGATGGTATTTTTGTTACTTAGTTAAGGACGTTCCTTCGATTGCGAATTTTTTAATGAATTTGCTTTCTTTATTGGTCTATTCCTTATTTTATTTTTAAAATTAATTAATTATAATAGTAGCTTTCCAACTAATATTTTTATTTAAACAATCAATTTAAAAGGCAGAGATTTATATATTTACTCTGCTCTAACTATTGGACTAGCACAAGATAATAAAACATAAAATATACATATAAAGTTATTAGTGTGCCATCTATTATCTTGGGTAAGGAACCATTTCGATATTTAAAAATTACTGAAATACAGAAACTAATAAAATAGATTGGTTTTAAAAAAATTACCTAAAAAAAATTTGATTAATTTTTAAAATTTCCAACTGTGTCTGAGACTAATTGTGACCTAAAATACAATATGAACCTAAAAATAACTTTAGTAAGGCAATCCTTATCTCCTTTGTTGTGTCTTTTGTAACTCTAGGTATCTATTCTATTTTTAGATTCTGATTTTTTAAGGATCAACACGATGATGAATAATATTTCTGTTGCATTTCTTCTGAATATTCCTTCTTAAAACTCAGCTGAGTATGTGTGTATATGCATGTATAACATTAACCTAGAATATTCAATCATAGCGCAAAGCACAGACACGACTTTAAATTACAGATGTACATAGTTTTATACTTTTATATAAAATAATTTTAGTGTGTTCTTAAAAAAATTTGTTATTAACAAGGAAATTTGTTCTTTAAGAAATTATTCACAGATTGATTGAGCTCATCTATACATGTGTATTTTCTTTGAATTTGAACTTTGACTAAAATTTCTGTATAAATTTGGAATTTTTGATTAAATTTTGCAGTGTTTTGTTTTTTTTTTATATTTTTAAAATATTCAAATCTGTGTATTATCAGTGCTATCACTTATCAGTGTTAATATTTATATTGGATGAGAGGGAATGAGAAAAATATACAAAATCCCAGATAGATTTAATTGAATTTAATTAGATGTGTGTCTATACAGTAACTGATAGGTTTGTGGTTTAAGAACGAATTGAAAAATTAATTTAGAACTAAATAAAATATAAAATAAAATTAATCAAAAAAAAATATAATAAAATTGTGAAGAATTTGAAAAAAATGTTTAAATTAAAATTATTATTTAAAATATTTTTTATATTTCTAATAATTACAACAAAACAATCTGTTGCACATAATGATGAAAGTACGTATTTTATATACAAAATATTTTTTAAAAATTTCGTATTTCCGTTTTAAAGCTTAAAAAATTATTTTACTTCCTTATTTTTATATTATTACAACAATAACAACAACTCCAACTGATGATGATAATAATGACGATGATAATGATTCAAATAACAATTAATAATTAAATTAAATATATAATATAATTAAATATATACATATATATAAAATTATATATATAGGTGAATCAACATCAGATGAAGATCAATCAGATGAATATAATAGACATAGTAGTGAAAATCGGATAGCAGCACAAATTTTAGCTGCATTAAAACATTATCAAAATGAAGATCCAGTTGGTTTTCCCGGTGCACCAATTGAAGATCCAATGAGTGCACCAGATATGAAAAAAACTTTGGGTGTTGCTGTACTCACAATGAAACAAGTTAAAGCATACGGATTATCAAAATTTCGTGTTAAACATGTTGATATCGATTTAAATAAATTAAAGGTAAAGAGTTTTTCTTTTGAATAATAATGAGTTTTTAGAGGATATACCGTTAGATTTTAATGAAATTGTCTTGGCTTTGAAATACTTCAACCCACTGAATAGTTAGGTGTAGTGTCATCCAGATATTTTAATTAATTTTCTTTATAATGAGACAAAGTTGGATTCGTAACACTCTATAAGTTTACTTTTCAAAGAGTATACAGGATATACCGTTAGATTTTATAGTAATTTTCGTCGATGTCTAATACTTGAACCTAGTGCAGAATCTAGTAGTGTAGCAGGGACGAACCATCTTAAATAATTTTCTTTATAATGAGATAAAGTTAAAACTTATTAAAATTTCGAAGGTAGAGCTAACTGCCTTCTTAAATTGATATCTGATTTTAAATATCTCAATACATTCTTCTATTTTGTCTTCAAATTAAAAAAGAATTTCTTCAATTCCCATTTCCTAATTCCATTGTACCTTTATGGTTGGCTAATCTTAAAATATTTAAAAATTATTCAATAATTCTAATCAAATTGATTTTCTTCCATTTTAGGCTGGAGTTATTTTACAATTGGACAACTTAGATGTTATGGGTCGCTATACGTTAAGTTCATTTTTATCAAAAGCTGAAGGTCCATTCAAAGTTGTATTAAAAAATGTTGTTGTATCTGGGAATGCATCATTAGAAGTTCGTTTAGATGGAAAGCTAACAACAGAAGATATACAAATGGATATAAAATTCTCTGATATGACAATGGATTTTCAAAATTTAGGTTTTTTGGGTGCAGTCTTTCAATCAATTATCAATTCAGCACCAAATTTAGTTTTTGATTCAATGAAACCGTTTATGATTAAAGAAGCCGATACAAAAATTCGTAATGAATTGGATACAAATATTGAAAAGTTGTTGGGTGAACGTCGTTTACCAAATTCAATATCACCATTAGATATGGCTATTGCTGAGGCAAGAAGACGTGTACGTGAAAAAGGATATGATCCATATGATATACCAGATTATAATCGTACTGTTGGTATATTTTCTGTTAAAATGTCAAATACTTGGATAACTGGAATATCATCATTTTATCGAGTGGGTGATGTTATATTAAAAATGGATAATAATACAGTATCAACACGTATACAAGCTGGTACACAAAAAATTAAAGGTGCTGCACAATGGGAAGTAAGTGTTGGACATGGTATAATAACAAGAGTTGGACATGTACATTTCACAGTACAATATATTCGGTTAACAATAGAATTGAGTCAACCATTAGATACAAGAAAACGTCCATTAATAAATGATTTACAAATTGATTTGGGTAATATACAAGTACGATGTGATGGTGCCGGTACGTTTGATTATATTATGGAATTTGTTGTTAATATATTACCAAATGTCCTGAGATATCAAATAATGGATGCAATTGAAAATCCAATTAAAATGAGAATTCAAGAAAAATTAAATCAAATTGATGTTGAAAAAGCTATTAAAGATTATGTAGATAAAATTGAAGAAAGGGGTATACAAATGGATGATTTAAATTTTGATTTTGTGTTTTAAAATTTGATGAATATTTAAAGGATTTTTTTTTTGATTTTTGATTTTATAGATAATTAATTATAACTTAAAGTGAGTTGAAATAAATATATTTTTTTTTATTTGATAGTTAAAAATAAAATGGTTTTCATTTTTTTTTTAACTTATGTTTAATTTTGAAAAATAAAACTAGGATTAGTTGGTTTGAAACTCAATTTTTGGTCAAATCTAATAAGTGAAAAACTTAATGAAAATTGGAAAATTTACTACGAAAATATTAAATTATGTAATCGGGTTTATATATTAATATTTTTTTCTACTAATTCTGAATTCAGGGACCTCATTGATGTATTTGGTAAGCATTTGGCTTATCAAACGTGGAGGTGCGGGTTCGATTCCCGTTCAATTAATAAAATATTTAATTTAAAAAAATTATGGAAAAATAATTTTTGTCAACAAAATCTCCTTGGTGACCAAATATAATTTAGATATACAAAAATATAACATAAAAAAAATAAATTATATTACTTATAAATTATTAGAAATTATTGGAATTGGGATAAACAATGAGCCGCAAGGACTACGTGTTACGATGGCACATGCTTTTCTCCATAACAAACAACAATTCTGAATTAAGTAATTTTTAAAGCTAAGTTTTGATTAACTTCCAGAGCAATGTAATGGACACTGCAACTAACTTAAATAATTTTTACTAAATACAGAGTTGAATTAGTACTTAATTCGATATTGAATCGTACTTGAATTTAGCATAAACTTAAGTAAAAAAATGTTTAATTTTAAAAATCTCTATATCATCTCTAAGAAAGATGGATCAATTAACTAATTAAAATTCAAATTAAAAATTTAGTTTACTCTTTAAATAATTTACAATTTGATTTAATACAATTTAATAAAACATTTATTAATTATAATATCAATAATTAACATTTTAATAATTAACAATTCAAAAAAAAAAAAAAAATAACTTTAATTTGAAAATAATTTCGACAATAACATGAAACAAATGAATTAACAAAATTCACACATAATTTTATAAATAATATTTTCCTTTTAACTAGATTTGACTTCACTTAACATTGAATAAATCAACAAAATATTTTTAATTAAAACAATTTTCAATATATTTTCAATCGATCAAGATGATATGCACTTTTAAATGGAATGTTTGCCTAAAAAAAATTAATTAAAAAAAATATTAATTAGTAAAAAATTCAGATTTTAATAATAATTGCGCATGCGCATACCGCTACTGTTGTATGAAAATTATCATAATCTACACTATATGATTGTTTTATTTGATTATAATCGATTATATTTGGAAATCTTTGACCCCATAATATTTCATGTGGTAAATATGATGTTCGTGATTCTGTAGATTGTCCAGTTAACGGAGAATGTCCGACCAATGATAAAAATATTTCAAAATTTTTCGTATGAAAATCAATTGCTGTAAATTTATAAAATGGACTATCCTTATCAATAAAATGGCATACAGTTTCTGGCCATATTATAATACCAGAACCATCACCTTCTAATTTTAATTCAGTATTAATTTTCATTGTTTCACCTTCGGGTGTTGTTGCATCTGCAACTAAATATGCCCGAATTTTTGTACCAATACATTTTTGTTCTCTTGGATCACAAACTCTAAATATAAAACAGAATTTACCATCTCTTAAATAAATCTAAAAAATATTAAAAACAAAATGTTTATATTGAGTTCATATTCAAAATAACCCTGGGATTATACTAAACGATGACAGCGTTCCTGATGCAACGTTTTAAAAAATACGATTCACAATCGATTCACAACTTTGTGGAATTTAAAGCACCTCGAACGATGTCACCGTCCAGAATAATTCCATGTATTAAACTTACACATGCAGTTTTACTAAATGTAAATTTTGATAATAATTTAACTGGCTTCGCCATTTTTGCATAAACAACAGCAATAATAGCACCTTCAAATGCAATTGATGATATTATTTGAAATACAAATAGAAAAACACCTTCTGGACATTCTTCAGTCGGATATTTTTCACCAAAACCAATTGTTGTTTGTAATTCCAATGAATGTATAAACATTGATGTCATATCATAGGCACCATGTACACATGGTTTTTTACCTTCACCAACACGTAAACCCGTTAATGGATCAAAATCTAAATCACCATGTGCTTTAGCAATTAAATACCATAAAATTGCAAATAATATCCAACTTCCAACAAATATTATAACAAACATTGATAATACATACGACCATTCCAATTCAATCTAAAATATAAAAGAAGTAAGATAATGTAATTAAAGTACGAATATTTGGGACGAGGGTTTTCAATTAATAATAAATTTGTTTTTTAACTACGGATCAGGTTTTTTAGCCAATCAGATTTTCAAAACCAAAACGTAGAAAAATCATGGGATAATGTAGCTTAGGATTTTACTTTAACTTAGTAGGAGTTAGTTAAAATTTGTTTGGTATTAATCTACAATTAACAATAGGGGTTAATTCATAAAGCCAATTTAAAAATAGCGAGTCCTATTGGTTTGTAGAGGTAACTATGACTTAGGCTGTTGAGGATTAAGAGATTAGACTATTGAGGACTGTGCCTTAGGTCTTAATTAAAGAGAACCGAGGCATTATATTTAGTCTTAATATTTACCAGTGTTGTTATTAAATCTTTCCAATATCTTAATGATCGTCTTGGTATATTTTTAAATGAAACATTTTGATGACCATCCTTTTTTATTAATCTTCGATTAATATTTCTTGATATTGATCTGCGAATATAACGATCTTCAACTAAAATGAAAATTAAATTATTAACAAATAGTTTAAGTTTAATTTAAATTTTAAATTTTATATAAATACCAATTCCATCATCATTGTCATCATCATCGTTATAACTGCAACTTTCATTAGATTCTTCTAAATTATTAACTTCAATTGTACTACCAAACCAACCTTGGCTACCCTTTCTTTCACCTAAACCAATTATAGAAGTTTTTCGAGTACTACTGGTGCTGAAAACGAAATAGAATTGTGATTAGATAATTTTGATAAAATTTTGATTAATTGAATTAGTGTGGAAAATTGAGTGCAAGTAATTGAATAGTGGGACGAAAATTGAATACATAGATCATATTTATTTTATCAATGAATACATATCATTGGTAAAATAAATAGTCAATCTTTTACAATACTTGCTGTAAAATTTCCAAAAAAAAAAGAATCAAAGATATCTGCCGAGCCAAATCAAAAAGAATTCCACACCAAAGAGAAGAAGAAGGAATCTAAGGTTTTCAATTGTTGAAGAGTGTGATACAATGGGATGGATACAATGAGGGTAAGTTCTTAAAAGTCAGAAAGTTTATAAAATTTTGTTGTAGCAATATATATAGCAGTTACTAATATTATTTTACCTTTACTTCCATGTTTTTTCTATGCGAGATTGATACCTTTAAATGTCACAAAAGAAACATAAACCCCTTGGTAGTTTATGTAACTTCTTTAGTCACTATAAGTTTTTAGTCACTTGCTCATATATAGAATATTACTAAAAAAAACCGAACATAATAACTGAGAATTTACCTTCGGAACACAATGAGAGCAACCAATCACGTTGAAATTCTACATCAAGAAGTATGTGCTTTGAAAATTTGATAGCTACTTTTTTTGATATTTTGCAACTTCGATGACGCGTCATGGCTACGATCATTGTGGCTAAGGCATAACACAAGGGATATGAAAGGCCAGGAGAGACATTAATTTTTAATTAAGGATTGAATAAGGACTTCTAATAATGATACTCTTTCTTGTATTACTATATAAAAGAGTGGTGCGGGATGCTCCATCAAATTTATGACAATTGTATTCAAGTGTCGTCAAAACGCAGATTTTGCATATTTGCATCGCATATAGAGATTTAAGTAAGTCCTAAACACGGGTAAAAATCTCAAACATTTCGCAACAACTTTTACAACCCAAGTAATCACACGAATATTAAAAGTACAAAAATCGCCATGTCCAAATAGGGCTTGAATAACATGGAGTATTGATAATTCACTAATATATGATAACATGAGCGTAGTAATAGAAACTGATGGGAAAATTTTACTATTTCGAACCGAACTTAAAAAAAAAATTCCATATTTAATAATGGAGGAATATATAGCTTATTGGTGCAGCATAGTTTGATCCTACACCATGAGCAGACGAGGATTGTTTTACCTACCATATAAGATACTAATTAAAAATATTAAAAAAAAAAATTTTAATTGAATACATTTTTAATGTATCCAAACTTAAAATAGAGCTTTCCTTGAGATAAGTTTTAATTATTCAGCTGTCACTTGTACACACTCTACTAGTCTACTACTCGTATATTATAAGTTATTATAAGAAATAAATTTATCACTTAATTTTTACATAATTCTTATTTAAATAAAAGACAAAGTAAATATTTGTAAATTAATTTTTAAAATTTTTATGTCATGTCATTTCTTTTTTTTTAAGGAAATTGTAAATTTTAATTTTTTTTGTGTTTTGTAGTCACAAGACTGCATATGTAGAGTGTAGTTGAGACGTAGGGGCCTGGATATTTAATCCAGATAAATTATGACTTTTATATTTAATTTAAATTTTTATAAGTTTTAACCTTGACGAACTATTTAATTGTCTAATAAAATTTGACTGTCGGTCTAATATGGCTAATTAGGTTAGATAAAATTTAGAAGGTTGTTAGGTATAACGAGGTCAGAAATTGTATAACTGTAAAAGCTTTGACATATTTTCTTGATTTCTTAGTTTGATATAACTAATTAAAAATTTGTGATAAATAGTTGTGAGAATAATATTAATTGAATAAGATTATCTGATTTTGGAGGGAAAAAGACTTTTAAACAATGAAGTGTATGGACTTATGTATTGTTTAATTTAAAGGTTTAAAAATGCCTGTAATTAAGTGCAGGGAAATTAAAGTAAATTTTTAAAACCCTCAAACATTTTTTTGGATTAAAATATGTGTATTAATATATAAATGATTTAGTCTTCTTTTGTTTATATTACCTAATTAGTATCCGGCTCAAAAATCCGTTATATGAAACACATTCCTTAGATTGCACAAAAGTTAACGAATTTTGGTTTTAAATAAACCGTTATGTATAATTTTTATAAAAGCTTACAGATTAAATTAATTTTTGAAATTTGGGTATTTGGGGGCTTGGGAGTGGGTAATTTTTCAAATGCAGAGATTCAAGATAAATAAACCAAACTTTGAAAAATGTGGTAACTATGGCAACCGTAAAATTTTGATCAATTTTGCTTAAAATCGTTCCTAATTGGACTTGAATTTATCTGAACCATCAGCTATAGACCAACTTTTTTTAAAAGTGGATTTAAATTTCAGCATTTCCGATTCTCTACTGGGTAATTAGATAACAAATTAACTCATATGTGCTGGTGGTGGAATTTCCTTGCATACTTTTTCTAAATTATGTTGATATGCTCTTAATTTCATATTGTACAGAGGCATCTGCATTATCCATCGTTAATCTTTTCTCATATTGGCCTTAAAATGAATTAATTGTATTTTAAATTTTTTTTTTTAAATTTTAAAATAAAAATTTTTGATCAAAAAGTGATTTAAAAAATAATCAACACAAATATAATCAAAAGCTAATACCAAAGCTAATCCAATTTTTTTTTGAATGAAAATATTGTTGAAAGTGACGAATTAATTTTTTTAAGTGTTCGTATTAATTGTTTGTTCATATTAATCAGATACTTGAGCTTTTAATTCCATTAATTCAAGTGAAAAACTATCTATTTCAAGAAATTCAAACTATCTAAGCGATAACACAATACTCGCGTATCTTTTAGCGTCGCTTTGACATTTAAGTAGAATGCAGTGATTGTATTGAAACTATGCCAAATAGAAAAGCGACGCTAAAGTAGCGCAACTTTGACAATAAGTTCGTTGCGTTGACAATAAGTTCTCTATTTCTTTTTTTAAGTTTCTGAGAAACGCTAGAAGCAACGCTAGAATCAAAGGGACTATAGAGTCATTTATTTCATTCGGACATACAATAAAGGATAACATTGAACTGTATATGTTTTTCAACAAAAGCTATAATTACAAAGTAAACCATGGAAGGATTGGGTAATTGCATTACTCGCTGGTAGGGGGTTTCCAATCACTGATCTAAATCATACACTAATTTAATCTCTGATGATATCACTTTAAAATTTTTATAATTCCTTAAGATAATTTTTATAAATTGAATTTGATTAAATTGACTACTGCAATTATAATAACGACAACAAATTTGATTATTTATTTTTCTTTCATTTCTATTTTTAAAATTTTTTCAGTTTAAACTGATTTTTTTTAGTTTTTAAAATTCATATGATCAAAATTGCAAAAGTAAGCTTAAAGTCTTTTAGTAAATTACTTTAAGATTCAATTATACAAAGTATTTTAAGAAAAAAAAACCTGACCACTGACAAATTGTATACCATTTATATTTTAAATTTTTTCTTTTATTTAAATATTTTAAATCAAAGTAATTATTCAATTTCAATGTACATATTATAATTTTGTACTTTTTAATGGAATAAATACTTTTGAATTAAAATTAAAAATAAAAAATTTATAAAAGGGAAATAGTTAATTTACAAAAAAAAATTTTTTTTATTACATGTGACTTGTTGCCAAAAAGAAGTATCTTTAGTATCTTAAGTATTTAGTTATATGTTTTATTTTTCTTATTCTTACTTTTGATAAGTTTTATATCATGTGATATATAGTACTTATACAGCTACATTTGTACTTATATATTATGTAAGTATACTTATAATTAAAAAAAGTATTTCAATGATTAGTTTTTGCATATTAGAAGATGAAAATTATTTTATAAAGAGTTGATTGTGTTTGACTTGATATCTTGACTAAATTAAATATGTATTTAACTAAAAAAAACCCGCATATGATTTCATTAAAGAAATTGTGTTTAATAATATTTAAAATAAAATTTTTAAGATTTTAAAGAGAAGTCTTGATAATTGGAATATATTATTTATTTAATTATATTTAATTATTTTAATATTTGATACTTTAAAACCATCGGTTACTAAGATCGAAACGTAGGATACTCTTATAAGATTATATACTAAAAAATTATTATTATATTTATTTAATTACATTCTATACAATATTTTTTATTATATTTGATCGTAAGGGGAAATTGTAAAAAAAAATTACTTTCCTTCAAAAAACTTACGATATGTGCAGGGATCAAACCCGAATTGCCTCGGTTGATACTTCAGGTATTTAACCACTACTTGTACCCCATCAAAGAACCTGGGTTTAACAATTTACTAATCTGTTATATATGGTATGTATGAAAGAGCTGCTATATATATATAAGCAATTTCGAGCATGTTTCGAACTAATTAAGTCAGCTGATAAAATCAATTTTATAATCAAAAAACCATCTTAAGGCTGTTTGTTTCATCTTCAAATTAATATTATCAATCGGAAGCCAGTTTTATTTCAAAAAGATGGAAATGCAGCTTTTATAAGAAATTCGGTATGTGGAATTTTTATCTTTGTTGTTATAATGGGGGGATGTAGGGTGACATCGTAAATGTCGTAAAAAAAACTTCAACCTGATCCAAGTTGAAAATAGCACAATGTAAAATTGTAATGTATAGCATTGTGTCGAAAAAACAATGTATTTTATTTACTATTCCGATTGCGTCAAAATGAAATGTCAAAAATTTTAACAATTGTAACAATAAAATTAAAAGCATCTCACAAAAACTAAAAATTTGCTTACTTTTCTTCCATGACTTTTTTTTCTTTTTTAAATTAGGGAGTTCACCTCCACAAAAATAAAATTCAACTGACCCAAATTAAAATTAAAATTCAAATAACTTTAAATTTTTTTATTTATGTACTCAAAAAATTTTCGATACACAATTTAACAACACGCATCGTGAAAATGGGTTGCGAATACAATGTAAAATTATTTTACGATCATGAGACAATGTAAAATTTTTGAACTTTACATTTGCGATCATGCGACATTATATTCACGACGTCGCAAACACATTTACGATGTCAGGGGTACTCTCATACCTGCTCTTGAAGTCTCTCGTAATTTTGCAGCACCTAGTTGAGCTAATGAATTCCCCTTCAGAATTGAAAATTAATTTCAGTATTAATTCCTCAATTATTAGATCCTCAATTATAGGCTTTCCATCACTTCGCATTGGTATAGGACATGGAGAACCATTTCATCCTCCCGTCCAAAGCCTCTACATTCTCTGGTAGTCACCCTATCTATTCTGAGCATTAAATGGCTCAAGTCAGTCCCTGTTATTATTCTGAGATCCCCGTTTTTTAATCTTTATCTTTAGTTTAAATAAGCTTTAAATATGCAATTAAAACATTTATAATTAAGAAGGGAAGTAAATCAAAAATTAAACTTTTATTTAGAGACTTAGTTTCTTTAAAATAATTAGTTTTGGGTTTTTTTTTTAATTAAGAATTTAAAGAATTATTAAAAAGTGTCTATATATAAGTAGTTTGGAGTGGATGATAAACGGATATGATAGCGAATTTAAAGTTCAATAACATTTAATAAAGCTTAATTGAAAAAAAGTAGTGTATGATAATTCTTTTTTTGATTTAGGCAAGTGTATTATTATAGATTATAGTTTCTATATTAGATCATTATTGATCATACAGCTTTATTAAATTATTTAAATTTTAGAAATTAAATCCAAACTTAAATTTTTCTTTTGCATATGGGCTAACTTATCAGATAGAAGAAGGTAATGGACATATAATATTCTTATAACAGAATTTATATTAATGAATAAAAATTCTACATCCTATAGTAATACGCCGTATCACAAGTAGAACAACTGACGGTTGGGTGGCACAGTGGTTGAGTGCCGACCTTTCATGAGGAAAGGCCCGGTTTCGAAAGTGAAAAAACTTTTCTGGTTTTCGACTCGACTCAGCTTTCATTCGCCATTGGGTTCAAATTAATGGCATAATTAATAATTATATATCTTTAATAAAAAAAATACATTAATATAACAATATAAACAAATGCAAAATATAAAAAAATAATTTAATTGAATACTATAACTCGCAGATATAGAATACCAACTTAAATACAAAATATTTCAATATAAACAAAAAATAGAATTGTAAATATTGAAAATTTAAGACTTTTCTACCTGTTATAAGGTCTAGTACTATCTCATGTTTAAATTTTATGTGAAATTCAATAAGATCAATTCTAATAACACGAATATAATATGACCCCCTGTTCCAACATGTACCTATGGTATAGACAGGCTTATTAGCCTAACAGTTGAACAGTTAGCGCTTAAAAAAAAAAGATATAAGTTCTATTTCTATTCTATTTCCTGTAATACAGAACCTAGGCTACATTAACTTCAACTTTTTTTTAATAATTACCGTCTTTTATCTTTCTTATAACGTTGTTTAAGTGAACTTGATTTATTTAAACCATCACTATAACCACCACCTACAGCACCTGCACTTGTACTTGGTCCATCAAATAATTCTATTTCATTATTATCTTCATCATCATTATCATCAATTACTTTATTCCTCAATATATTCTTATTTTGATTATGTATTTTACATGATGATAGTTTATTCTGTTTATCATCTTTAACCATAATATAATCTGTATCATTATTTATATCATCAATAAAACTTATATCTATACTTGTATCTGACGGATTTGTTGCATTATTTTTATTATTATTATTACTTGAACTAGTAGTTGGATTATTAATTAAATAATCAATATTAGGTCTACCACCATTACCACTAGAATGACGTCGTCTTTTTGTTAATTCTATTTCTTTGGAATTTTTTCTACTATTTGAATTTTTATTATCACTATTATTATTATTAATATTTTGGTTGCGTTTCATTATAACATTTTCAGTATCTAAATTTAATGATATTTTATCATTATCTGTATCTTGTAATTTATGAATATTAATATCATCATTTATATCATAATCATGTAAATCATCATCAATATCATTTAATTCATCTTTTTCATATAAATAATGCATTGAATTCTCTGATGTTTCTGAATATAATTTTTCCTTTTCAGCTGATCTTTTTAAATTTTTCTCTTCAGTTTCGGAAAAATTTGGTTTAACGGGTAATGAAATTGATCTAGACATTTTTGTTTGTTCATACATTTTTTTTTTATTAGGTATTTTATTTTATTAATTTATTTATTTTATTTAATTTAATTATTTAATTATTAATTTTTTTTTTGGAATTAAATGAGAACTTTGGTTTATTTAATACAATACTATAATTTATTTAATACTTGTTTGTTTATTTTATATTTAAAAATGTATTTTTTTCTATATTAAATACTATTTTTGTTATCACAAAATAGTCATATATTATATTTGTATATATATACTATTTATATTTTTATATATGTAAATAATTTTTAATTATATGTTAATTAAAAAAATGTAAACAAAAAAGTTCATAAATGATTCAAAGTAACGTATGATTATAATAGAAACTACGGTGGATTTCTTTTGAAAATTTTCTTTATTTTTGTTAAATATATTTTTTTAATTAATTTATTTTATTTTAAATTAATTTTAATTATTTAATTATATTTTTCTTCATACTTCACTTCATATTTAATTAATCCAATTTTTCTTGCAATATTTATTATTATTAATTTATTTTTTTTTTTATTATTATTTTTTTGCAAAGAGAACAAAAATTATCTAAAATCGCGTTAAAATATTACTCTAAATTGATTATTATAATTTTTTTTTTTAATATTATTATTATTTTATTTTTTTGCTCTGGTATTTTTTTTTTTTTTGATAAGAATTTTTTTTTTTTAAATATTAATAATAAAAATAAAATATGATGTTGTTTGCTACTTAGTAGCTGGTTTAAAACTAATTTTAAAATTTGATTCTAATAAAAAAATTTGATTTAATTTTTTTTGAGAATTTATATATATATGTATATATATATGGAGTATCTTTTTTTGTTGAAGTGGTTGTCGGCTGTCTTATGGCTGAATTCGAAAATAATAAAATAAAAAGTAAATAAATGTTTAAGTAAATAATGTTACTTTGTTTTTGTCATTGTAGTTTATTATGTGCGGGATTGATTAAAAGATACTTTTTGCATATAGTATATACGAGTAGTACTAGCCATATGATATATGTATTATTATTATTATTATTATCTTACCTTCAGAATAATGAAAGTATAGACTTAATTAATCTTAATTTTAAATTTTTTGTTATTTTGTTTTGTATATAAGTAAATTACGTATAAATAAGGATGGTCAGATGAAATAAATTTTTAAATTCATTTTTATATACTTAGACTTTGGGTCTTATTAAATTTTTTAATTACAATTTTAATTCTTATATTCTCATATTCATGAAACAGATCAATTGATCATGACTTTATTAATTAAAACAAGGTTTTCCATCTGCAACATTATTGGACTCATGATGAAGCCGTAAGTGTATAGACTATACAGTATAGTATATACAACGCCTAGACAAACTCCTGAGTTCTGATTAAACTTTGATTGATTATTTTAAATTATAGGAAATTTTATGAACATTTCCTGCAAATGAAAAGAATCGATCAAAAAATTTCTATGAGTATATTTATTTTTGGAAGTACCTCAAATTTCTTGGATAAGCACTCCATACTTCTGGTTTTTGCATTCCTTTCTTTTCTGACCTTTTTACAAATTTTTTAAACGATTTTTAAGTAATATAATTTATATTTTGATGGTGTGGTAACCCGATAACATATATAATCATATCTAGTCATTTCATAATAATATAAAATAAAGATAATAGATGATAGCTTCTGTTTAAAAATGTCATAAATAAAATATAATGATTCATATTTTTTATATACATATTATAAACAATTCTAGCACATGTTATGTACATAGTAAATAATATTAATTTAATATTATCTTGAAAGCTATCCAAAAAAATCTTATTAATTTTGACATGTCTAAGATTAAGTTAAAAATTTATTGTTGTAGATTTGATTAATAAAAGGCGTTAATCTTGATAAAAATATAATTTGAGTCTTTGTTTTATTACTATTAAATAATTACAAAAAATTATATTTTTTCTGATTTATTATGTTTTATTATATATAAAATTAATTAAATGATATAATTAAAAAAGATTAAAAGTGACATTTTTATTTTTAATAGGACAACTTTTTAATGTTTTTTTTTTTAAATTAATTTTAAGCAAAATGCTTTCGTTCTTTCTTCTTTGGTGATTATATGTTAATCTTAGCTCAATTCCATACTGTTTTTAGAAATCATAATTAAATATTTATTATTTAATTTATTTATTTAATATTTTTACTATAGTATTTCTTGAAATTTTGACCGATACCAAGGTTCTGACTACAGTTCTTTAACTTCTTATCCAGCTCCATATATATATGTTTTAAATATTATTATTTTATTATTATATATTTTTGAAACATATTATTTGTAGTGTATTTTATTTTTTAAAAGTTATGAATTATTATTACATATAAATATTATTACATTAAAAATTTTATTAAATTATTGGAAACAATAATTAATTCACTTGATTGAAAATAAAATTTTAATAAAACTCATATACCTATTTATTTAGAATATTTTAAGACCCAATAACGTTCATAAAAATAAGAAAAAAAATCGTTCATTAAAAAACTGTAAATTAATTTGAAAAATAAACCATTGCCATACAAACACATATCTAATTTTATTTAAATATTCTTCAAATACGTATCCACATATTTCAAAACCAAATCATTGATAACGGTACCTAACCATTTGACAGTTTCCAAGTCAAATCAAACCTCACAATATTGTGAATTAAAAGAAAAAAATGTAAAATTCACTATTGTGAATTAAAATAAGAAATGTCAAATTAGAAAAGTCAAATTTCACAGGAGTAATTTTGTATCAATTATCAAAACAAACGTTTGTTTTTATTTATGTATTTATTTATAAAAATGGATTAAAAATTAAATAAAAGTTATTTATTACAAAAATAAGAATAAGACAACGTGTTAAAATGTTGCCTGAAAGTGTAATATTTGGTAGTGGGCTCATTATTTTTGCTGCTATTTTATTTCTTTTAATTTACTATGTAAGCTTCTAAATTCAATTTGCTTTATATATATGTACATATTTCAATATTTTTAATTACAATTTTAGATTCTAACATTTGCAGACTTAGAATGTGATTATTTAAATGTGAGAGAATGTTGTAATCGTTTAAATTTTTGGGTTGTGCCAAAATTTGGAGGACATGCAATACTTTGCATTTTTCTATTACTTGGTGGAAATTGGTATATCTTTTGTTTGAATGCTCCAATGGTAATATGGTTGGGTTTAGAATTATATAAACGTCCAAAAGATAGCCTTGGAGTTTATGATCCGATTGATATTCATAGTCGTGGTTTGCTCAAAGTGTATTTACGAAATTGTTTAATATATCTTGGATATTATTTCGTAATGTTCTTCATATTTTTGTATTGGTAAGATATAAATTTTTTTTTATTATTGCTTTATAATATGAGATAATAATTTTATAATTTTAGTTTTATAGCATCACTTTTAAAAGGTGACCCAATTCGAAGACATGAAAATGACGAAATTGTAACTGAATTTTAGTAATAAAATTCAAAAAATATTAAAAAATAATGCAAACATCGAATATATATATTGTAAAATATATTTATAAACCATTGCTCAATTTATTTATTTTCTTATCCATACATTAAAATTATTTATTTTAAATTTATTTATTATATTGTTAATAAAATCTTTTAAGACATATTTAATTTTAAATTTTAGTCAGTCCTAAAAACACAAAAGCATTTAGTAACATTAAATTTGTTTTAGAATTACAAATTATTATTTACATTTGATTAGTGGTTGTGAAAATTCTTATTTTTAATATGATATTTGACAAATTTATAGCCAATTTTAAACTTACCATACAAAATGTGTAATTAAATTATATTAAGAATTAAACCTCATTATTAAAAAAAAAAATACTCATTTAAAAATTAATATTAATAACATTTATTAGATCTCCATGATATGCCAAAAATTTTTATTGACAATTTTATTTTTTTATTTTTTATGTAACCTTTTAAAAATAGAATTTTAAATATGTTCAAATTTTTTTTTTTTTTTTGTAATTTTTTGTGTAAATTATAATTTTAATAAAAGTGTTGGTTTTTTTAACAAAATTAGTATTTTTTAATTATTAATAGTGTGTTAAATATATTAAAAAGTATATATAAAAAAATTAATAAAAAAAAATATACATTACAAAAACAGCATAAAGGTATTGAACTAATTGTTTTGATATGTGTTGTAAAAGTAATTTTTTTTGTTTTTTAATTGTAAGTCAATTGTCATAAAAAATGTGTCATTATTTATAAATATTATAATAAATATACATTCAAAAAATGTAAAAATAAATATTTTCTTAAATATGTAGGGGCTACTACTATTATGATTTTTAAACAAAGATAAAAAAATAAACCTAATTATTATTCGTCAATTCATACTCAAAAAACCTTTGGCAGTTTTGTCTTACTTGTCTTCAAAATAATGAAACTTTTAAAAGAAAGATTATTAAAAAAAAAACAAATACCTGAAAAATTTCCGCCAAAAATTCCTAAATTCGAAAATTCTTATTGCCATTTGAAATCTTTGAAATTTATTATAAATATCAAAATCAGTTTATTAACATGACATTTAAACAAAAAAATTTTATACTAAACAAAAACATTTAAAACCAATAAACCAAAGTTAAAACTGGAATCTGCAAACGAAATCAATAGTGCTGTAAATCAGGATTAGCTCAAAAACTACAAGAAAACAAAGTGACCATTTTAAATATTTTAAATGTACATTCTTCATTTAAGAGGGCGGAATTTGATTATGCTTTTTTTCTGAATACGAAAATATTACCAATTGCTAAATATATGCTATTTTATTGTAATATGTACTTTTACTCTATTTGTAGTATGTATTCATTTATTTTTTTGGCGCAAAATGTTATGAAATACATTATCTTTTTATTAATCTATTACCTCATATGAAAAAGGTCTTAGTAAATTTTTTTATTTACATTTTTTTATTAAATTTAATTCTTTACATTATTAAATTTTTTTTTCTTTCATTATTAACATTTTATTACTTAAATATGTGTGCTACCCCAGAAAGATTTTAATAATTTTTAACAAAAGAATAAATATTTGGAATAAGTTAAGTATTTTTTATTCAATATAATAAAAACATTAGAATTGAATAGAATGATGCGGGTCAAGATTTGGACACTATTTTTTTTAAGTTTTCTAACAATACAAAATTTTAGTTGATAATTTTTTTAAATTCTTAATCGTTTAGAAAACCAACCCAATAAACCAAGGCTTTGGAGATATTGATTGGCTAACTAATGCAAATACATAATTAAAATAATTAAATAAAATTATAATTTTTAAGATGATGTTCATTTTTTGAACTTTCAACCTTTAAAAAAATTCCTCAATTTTGAAAGATCTAATTCTGGAGCTAATCAATTTTTTTTTTCAAAAATATTTTAAGCGATAAGATCATTTAAAATAACAATATAAAAATCAATGCTTCTAAACTTGAAAACAGAAAATAAATATTAGGTCATAAATTATCATTCAAAACCAAAAAACAAACAATACTACAATTTCAAGCTTCGATAAGAACCTGTCATTTATCTTGGTTTTCAGTTGTTTTTGATTTGATTTAAACCTTGACCCTGACTGATATTCTATGACCAATGCAAAAAAATAGGAATAAATAGTATTTTCGTTAGGTTTTTTGCAATATTTGAAGTGGTGGTTAACCCCTAGAAATAATTGTGACTTTTTAAGTACGATAACATTTAATGTACAAAAATATTTGTACAACAAACATTGTTGTATAATATTATGGTCTTTATTCAATAAGATACTTAGTGTTAATAAGAATAGTATTAGTTGTTTTAATACTATCCAAAAATGTGCATAAAATAATACAACTGACTCTAACGGGGATACTATATAAAAAACTGTTAATGATATATGTACAATTTCTTATCTTATATAAGGTTGCAGCTCTAACAAATTGTGTAATGATTTAATATTATATTATTACGTCATTGTTTTATATTATTGTTAAAAAACTCAGGTCATTATAAAGACCTTTTGGAAGCTCGAATTTTCTGCAATATATTATTCAAATAAATAATCATAAAAATATTTACCTAGAAAAGCTGAAAATTAATACATTGCAATTGCATATTGAAAACTATTGCATATCTCACGGAGATAAATTGCATATTGAAATTTTCATATTGCATATCTCACGGAGCAATTAATCATTTATTTAGTAAAGATGTAAATTTTAATATTGAAATTTATGAAATTTGAATTTAAGAGAAATCTATTATAATCATGGAGATTTATTTGTGCTTGGATTACAGAAAAATAATATACATACATAGTACATACATATATCTAAAAAAAGTTTTTATTTAAAATTACATAAAGGCTTGAAACAAAAAGTTTTCCAACTATATTGCCATTCATTTAGCAATTGAGCTCGTACAATAACAACTCCATTAATATTTTATTCATAAATAAACAAAACAAATTTATGTATGTATATTTACTAAAATGTTATCAACTTGTTGTTTAAAAAAAAAAAACAAAAAATAGAAAAACAGCATCAATAAAAGAGCTTTGACTGATAAGAAAATAAGAAACTTGATTGATTGATGTTTCAAAACGAGCATAATTCAATTCCAAAGTAGAAAAAAGCTTTCCTTTATAAAAATTACTACACATGTATATGTTAAGATTCCTTTTTCATTTAGTATTCAATACTAAAGAATAGGAAACGTGTGGAAATCATATTTACATTATTATTTATATATAATAATTAGAATCTATAGAAGAATTAGCTAGTTAATTTTTTAACATGTATTTCCTTTAAAAAACAACAATATATTTTTATGTTAGTTAACAATTAACATACATGCAGCCCCATAATTTGAGAAGAGACTTTTCTTAAATAAAATAATTAAACACATACACATGTTCAAAATATCTTATATAATACAAAATCTATTGAATAAATACAAATTCTCAAAATACCTGTAGAGAAAATATGTTTCATACTAATCATACTATATACATAATTAAAAATTTAGTATTGCTATATATATATACATACAGTTCAGGGATATTAGAGTTTTGTTCCAACTGAGTACAAGGAAAAGTTGTTGCAGAGAAAAGAAAAACAAGAGAAGAAATAACACACAAAAATTACCGGGAAAGCAACAAGCACTAATAATTTCAATGTTGTTTTGTATATACAAAGACTGAATATTACAGGCTCCTTTTTATTCTTAAGTACTTCTATATACAAAACGTATACAGTGCATATGTATATGCGCATGTATATTATATAAGTATACATATATCAAAAAATGTTTTTAAGAATTTGATTTACGGGAATTGAAGTATCCTTTAACAAGGATAACCCAAAATGTTTTTTTAATTTACACACTGTTGCGAAAAATTTTATTTAGAAGAGAGGAAAGCGGAAGGGATGCTGCAGTCGCGCATAATCTTTAAAAACAAAAACAAAATAATATTTATGGATTTTTGTTATTAGAAACTTTTGATAATATGTGTAATAAAATAAAACCAAAAATCGAGAGAATAAATATACATTTTAAACGGAGTCAGAGAGAGAGAGAGTAATAGAGTAAGAGAGGGACAAAAATTGAGTGAGACCTTATAAAAATATATTTTGCTCACTAATTATTTATACATTGAGAGAAAATTTTATAACTTTTCTTTTATTTTGATACATAATTATTATATTGATGTGATAGCCGGAAATTCAACAGGATATTTATGTTTTTTTTTTTTTTGCTGCTTTTTTCTTTTTATTTTTTTTTTATATTATGAATTTCAACACATATTATTATCTAACGTACTCTTTTAGTACTTGTGATTACAATACATACAGTGCATACAAGAAAGTATATACAGTATTTAAAATTAATTTGAAATAAGGATTTTGTAGTTAACTTGGTTCGATTTTAAATACAATTTTTTATAGTAATTTAATTATTTTTACAAATTCCCTTTCCACATATAATGTGAAAAACTCTTTCATTTTATAGTATTCAGCTACTAAAATGAAATAGTATAGGGATATGATTTTGGTTTTGAGTATATCCATGATCTTTTTTTTATATTTTATGAAATGCTCAGGACCTATAATACCCGTAAGCAAGGTCTTTTTAATGTACTCCTCATTACAGTAAATTATATTTTATATTTTAACATTTTCTGAAGTTTTTAATGCTCTTTCATAGTGACTTCTGATTAATTTTATCATAAAATTATCTATTCTCATGATTTATGCTACCTTGTACAAATATTAATTGGAATAAAAATGCTTGTATTCGAATTCAGGCTTTCTATGTTTAATAATACAAACGCTTTTGTTTATTTATTATTTATTTAAATTCTAATATTACAAAAAATGTACTTAAGCAATATTAGTGTTTCCCTCGGCTATATAGGCCATTATTGGAAAGCTTATGTCTATTTTACATTACAATTTTCGCTTATGTTTATTATTAAAGTTTATTCAAAATATATAAAAAAATTGCATATTAACAGGCGTTTGAATAAAAATTAATATTTATTAAGTTATTTTAAACTCCTTCATTAACCGTTAAGTTTGATCTATTATTTTAAAATTTTTATTAAATTCTCATTAAGTTTTAAAATAATATTATAGAAATATCAAAAATTTTCACAATATTTCCCTACACTAGATTATAAAATAATAAATTCTTATCTCGTGTTAAGTCACATTTCTTATTATTGCTCCATATAACAGTACATTGCTCTCTCAAATACTTACATTTGTATAAATTTTCTCACTAATACACTTGTATTAAAAAAATATAACAAAAAATTGATGTATGAGTGGGGAAAAATTAAAAAATACTTATATAGGTACGTATGTATGTACTACATATTGTATATGTATAAAAACAAAAAACAGATGTGAAAAAAAAAATTAAAATTATTTTTTTTTAACCACATGCGCTTCATAATAATCAATCCAAAACAAAACATTAATATTTTTGTTTTTGTTTTTTATTGTTTTTTTTTTTGCTATCCAATATTAAAAAATTTAAATTCTAATAAAATCAAAAGAATTCCATTAATAAATTAATGGAATAGTTAACGCACGAAGGCCGGAATCGAGGGTGGTGGAGAAAGAAAACTAAATTCTATACATTAAATTTTGCACAGGTATATTATTGAAAATTATTGAAACAACCTTGATGGTAGCATGGGGGCTTTTTGCCATTTAATAAAAAAAAACCAATTTTGAAAAAGCTTTTTTTTTGTTTTTTTTTTCAAAAGTCATATGGTTTTTTAAAAGCTTTTCATTTATATTTGTTGCTATTTTTACTTGTGTGTTAACAGTACACTGTCTGTAATAATAACAGTCAGATGTCAGAACTCAGAGTATGTATGTACAAACAATTTTTTTCAAAATTTTTACAGTAAATTCTTACAATTTCTGAAACTATAGAAAATCACTCATTTTTAATATAAATTCCACGTTTTTAGGTACACCAATACATGTATGCATATATATATATATATATATATATATATATATAAACGGTTTTTCACACATAAATACATTCACATAAACTTCAAATCAAATTTTTGCAAAAAAAAAAGCAACTTAGAATTTAGAGAATTCTATACAAGATAGAACAAATTTATGTATAAATTATCTATATATTATAATATATAAAAATATTTTATACTTGTATAAGTTTTTTTTTGGAAATGTGTAGTACAGTACACACATTTTTTAACACATATGTTATGACATGTATATAAACACATATGTTTCATATTTCAATGGTATGCACCGTACTCTTATATAAAATGTTAATTTTGTTGTTGTTTTTTTCATTATAATACGAGTACACTGTACAAATTTTTATTGTATATAGGTATCTACTCGTATTATATTTTATTTTGAATAAAATTTTTTATTCTGTTGTATATATCCACTCAATTTTCATTTTATTCTTTTTCCCATGTTGTTGGTGTTGCTCTTGTTGTTCTTGTTGTTCTCGTTGTTGTTCTTGTTGTATTTGTTGGTTCTTTCAATTTTTTTTTTTATTTTATTTTATATCTGGACTTGGAGTTATCGTATCGTCGTATACATTTTCTCAAATATGGGGATCTCGTATCTCACATTGAGTCGTGATGTGTTAACCCGAATGGTAATTGTTATCGCGTCCGTCGTCTTTTTAACAAAAAAAAAAAAATAAAATATAATAAAAAGAAATAAAAATTAAATAAAAAAACCAAAAAAAAAAAAAAATAGAGAAAAAATTTTCAAATAATTAAAAAAAAAAAATTAAATAATAATTTGGTGTAAAATTAATTTAAATTAAAAAAAATTTAAAAAGTAAATTATATTTTAATTAGAAAGAAAGAGAAAAAAAAATGTTCATGTGTTATCAAGATTTTTAGAAAGGTTCTTTTTTTGTGCTTTATAATGCAGAACTATTATAAAATAATCAAAAAAAATACACAAAGTGACAAATAACAACAAAAGCAACAATAACAACATATATATATATATATATATATATAAATAATACCACAATAATAATAAAATAAAAAAAAATTTTAACCTCAGATAATCAAGAATAACAAAAAAAAACAAACTAGAATATAAAAAGTTTTAAGTATTAATGATATTTTCAAAAAATTAAAAAAAAATTTATTTAAAAAAAAAATATTAATATTAAAATAAAATTAAAATTAAGTAATTAAAAAAAAAAAAAATTAAATTATTTAAATATAATTATGTATATATAACTCAGGTACTAAATAAAATAAAATAAAAAAGTAAGTGTAGCAAAAAAAAATTTTGTTGTAAAAAGTGTATCTACACTCTACAGCAAAATAAATATCAGCATTATATATATTTTATATATTATTAAAAATCTCTACTTCTTCTCATTTAAACACTCTCTCAATTCAATTCTCACTCATTCTCTAATCTTTTATACTCAATAATAGAGTAAGAATCTTCCTTTCTCACAAACTCATCTCATCTCATAATTCATTTATACTCATTCTACTCATTCTTTAACTCGAATTTAAATCTCTTTTTATTCTCTCTTATAATATTATTAATTTTTTTTAATATTTTTATGTACATATATGTATGTACCATGTATGTAAATAAATATTTTTAATATAAATATAAAATATAATAAAATAATATAATAAAAATAATAATCATAAAAAATAATAAAAAATAAAAGTATATTACGTTACGTTTACACATATTAAAGGTTGAGTTACTTTTCTAAAATATCAACTGTTGTATACTAGTTTATATATTTAGTTTATGCTAATATATAATCAAATTGAGTATATCAAACAACTTTAAAATTTATTTTATATATATAGGTATACCAGTTATTTATATATTATATATTAACTGACTTTTATATTCTTATATTATTTTAAAAAAATTTTTTGTAAATTTTTTAGTTTATCGTTATCATTTGTTGAGCTAAAATCATTTATTACATATATTATTTAATATTTTTTTTTTGAGTGTAATTTGTTATTATTATTCTATAATTGTATTTATACTAAAACTATTATTATATTTGTTATTTAATTAGTATTACTATTTTTTTTTTGTGTATATATTAATTTATTTAGTGATTTTTATTTTTGAAAGATTTTATTTTATTTTTTGAAATTTTGAATTATTTTTTGATATTAATTTGGTTTTTTTTTAAAATAAAACAAATTTAATAATTTAAATTTTAATAAAACTAACATTAATAAATATAATTAAATAAATAAATTTATAACTTACTCAATATTTCAAATTTAAATAATATTACTCATTTTAAAGTTATTATTTAATTTTTAGTATCTTTAAAGATACTCTAATTTTATTTCAACTTAAAATTAATTTAATTATTACAATATACGTTTATAGTTTTTTTCAATATTAATTTTAAATAAATTTTATATATCATTAAAGATACATATTTGCATATAATTGAGATGAAGTTTTTATGTGAAAACTAATTAAATTTAATATTATACTTATTTTATTACCAAAATAAAATAAAAATTCTTAGTTATTAATATTAAAGTACTTATTTTATTTTAAAGTACATTTAAACCTAATTAAAAAGATGATTTAATTAAGAAAAGTATATGTAATTTAATTTGTGAATGAATTCTGAAGTATTTTATGTTCTGTGCTCAATTTTATGAAATTTTCAAATATACCAAAAAAATTAATAGTTATTAGTTTTAATTTAACCTATTGAGGAATAATTTTTCGTTTCATAAAATTTTTCTGCAATTAATAAATTATTATACTATTAAATAATAATAGTACAGTAAGTAATACAGTAATAACTGTATAAAGCACAAAATATTAAAAGTTGATACGTTGTCAAATAATAACTATTTAGTAACTGTAACTAATTGTTAAATAATTTTTTTTTATTACATATTTCATATATATATATAATTTTACAAGTTAAATATAAATTTTTTTATTGAATTCAAAAATACGATATTAAATTAAAAGTGTCTATTTCAATTTATTAAGTTATTGATTAAGCACTTAGTAAATCTAATAAGACTCTAGTCTAAGAATTCGAAACCAAAACGACCATGTAATCAATTAGAAATATTAATGAAATAAATTAAATAGGGTTTCAGACTTTGTTTTTTTTTTATTCCGTTTCAACTCCTGTAAGGAGTATATGGCATTCACTAAGTCCATTTACTGACTAAGCTTCAGTTTTTCTTTAATCGTTATATTCACTAAGCCGTTCTCAACTCGGCTGTAGATTTTGTATAAGATTATGAATACACAAATGTTAATATTGTGCGCCATCTATTATCCTACCCAAGAGTTGTTTATATATTTAGTATATTAAATCTTATCTTGTATTACGATATTTACTATTTCGAAATAATTTTGCAATTTTACGATATTTTTTTATTAGATATGATTATATGATCTGAATGAGGTTTGAAACTAAGACTTTCCCTATGAAAGGCGGCGTTTTTACCATTACTCCATTGGTCAGTTTTCCAGACTACTTATATTAATTTAAAATAAAGTTATTAAAAAAACAATTCAAAAATTTGTAACTAGCTTTTAATTATTTAAATAACTAAAGTTAATTTTTTCGCGGTATTTTTTAAATTAATTAAATTAAAAAGACTTTAATAAGATAATTTTAAATTTAATTGATAAGTTTTTAATTGTTAATAGTACTGACACTTTCAATATTCATTGAACCTAGAAATAAATAATTTTCATCTTTTTTAATTGACAATAGTACTTGGCAATAATACTACATATGAATATTGAATGCAGTAGAGGTCTTATTCAAAGAATTTTATTATATATTTATAATTTTTTTGGTATAAAATTTCAATACCTAAATTTCTAAAAATTTTTAAAATAAATATATTTGTTACACTTGAAAAGGAACAGCTGACCTATTCGCTTATCACTTACCGTATCTGGTAGAGCATTGTATATGAATAAATAAATAAGTTTTTAAATTAATTAAATTGTACAGTATTTTTCATTTTATTGTTTAATTTAAATAATTTTTATTTTAGTTTTTAACCAATTATCTACTAAATAAATTTTTTTTTTTAAAAAAACTTACTATTTAAATTTTTAAAAAATAAATAATTTCAAAATTACCATACTCTTTTACAGCAATATACAAACAATTTTTCATAAACATTCAACATTTTTTCATCCAAATTAAATATTTTTTTCATATAATTAATATAATAAATATGATGAAATGTTTAATTTGGATGAAAAAATGTTGAATATTTATGAAAAATTGTTGTATATTGGTAAAAAAGGGTATATATATAAATATGTAATTAAAATCTGATCGATAGCTCAGTGGTTAAAGTGGCGGATTTTCAATCGAAAAGTCTCGGGTTCAAACCCTGGTCAGATCATATCTAATTTTAAAAATATAATTTATAATTGATATCGTATTAGTTTATATCATAATATAAAATAAATTTAACTGCCACACCTGAAAAGGAAAGGCAGATTCATTCATTTATCAAATTGAATGTGGTAGGGGACATAAATAAATAAAAATATATTAAGTTAGTTAAAATAACCGGCTTATTGATTTTATTATTAACTAATTAATTAATTAATATTATTAATTTAAATACAAAATTAATCGGCTCACATATAAATTTTAATATTTTCAATTTATTAAAAGAGGTTTCGTCCTATTTCCAGCCTATAGGGCTCCTCAATCAAATCAGTCTGAATATTTAACCTACACAACTTCTAAGAATTCTTTTATAATATAAAATTTTAATTCCAACGAATATACATTTTCCAAAATTTTATGTAAACTTAACTAATATACTTAGAGATACTATAATTACTTTTCTAATAAAATTGCTATTATTTTTTATTTTATATTATATTATTATTATTTTATTACCATATATATATAAATATATTAAAATTTATTCTGTCAGCATTTAAATATTAATATTATTTATATTAAATTTTTTATATTGTGTAAAAAAAAATAAAATTTAAATATAAATATTAAAGTAAATAAAAAAAATATTAAATAAAATATAGTTTAATACAAAAAAAATTGTGTTTTTATAATCAGTTTTATTATTAAAATACTTATTTTTTTTATTATAGTTTTAATTTTTTTATGTTTTTTTATTAAAAAAAATTTTATAAAAATAAGTTTTTTTTTTTTTTTTAGATGTATTAGTGAAAAACTAATTATTTTATATTTTAAATAGGTGTTTTTTTATTTTATTTTATGGTCAATAATTGGAAATTTAAAATAGAAAAAAAAATATTAAAATTGTAAATATATAAAAAAAAGTAATAAATAAAAAATATCAAATACCTATAATAAAAAAAAAATTTTATTGAATATAAAAATTAGAATTTTGTGTGTATATATTGAAAAAAAAAATTGTGAAAATTTGAATATAAAAATATAAATAATAATAGTGATAATTTTATTCATAGAACAAATAAGTAAATTAAATTTTTTTTTTTGAATTAATCAGAAAAAAAACATCAAAAAAAAAAATAAAATATATATATATAAAAGGTATGTCTATTTTTTTAGTAATTTTATTAAAATTTAAAATTATATATTACATATATATTATTTTTGAGTTTAATTTGTTTTTTGAATTGTTGTTTGTAATTCCAGTTAACAGTTTCAAATTCGAAGACCCTGTAATTCGAATTATCTTGAAGGCTTTAAAATTCTTTGGTCCCTTGAAATTTTCATTAAAAAAAAAACTCTTTAATTCAAATAACTATAAATCTATGACATTCTCTTGACACATTTGACCATAGAATTACTAGTTCTAGAATGGCAAAAGAATGTTCCCGACTCTTTTCTTCTAATGTGATTTCCTATCCTGAGGTATTCAGACAAAAAAATACATATGCAATTTCGTATGCGTATACAAATGGTACGGCTACTTCATTTGTCATTGCTTAAATTGGAGTAAATGAGAATGTTTATTAGGCAGTTTCTCATTAGTTTTTTTGTTTACATTTTTACATAGAAATACATTTGGATGGGCAGTTTGTATATTGTAAGTTATTTCGAATAAAGATATTTGCTATTTGATTTAATTTACTTTTGTATATATAATTGAACAAAACATCAAGAAAAAAATTTGAATAATATAAGAAAAAATTTAAGTCAATTATTTTTAAAAATAATGGAATCTCCAACAAGTATATTTTTAGTTTAATTTTAATTAACTTACATATCTATTTTGATTTATCTTAAGGTTTATCGTAGGTTTATTTATTCATCGTGAAAATGAAAATAAGTAAATCAAAAACTAATCATAATTTTTTTAACAAAACAAAAAGTATTTATAGTCTTGTGAATATATAAACATTTTTAGCCATTTTTAAATATGAACGAACCTTTTGCAAATACGAAATCTACATTTATGTTAACCGTAAGGAGGGTTTTGATTTCTGTTTCAAATAACTTAACGTTTCCGAATAAAGAATTAAAAGGTTTTTTCTTTACCCTTTTTTTATTCAATCAAAATTTTACTTATTATTTAAAAAATTTAGCATTGCAATATGATTTTCAAATTGATTCTATTCCAAAATATACTATGTTTTGGTAAATTTACAGAACGGTCACTTAATAATAATGAAAAATGGAAAGCAAAAACCATGGGAAAATACCTTTAAAATAATTTTAAAAAAATCGGCTGATATTTGTAAAACCTCAAGAAATAAAAAAAAATCTTTAAGCAACACTTTCTTCCCATCTTAATAATCCTTTATATAATTTAATGTTTTTTAAAAAACTTCAAAAAGCACAACAACACACAAATTTTTTGAATATAATATTTTCTAATTTATTTTCATTTACTTTTAACTTTGAAATCTTACTTAAAAGTTTCTTTTATATTTCACTTTCAAAATGAAATGAATCGCGGAGAAACTAGTAAATACATACAAACGGTACACGTACCAAATTTTGAAATTTGTCTGAAAATTTTTTCTCTATTGCCATTCTAGTACTAGTAATTCTATGCATTTGACTTATTGTAGTTTTATAAATCGAAAAAAATCTCCTGTCAAAAAGGTGTTTGCTGGGTAATAATATCTAATGTGTTTGGTGATTTATTAATCATTTGCTGAATATGTGTATAGATATTTTCTATTTTTTGAAGGGTTTTTGTGTTAAGATATGAACAATGTGTTCACACTGGGTGTTCTTAATTAAGTGCGCTTCTATATATCACTGCATACATACTTAAAAGTAAATAAAAATGTGGTTTTCTAAAAAAAAAATTGTTAAAATTTCAACGTGTTTTAAATTTAAAAGCCGCTTTTAAGTTTTTAAAGTCTAAAAGGTAGAAAACGATAAAAGATTAAAAGAGGACATCTTAAGTTTTCGAATGCAATTTACAAAATTTTCATAAGTAGTCTAGAAACAGAGCTAAGAGTAAAATTAAGAAAACTAAAAAAAATATTTTAATTTCATTTGGGAGGCTAATTTCGGAACCTAGAAGAGACCTATCTTAGCTCCCATACAAAAAATTTATATACTCACAATGGTATACAGTAGTGCACCTAATTAGAAGATACCCTGTATATTAAAATTACAATATATCACAGTATGAAATCGAAATATTTATGTAACAGTTTTACAATAGTTAGCTGTCAAATAGTTAACTATTTTATGCCTTGGGTTCAATGAGCGTAACCATGACGCGGCATCGAAGGTGAAATATATAAAAAAATCTAGTTATAAAATTTTTCAAGCACAATGCAAAACGTTGAAAGGGTTTAATTGATATTTAATGTAAACGTGTAAATACTAATATTAATACAATTTTTTCAATCAGTTTACTAAAAGTTGTGTAAAAATATAATTTTATTTTAGATTTTTTAATTTTAATTTTTAATTTATTTTTTATTTTATATGATAAATAAATTTAATTTTTTTAATTTTTATGGTTATATATTCTCTAATTTCAAGCGTTAAATGGCTGACAAAACATAAATAATTAGCTGTCAAATTTCTGTTAAAGTAGCGCGGAAGTTATAAGTTGAGGAACGTTTGTGTCAAGGCTGCATTGAAACTATGTTGCAAAATTCGTTGTGTGCATTTTTATGGATGGTCTCTATATGTTTAACCTTTGAAGTAGTATTTCAACGTTATTCGCTTTGCTTATTGTGCTTTGAGGTTAGAATATTTTAATTTAAATTCAGTATTATTTAAAATGTTAAATATCTTCGCTAATAAACGTCAAATTGACAAGTTTCCTCATTGAATTCGACCAGTTACCATACAACTTCACTTTTTCATATGAGTAGCTCAGCGTTTATTAAAATAGGGAATCTGAAACTTTGAGTCAAAAGAAGTTAATTTAAAGACCAATGATGAAATTCATGCTCACATGATCAATCTAGACTCTAAAGTTCTATAAAAGGCAGTCAAGTTTTAGAAAACTTCGGTAAACTTTTATTGGTTTGTTAAAAGAGGTTAAAATAGCTCCCATAGACCTGTAAATATTTTAACACTTGTTGTAAATTATGTTTTTATTCACAATATATTAAGACTATATTTGTAGGTCATGAAGTATACAAGATTAAATTTTGAAAATTTCGAAATTTTTAAAAACTGAATCATATTAATTAAATATCATGTTTGTGAAAATATTTCATTATTGAAGTAGTTCAAATACCCTACTTTCTTCCTAATTTTCTATTTTAATATAGATAGACGTCATACGCATTTGAAGTGAAGTTTAATACTTAATTTAAATGCATAATAGTAAATCTAAATATAAAATTTTTATTTTGATATTATAATAACCTTCAATAAATTGAAAATTTGGATTTGGTCTTCATCAAATTCAAGTTCAATATTAAAAAAAAAAAACTACAAAATTTATTTATTCAATTTCAATCAAATTTCAAATATTTTACTTAAAATAAATAAATTATTATTCATAAATAATATTATACTCACCTGTATAATCAGTTTTTTTTTTAATTTATAAGTGTATATTAAAATTAAATATGCTTAAGAGAGAAATAAAAAAATAACACGAAAAACGTAGCTGAAATTTACCTTGGCCTTTACCTTGCATATATAAGAAAAATAACAACCAAATAAATTAATAATAAAATTTATTTTACATAAAAATGGCTAATATTGATTAATTTTATTTTCTGTTTATTAAATTAAAATTATGTTGAAGAATATAACTATAATAATGTTTTGTTATTGTTTATGTTATTCATTTCTAAACTCTAATTATTATTATTTGAAAAATTATTTATTTAAGAATTAAAGTGACCATGTATATTATTTATATTTTTCGGGACATGAGTTATTTTGACAGATTAACAACGCTTATATATATTTTATTTTTAAAATATTTTTTGACATTAAATTAATTTTATATACAGGGTTTACAGAAGTGGATAGCTAAATTAGGAAAATTATTTAGGGGTGTATTAGGGGTGAATAAACAATTATTTTAACGTAGAAATATAAATAGAGTGGCGAATTTGTTTTTAGCTGACAAAAAGTTGCTCGTTTTCATTGTATTGTCACCACAATAGTTTTAACCACAACACTTATGATAAAGTTTTATTTATTATCAAGCAAACTTTCTTACAGCTGTACAGACAATCACATTGTATTATAATTATTTTTGTATTTCCCTGGAATGTGGTCATAATACAGACTACTACTATTTTATTTGTATATATATAGTTTTTTTGTATTGTATGTATAATCAATTCATAAATCGGATCACTTTCAATCCGAGACAGGTCAGTCACGTTAATACAAAAATTTATTTTTATTTTTTAATTTTAAACAAATACTAATAATTCCTACAAATGGTGATACTTCAGCCCTCTAAAATGTAGAAAATAAAAAATTGATGGCGAACAGATCTTAGGAATTTATTAATGTTTCAATATGATGAAAATTTTTATTAACCAAAAATTGATGGTAGATCTTTTGCATTTAAAAGTGTTTTAATATAAAAGTAAATTGCTGGACTAAGGTTAATAGGAGAAAACTGCTATATTCTTGTTTCCTCAAAACCTAAGCTAAATAAATTTATGAAACTTTGATTATTTAGACTCTAGAATCCCTTTTTAGCGATATTTTTCAGAAATATGAGTGGAAGCTGTTTTAAAGCACTTAGTCAAAAAATTAAAAACAAGAAAAACGAGATTCTGTAAAAACAAGATTTGCCAAAAACATGATTTGTTAAAACATGTTTTTTAAAAACTTTATTTTGTACTTGAAAGTTTTTTAAATAAGGTTGGAAAGATGTAGTTTTATTAAAACTAGATTTTGAGAATCGAGACTCTGAAAACCACGTGTAGAACAATTTTAAAAATATTATCAATTGTAAAAGTCTAACTTAAAATCTCATTGACAAAATGTGGTTTAATATTAACAACATATACATTTTATCTTAATTCTTAATGTAAATGTAGGAAAGTGCTGAATCATTTTCTATTTATTTAAATTTAGTGATTCAACATTTACCAAATCTTAGTTATATAGTATATAAAATAAATTTTTCAATTTATTCTATAAAAACTTTAAATTTAAATAAAAAAAAAATGTTCTTAAATTTTGTTCATTCACCGTACATTCTAATTAATTTATTCACAGTTTTTTTATGTTGTTGTTTTATTCCCAAGACACGTTTTGTAAAAAAAAAACTTTATGACAAATTAATGAATGAAATATATTTTTTTCAGATATTTTTTTTTTTTTTAATTTAATTTAAAAGTCTATTTTATAAAAGTGATTTATAATTAGATTTTTAATTTATATAAAATTAGTACTTGTATATATAAATTATAAATTTTGTATGCTTTCGAAAAACTTGCTCAATTAATTTGTATATTTTTTTTAAAAATATTAAATATTTTATAATTAGAAATTATTTATGATTAGTAAAATATAATATAATAATGCGATATATCGAATGAGTGGGGATCTTATATTGTTAATATTTAATAAAATAATTGTTCGGAGTGTAAATCATTTGGTATTTAATTTTGCGAATAATTTAACAATTAGAAATAAAATGAGTGTAAAATTTACAATTATACTTAATTATCTGATTAGTTATAATTATTTAATATAATATACAAGTAGACCTGTATTATATTGAGTAAAATGGTACTTAAGTAAAATTCTAAGTACCATTACCTGATACTTATTACTTCGTCAAATACCAGTATTACTTAGATTGTTAAGTACCATTATTACTTAGATTTTGATACTTACAAAATTTAATTTTAAGTAGAAGAATCAAGTAAAAGTACTTGTAATTCCCAAAAATTAATTGAATTTTGAGTTTAATTAATAATTGAATTCTGGAATTTTGTAATTTCATTAAAAATTGAATTCTTTACTGAATACTTGATACTCAAGAATTTCGTGATACTTAATTACTTGAAAATACTTGAAAAAGTAATTACTATCAGGTAAAAGTACTGGTAATTGTACTGGTACTTGAAATAGACAGGTTGGAATTGAAGACTATAGTAAATTAAAATATTACAGTTTGTAACAAGTCTAGTCATATCAAAGGTACTTATTAAATGCAAATTTTAAAATATTTGAATTGGTAGGTATTGCAGTTATGCTAGACTAAAGTTAAACCGATTACCTTGAAACATAGGATGGATTTGGTTGAGAAGCACCAATCAAACATCTGAGATATTTTCCCTCTCTTCAAAAGTTCATGAAAAATTCTTTGTTTATATGTCTAGTTGAGTATGATTGTAAATGTTCCCTTGACCTCTACTACTTTTGGTTGAGTCACATATAATTTGAGAACCATTTGAAGCTCTAAAATTTTGGGTGATAATATAATTAGTTATGATATACATTTCATAAACGTACAATGTAATTGATGAAGCATCTTGTAATTTCGGAAATAGAATGCATATCTCAGAAGATGTGGAGAGATTTTCAAATAAAATTGCATATAATTCATAGTTATTCTTATAAATTATAACAACGTATAACAAATGACTCATATCGAAAGGAACTCTTTGAACAAACAACAGTTGCAATTTTTGGAAAAATTTGTCTTATAAAAAAATTGATTTATAAAAGATTGATTATATATAAAATTAATTTGCCATGTTATTACATTTTAAAATCCTAAGCATATCATTACAGACACTGTAATTTTTCTATATCTATTGATTTTTCAATTATTTAAAAATAATTAAAACATTTAATAATTGATTTATTAGCTATTTAAAATTGACTTACATTGATTTTAATTGATTATTTATAAATTAATATTACTAAGTGTACGTATAACCGTTCGTCAATTTGATCTAATTTCAATTTTCTGAATTGTTTGAATGCCTGAAAAGGCATTGTAGTCAGAAATATTATAAGCCTAAATTTGGATTTATAAGTTTCTTTAAATATCCGAAGAGGTAAAAATACTTAGACTAGCAATAATTAATACCATTGTATTATTGTAAAAATTGTTATAACTATAGTACATCTTCCATTCGGTTTGACAGAGTTCAAGGTTCGATTAATTCTTTAATATTTTATTATGTACGATCGTATTAAATTATTTTTAAATCCTAATATTAAAGGGAATCTTATTTTTAATTTTGAAATCTTGCAAATTTAACATGTTACAATCATTATATTGACCAATAGCTCAGTGGTTTAAATGGCGGTTTTCAATCAAAACGTTTCGAGTTCAAACTTTTGTCGGATCATAACTAATGAAACAATATAGTGTATATTTTAATAGTTTAATAACAAGTCCAAATGCCAAATAGGTAAAGGACTATTATAATATCAGGAAATATTTAGTATTTGCATACTTTTAGGTGTAATTTTTATTTTTAAACCGTTATGACTATAAAATCATTAAACATTGTTTTATATTTTTTTATTATATTTTAAGTATAAAATAAATTATATTTTTATTGAATGAGATTTAAATTGAATTAAAAAGTAAATAAATATATAAATAAATTTTTACAGTATGGCAACTCTAAATCCAGTAATGTTGTAAAAATTTCTACAACTTTCAAAATGTCTAGACAAACTTTAACTTAAATATAAGTAAATAGTTAAAATAAATTATGTATTTATATTATGTAAAAGTAAAATAAAAGTTTGATGGTATCACACTATTTAAACATTATATTTTATGTACTAAGAAATTAATTAAATTTAATTAATTCTCATTAAATAAAAATTTTGTTTTTTTTTTTTTTTTTCTTTCTTAAGAAAATCGTGGAAATGAATTAGTTACATAAAAATGATTTTTACAATTAAAAATGGTTTTAAGTTAAATTAAAACAAAATTTTGTATTAAATAAGTGTTTAACTACTTAACTTTATTATTTAATTAAAATATAACTTTTTAATTTAACCGAGTGTAAAATAAACACAAAAATTATTTTACACTTAGTTAAATAATAAAAAAAAAAAAGGTTAAATTAAATTTTGTGAATTGAAACAAATTTACTAATTAAAATACGCGAATTAGAGTTTAAAGCTATTTAAATAATTTAACGTAATTTTAATTGTTTTTAATTGATTTTAAAAATAGTTAAGCTAGTTAAGTATCTAATAAATTGTGTTAATTGAAATATTTAATATTGCACGTGATTTGAAAACTAATCAATAAGTATATTGTAATATTATTAATTTTAATACTTTCAATTAAATTTGAATTTAATTTTAATATAAATTTTTTGGATCTTGAATTTAAAACTCTTAAGATACAATGTCTCACCCAGCATCATTGAGTATACAATATTTGAGTTGCTTCAATTCACCTATTATTTAATAAGTTGATACAATTCACCTAATAATTGAATAACAGTTAAGTAAATGAATGAACACTTAAGAATTGAGGTGGGAATCATTATAAATACAAGCCATGGTTTGCCGAATAAATTTCTAAGTAATGATATGAGGAGCTTACAGATAAAACTCTTACTTCAAAAACATTTCTAAAAGAAAATTTTACAACAAATGCCAGTATAAAAATTCCACTTACATTCCAAATATAAAATCCGTTTTAATTCCTTCCTTTTTGTTGATGGCATTTTCCTTGATTCAAAAATATTAGTTACCAAATTTAACTAAGATTAAGAAAAATGTACCTTTACCTAAGAAAATATTATTCAAATTTTTAGAATTTTGAAAAAACTTAGGGTTTTTACAAAGGACATTTACAAAATTGAGTAATATTACATAATAAGTGTTGAGTAAAAAGTTGATTCAAAAATATTTTTATAAATATACATCATTTTTTTAGAACTCTTCTTTAGACATTTTCTTTAATTTTAAGGAAATGCTTTACCTTTAAGGAAAAAAGTTTGACGAATGTTAATTTCGCCTTAATTTATGCAATTTATTTTAAAAAGTTTGCTAAACAAGGCGCGGTCATCATATTTAAGGTTTTTAACTTTGACCATTCCGAAAATTAAGCGGTCTAAAAATTGAGTTTCGCATAATACTAAATTCAAATTGCTTTATTTCAAACGGTTAAGAAACTTTGTTAACACCAAGAAACTCAGACAAACAAAAAGGTAAACTAAACTAATAACCATATTTTTTCACAATTTTTTTAAAATATCCAAAAAATTTGCGTAAACACGTAAATTTAATTGTTTTTATTTTAAGTTTCGAAAATATTAATTATGTTATATTAAAAAAAATTTCCTCTGATCTTTATTCATTTAAACAATTGCCTCAAAATATATTTAACAGTTTTTGTTTAACGCCTAATTATATTCCAGAAATGGGTTTTTTTTTTAATTTATTCTAACCTTAAAATAATGAGTGAAAACAAATTCAAAAGATATTAATAAAAAATCCCTTTAAATGACCCTTATTACATTTTTTTTTTGTTTAGCGCCTAAAGGTATGTAAATTTATTTTTCTGTGAATTAATATTATGTAAGTTCTGAGATCTGTTGATAAAAATATATAAATATTTCGTCACATAATGTTATATTTTAATAAAATTCAATTAAATTTTTTTTAATAATATTTTAAATTAGATCAATATCAACACTATATAAATAATTATTCTGGCATTTACCTTAAATATCTTACATTAATCTACCATAATTATTTAATTTATTTACTAATTAATTATTTAAAATATTTTAAATTTTTTGAGATTATTTTCGAAAAATACAAATTATTAAAATAAATAAAATTAATTTAAATAAAATAAATATATTAATTAAAAATATAAAACATATTTAAATAAATTAAGTAAAAATAAATAGCATCCAACCACACAAATAGTAAAATATAAATGTCAAAATGTATAAATATAATACAGAATTTAATTAAATTGTCAGATAATGTTTTATAATTAAAATATTAAAATAAAAATTTTTTTTATAAAATTATTTGAGTTATTTAATTTTAATTGTGTTTTTTTTTTATTTTTTTATTTATTTTATTTTATTTAGATAAAATTACTCAACTACATACAAATTTATGTGTACATAAAATACCTTTCTGTGTAGATAAACAATATTTAATTATAAACTTTTGTAGAACTACATAACTACAATTTTGATTTCATCAGAGAGTATGTAAAGAAATGTCAAATATATTTAGTCGCGACTTAATTTATATTATAGCCGACTTATATTATTACGAGTCACATATAAGTTGAAGTTCACATAGAGTAAAACAATATTTTTGAAATCTACTTTTTTGAATACATTAACCCTCAAGTGCAAAAATGCAAATTATGTCCATTGACATTTTAAATAACCGTAAATTGTTTGTTCAGGTTTTTTTTATAATGTATAATATATTAATAAATACTAAGATCTTTCATTTTAATATTTCAATGTTTAATTACGAGAGATTTGCTTACCGGACACACTGGGATATTAAGATAAAAATTGTTAGTTTGAACTAAATGACATACATGCGACATTTCAAACTTATTTTATATCGTATAATTTAACACATTTGGTTTAGTTTCAGAACTCTTAAACTGTTATACAATGTTTAAGTACAAATATTTATTCCAATAATCTGATTGAGATGGTAGTGGTATGTGAATAAAACTCTCAAGTTACAAAGGGTTGGTGTCTTATAAAGATTTAAACTTCATTGGAAAAATATTATATAACTATTAATTGCACACTATACTACAATATATACTCCTACAGGAAGGTTCCGACTCTTCAATCAAATTATTCAAAATTTGTGTTCTCTTGTATGGGTTTATTAATTTCCTTATTGATACTATATGTTTAAATTTCTCTCATACATATAAGTGAGTGAGTGAATAAGTTAGTCTTGGGTCTTTTTTTTACAAAGTAATGTACGAGTATATAAAAAAATGGGGTTAAACAACTGCACTCAACCACAAAGTAACTTAATTGAAATTTTCTATTAAAAACCTTTAACTTAAGTTAAATTTTCTTAGAATATATATAGTTTTTAATTAATTTCAAAATTAAAAACCCTAAATTTATATACGTAATTTAACCCTCCTTTTGTATTAACATTAACAAAAAGAGGAGTAGGTATTTTATTTAGTACAAAATCACTCAACATCATGCTTACATTCACTAAATTTTTTCAAAATTAAAATATTTTCTCATCTATTTTCAACAAATTGAATCATTATGTACCGTATATGAATCACCTATATGAATCAAATTGAATCATTTTGATCGTATGGCTGTGTAGCTCCGTGTATTTTAATTATGTAATTAAAAATTAATGCATAATTTCGAACAAATAAATAATAAACAAAAAAATTGCATTGTTCGTACTTTTAATAATGAATATTGCTATAAAATTGTTTTTATTTTTATTGAATAAAATAATTTTTATATATTTTTTTTTTTGTAATTTATGATTGTATTTTTATTTTTTATTTTAAAAACTCATGGTTGGTTTTTTTTTTTTAAATGAAGAACAACAGCAGAGCAGAAGAACAAAGAATTTATAAATTTAAATATTTTAAGTATATTGTAATTTGTTAAAATTCGTTCAAAATCTAAAATGAATGTAAAATATAATTTTAAGTACATATAATAGTAATTATTCAGTTTTTATTATAATAAATTTTAGCATATTTTCAAAAAATTGAATGCGTCAACTGAAAATGCGTTCTGTAATTCTGTGCGTTCGTCCAGGTGTTCCCTAAAGTTTTAAAAAATTTCAAATAAAGTAAAGAAATTTTTAACTACGGATAAGTATTGCAAAAAAATGAATTTTTTTTTGTTACAACCTTTTTTTTGTAGCTCCACCCCTTATTTAGCTAACAGTTTACCAAAGCTCGGAAAAGCCCGATATATTTAAATTATAATTGTAATTAACACAAGTTCTGGCATATGAGGTATATCTTCAATCTGTCAGTGCCAAATGACAGCTGTTTTTTTGTATTTTAATTTACCGTATGATTTTTAATTTACAGTTAGATGTGAATTAAATTTTTGGAAAGTTTTTAATTCCTCATGCCTCCCTAACGGTTTAAGTTAGGAAGTTGAAATTTTGAAAAATAATTGAAGATAAATTAGATCTCTAGAAATAAGTTTTAGTCAAATTGTCAGTCGTACACCGTTTAGGAGCACATAAAAAGGAGTAACCCGTTAAGAAAAGAGTTTTCATTAATTCTTGACTCAAAAATTATTTTTAATTTTGTAAATTTGCTGTTCCCAAAACCCTTGATTATTTTAATTTCTGAATTTAAAAAAAAATATTCACATCTTATTTTAAATAATTTTTGTATTGAATAATTTTTTTTAATTAAAAATAAATTTTTTATTTATATGAGTTTTAAGAAGAATTTATAGATTTTTATTTTAATTCATTACAAAATTAATTGTTGCATTAAAGAACAACATGATATTTTATATAATGAGAAAAGAAAATTCAATTGAAAATGTAATAAAAGAAAAGAAAAACAAAGGAAAATTATTTTTATTTTGTATTTATATAGGAGAATTGCGAATTCGAAAATTCGTTCCAGAAAATTTATAAAATTTTGTATAAATTTATTATTTTATATTGTTGTGAATAATTACTTTATTGTAAATTATAAAAGTAGCTATAAACAAAACATGCAATTCAATGATTTATTTTAATTTATACATTTTTGCATTAAATATGACATTGATAACCTTATGGCTCCTCAATTTTAATTAATTAACTGTAAAGTTACATTTTAATATTCTGCTAATGAAATAATATTATTTTTATGGGTTTATTGGGTTGTACATGTGTATAATTAAGTAATTTCGAGGACTACAAGCAGCAAGCTATAGGCATTCATAAATAAATGCTTTAGAATCATATGCATGATCGACCGAGCAACATCTGGCGCAAAACAATAATTATGGAGCGTAACCCAAAAGCCAATCGGTACTTATAGCATGTGAGAGCGCAAAAAACAACAACATCTAACGGAGTTCGATGGAAATGTCTAGTTAGGTTCCCATGTTCAGAAGAGGAGTAAGGAAAAAAAAAGAAACTAATTACGTAATTGAAAATCCCAATCTAAAAAATATCGCTTAAGTGTTAGGTTTTTGAAGGGGGGAAAACTTTATTGGGCTTAAGTTTTATAAGACGTTCAGTTCGGTAATCTAATGATCGAATTAGACAATGCATTGATAAGATCGAGATCATGTATTTTGAGAATTCGGCTTTATTGTATGGGGGAATGTCCCGTCAACATTCATCACCTTGTGGCATCAATTAATTGCTTTGCAAAACAAAAGTCAATTATGAACTTCTTAAGCGCTTATTTATTAGAGTATTTTTCCGTTATAGATCAAAAATGCCCTAGATTATGTCTGTGTTACTTTCATATTTTGAAAAAAGTTACTAATTATATTTGTACTTACTTATAATAAAAACGAATACTGTTTTACTATATAATATATTTTTTTTAATTAAGTTATAATGCTAATAAAAATTAAAAACTTAATTAAGAAACTTAATTAAGTGAGTAACTTAATTAGGTGATTAACAATGAGTAATAATAATAATAAAAAAAAAAATTAAATGATCTAAATTGTCGGAAATCATTGCATGTATGTAACAACGAATTAACCATAATTATAGTATTTTTATTTAATATATATAAAAAGTAGTTAAAAGGTTAAAGTTCATAATGAATTGAATAAATTTGGAGTAGTGTATATCGGAATTTCATTGTAATTAAATATATTGAGTGATTATGTGATATAATTTTCGTTTTTAAAAATTAAAATTTTTTTAATTACGCGGGGGTGATTTACGGATCATAATCCGATTGAAAATGAAATGTCACTTGGAATAATATCTAATGAAAAATATCACACTTTTTTATGTTCAAAGTCTTATTAGACGAACCCAGACTCAAATCATATAGCAAAAATGAGTCCCTTTATGATCTAGTTTTTGACCTGGTTTAGCTAGTATTTGACATATCAATGATAGAATAATAATTTTTGGAGAAACATTTTGGGAGAAATTAGATCCTCAGAAATTAGTAAGAGTCGGCTAAGAATTTTTTTTCTAAAAGTACCCTGTTAAAAGTTTTTTATTAGTATACAAAATTTAAACCTTCAACACTATATTTTAACATGTGGTAAATGCTTTCTTTAAATTTAAAGGGAGTCCTTAACATTGGAGAAAGTGTCTTTTAGTTTTAATTATAAGAAAAATTCGAAATTTTAGAAGAAGTCACAATTTAATTCCTAAAATCTGAAAGTTGGGTAGGGGGAGATGGGGTTAGATCCTTCAGAATTATCATAAGTTTGCTTAAAAAAAATTTCGGAACCTGCCCCGTTAAAAAGCTGTTAGGAATAAAAATTTTCCATTTTTATAAATCATTAACTTAGCCACCAGTTTTTATATTTCGAAAATGAAACTAGGTATGAAACACAATATAATTTTGAAAATGTGCTTTTTATTAAACCATTGATTTAAATCATCTGTGGGCACCTGTTTTACATCTCGCTCTCGGCCATATGGCTAAGATCAAAGTGTAGTATCTGTTCTTATCAGCTTAACATCTTCAAAGAAGTCACAAATTTTAACCTGATTTTTGTAAACAAACGGAGTGCTAGGGTCTTGCTGCCCCTCTGTCGCGGGTTGGCCTAGTATTGCAGTACAGCTAGGTTTTCGGCCCAAATAAACTATATCAAATTGAATAATATTATTAAATCTGAACCCTATTACCCCAGTCTCTTATAAATAACCATCAACACCAAAACTAGTGTTATTTAAAGTTTTTAACGTCAAAAAAATTCAATGAAATTTTTAGATTAATAGTAAAAAGCAGTTATTAAAAAAATTTTTATATGATTGTTTGATTAATGATAAGTAGTTGGTGCAATATAGAACCATTGCTTGTTTAAGTACTCTATGATTATATTTCTTAAATTAAATATTGTTTTAAGAGTACTTTTATAATATATTTTCAATAACTATTATTTGTATTCAATAACTGTATAATAAATAACTTGATAATATTATTAAACTCAAGTTTTAATTAAATATTATTAAAAGTACTCATGTTTTTTTGAAGTACTTCCATTTCAAGTACATATACGAATATACTCAAATAATCATAAGTAGAATAATTACTTTGAGGTTCATTAAAGTTATCCAAATCTTTAATCGTTATTCAATCATTTGAGAATTTTAAAAATAAATTATTGAAAAAATTCAATATATTATATATGTACTACTTATAATTTTAATTGTATAAAATTATTAATTACTAATAAAAAACTAAAACAAGTTGCAATTTGTGATTTAGTTTTATGTAATTAAATAAAAAGTGTTAAAATTAGATAGAAAATTTTTTTAAAACTTTTATTTTTGCGGTTAACCACAAAAAAAAAAAATAAAAAAAAAATAAACTTTAATCAATATTAAATTTAATATTATTTTATTTAAATGTAAAATTTCTTATGAAATTAAATATCTCCAGATTTACGTTAATAGATTGAATGATTCAATAGATAATTTATTTTGTTTAATTTGTGGTGTAATTTATAAATGTAAGTACTTAAAAAAAAATATGATTGGAAAACTTTAGTATTAAAAGCAAATACTTAAATGTAATTAAAATTATGGAAAATTTTTTGAAAATTTTGATTAGAAATTAAATTTATTTTTAATTTTTAGAATTTTTATTTGGAATTTAACAAGATGGTTGTATGATGTAGATATGTAAGAATCTAGTGTGTTAATGGATGATTGAATTGAATTACCTAATAATTACAAATCGTAATTAATTTTTAATAATTACATAAGAATTTTTAGACCTTTCAAGAAATTGTTCTATTTTACTTTCAAATCTTGGATCTAGATTCTAGAACCTTTGAATTGTGTTACTGTTTGAATCACTGCTGTAATTAATGAATTTTAATCAATTAAGTACTTTTCAATGAAATTAATCTTTAAAGTAAAATAAGTATTCTGATAGGTTTTGAACAATTACTCTGCGTTTGAAATAAGAATTAAGTTATTAATAATATTTTCTTAACTTGTTAAGAAATTTTCCTAATGCAATTCTGCAAACTTGGTATCGCCTAGCGTCAAACAATAATAGAAGAGCTGAAGCTACTGAGAATCAATCAAATTTAGGATCAATTTTAAATTATCGGGAGTATTCGGGACTATGATTGATAAGTCAAATTGATTTTGAAATATTCGTAACCCATTCTAGTCGTCAATTCTTCGGAAAATTAACAGTTATAATTGTCTTTTAAAATTTAATTTTCAAAGCGTATAGTAAAATATGGGAATATGACCAAAGTCTAGGGATTGAGCAGGAAGTTCCGTTGCACGAAGTAAATTTAATGCGTCTGCCGTCAAACCATAGTTAAAGGCAGGCCTACTTAGAACTCCCGGACAAAATTAAAGTCATCGCCAGCAACCAATGCTCTACCAATGGAACAAACAATTTGATGCCCTAATGATATTTCTAACTCCTTTTAATCATCAAATTTTCGAAAATATTATTTAAATATTAAATATTTAATTCAAATCCATAGAAAATATATTTTGAACTTAAATATTGAACAAAAAATTTTAAGTACTTAAATATAAATAAAATATTTTTAAAGTGGTTTTTTAATTAAAATTCATTTGGATTCAGAATTCTGTAAAATTGATGAATTTTATTATATGTACTTATATATGTAGCATTTGTATATATACTTGATGCATTATTTAAGTTAAATAATATTAACATTATATAATAAAACTTTAATATTTTATATATATACTTTCAAAAAATAAATAAATAACTTATGGGAATAATTACTTAAAGTTAATTATCGAATATAAGTGAATTAAAAAAAATCGAAATCGATTTAAAAATTTACTTATGCGTGAACATTTTTATTGAAAGGAAATAATTTTCTGGTTTTTTAACTATTTCATATTTTTTAATTGCTTATTTCTGTATAGTTTGTTATATACAAAGTGTGCCGGGATCGAGGAACATCGTATCTTCGAATTAAGAAAATTGAAATAAATAATTAATATATTCAACTCAGACTAAATACAGCACCTGAAAGCTAACACGATATTCTTTCGATTATGGCTTCAAAGTATATAAGTAATGTGTACGTCACGTTTATGGAACTATATCTCATGATAATGTACGATATGTACACGATATAGATAAGTTTAAAAAGAACATTAACATCTTTCTTCTAAATATCCCATCTAATCTTGTCCATCCTACATAATCCGACAATTCTTAATACCCTAAACCCAAATCCTTTCTGATTACTACCCTAGAAATCAAATTATACATTTGTATCACAAGTCACTCTTTAAAGTTATGTTCAAAAAATTTGTGGTTTGTGTGTATCGTATACTACCCAGAGGCACACCGCATAGTTCCAACGGGTGACTTTCGAAGTTTCCTATTCCTTCGTAACAAAAAAAAAAACTTGTAATAATTTTATTCATCTTGTAGACTTGTTAAATCTTTGATAACTCAATCTGCTTTTTCCTCTATCTCATTATTAATATAGTATAATCTTATCATCTATATTGAGATAAAGGAAACTAATAAGCTATGGAATACGAAGTGGTAAAGATCGGACAGAGATACGAAAACTTAAAGTTGTAATTTGTGAGTAAAATTTTGAATGGACTGCGAATTTTGTAGTTTTGAAGATCCAATGTTGATTTATAAGATTTTCCCTGAAATAATTAATAATTATTAGATATTTAAATTATTTATATTTCTTTTCTTAGCTTAATTTTTTGTACATCTAAATATTCTTTAATATTAATTTAATATACTAAGAGTGAATACTAAACTTTTCTATATATTATATTATTATTATATTTGAGTGTATGTGTATTTATGGAAGCGGTACGAAATCTCGACATTCTTAATCTCACTCTTTAAAATCTCGCTTATTCAAAATTTCGCTTTTTAAAATCTCGCTTTTTTAAGGATTTGAGAATTGGATACAAAACCAGAATTATCAGCTTTGTCCAGAATATAACAAAAAGATTTTCTAAAATCAGAGTTTTAATGGCGAGATTTTAAAGAGCGAGATTATGATTTGAAGACTAATGTTTTAAAGTTTCAATACTATTAACCATATATTACATACAAATATAAAAAATTTAAAAAAAATTAAATAGTAAATTTTTGTATAATGTGTTGAAATTTAACCGATTAATAAATATTTACAATCTATACAAATACAAATAATACAGTTAGTTGTATACAAAATGTAAAGGTATATCAGTCGTCTTTTATTCACACATTATTTAATACTTTTTATTTAAAAAAGTTTTTTTTAAAAATTTTTACGATATTAAACAAATAATAATATGAATTGAAGACTTTGTACTAATATTGATAATATAAATAAAATAACAGTATAACAATAGTTATAAGTTTAATATTAAAAGGGGGACAATGATAATCAAGCTTAATCTAGAACAAATTTACCTTATAATTCTTTTATGTAGCACTTCTTAATTTCGGAAGTACCACCCTTAAATTTGAAGGCAAGGATCTGAAATAGTGTTATGGGAATATTTGTTTGATAGTGCAACTTATCTTTACAACGTCTATTCATAAATCGTTTGAGATAACTGTATTATTTTGGCTCAAATCAAATTCTGGAAACTCAAGATTTTCTAAATGAGCCGAATGTAAAAAGAGATATCCCTATTTATTAAACTGAGTTTGTTATTCAAACTGGTTTTTATTATTTAAATATTACAAAAAAAATGTCAAACGCTCCTGAAAATATGCAATTAATAATGTTTTCTTAATTTCCTTGTTTTGATATCTCGAAGATTCATATTTTAGGTCTTAATTCATTTAATTTTGGTATATCGGAGATTTAATTGTGCATGTATACATCTTGATTTCAGATTTATACCATTAACTCTGTTTTATCTGCAGATTTCATCATTTTATGTTAATTCTTAGAACAGACTTCATTGTACATAAATGGCCTCATTCAGATATAAATATATTTTGACTAAGAGGCAGGGGAATTAAAAGAAAAGTAGGATAATGAAAAAGAATTAGAAGGTAATTTAGAAATAAATTTTCATAAGTAAGTTCTTTTTTAAAAATTCAAAATTCTAAAGTTAGAATACCTATCACAGCGGAGCTGAGCACATTAGATGAAAGTAAGTTTCATACCTTAGCAGTTTTTATACCAAATAGGTATCCATAATCAGTTCCGACGCACCTAAGGATTCTCACAGAATAAGAATCTAGTGTATAATAAAGCAATTTAAATTAATAATACCCAAATTAATTTTACCCAAATTTTATTAAATAACACAATGGATCAGTATGCATAAAACTGAGTTTGAACTCAAACTAAATTTTTTCAAACAAAGTTGTGAGCTCAAGTCTAATATTTGTTCCAAAAGGCTAGCTCTGAGTTAAAGCTCAGTTTTATGCATTCGACTCATTGCGTTAATAATGAACACATAGTTAAACAGTAGCTTATAATTAATAAAGATATAAGTCGAATGTACTATAAAAAGAGCATTAATGTATAGTAAAATTAGTAAAAAAATTCAGGGGAGTCTCGCTTGTTTTGAAAATATTAAAAAAACATATATGATGAGAAATTTTTAATAATAAGTTTTTGTTTCCGTTTTATTTAAACAAAAAATTTTTATTCAATTATTGAAATTTTTTTTAAAAAAACGTTTATTAAAAAATGCTTTCTTTGCGTACCTTGCATATAAACTTGCATCAAAATTTTAATGTAAACTATGGTATCCAACATATTTTATTTGTACAATAAAAGTTTAAATTTAAAAAAAAAAACAGAAAAATGTTGAATAATAGTAAAATTTTGTGGTTTAACTTTCTTTGATGTGGTTTTAAATTATTAAAAACATCCAAAAACAGAGAAAGAGATAACAATAAATAAAACAAATATTAAAATATAATCAAAATTAAAAATTGATATACTATTGTTCAGCAAAGCCACTAAAAATAGTTTTCTATATAAATATAAGGTAAAAGTAGGTGCTTTTTTTAATGAATGAAATTTTATTAAAATACAATGATTCACAATAGGCAGAGTACAATAAAAAAAAAAAAACAATTTATTATAAACAATGACTTTAGATTCTATTTCTGGCATTTGATGACAAAATTTTTGTTTTTTGATTTGATGACGATTATTAAAATTGCGAAAGCAATTCAATTCTATTTTTAAAAATACTTATTAAGAGACAGAGTAAATAATGGAAAAAACAATAAAATATGTTAGTAAGTACAGCTTATACTTAAAAATTCATTGATTTTGCAACTGTTGAGATGTACGGAGTGGAACACTCAAAACACTCACTTTGTAAAGGATCCCACTTTATACAATTGTAAATTTAAAAACCCAACCCAACTTTGCCAAAATTGCTTAAATATAAACTGCATTGTATTGATTATTAGGATTAATAATATAAATTTTACTATAATAAGAAAATTCAAGCTTCTCAAAGAAATATTTTCAGATGCTTTAGAGGTTCTACAGCTGCTATCAGTTTTAGAAAAGTTTTTCAGCTTAAGAATTTGATGGTTTGCTTGGTTTTTCTTTTATGCTGAGAAGCTTATTTTTTGCTAGTAGATTCGTGTAATATCTATTAAGTTTATAAAGGATTAAGTCGGATTAGAATTCTAAAATTTTGAAAAGTATGCCAAAAATTTTATTAGGTTGCAGTTACCCTTTGCGGTTAATTCAAGATTCCACGGTTATTCAACTTTTACTTCTTTTAGCAATCTCTTCGAAATTATTCCTCCTTTATTCGTCCTAAGGGAGGAAAAAACCTGCAAAAGGCACCTGAAATCCTAATCCCTCAGGTAGTGTGAGATTTTTATTACACTAAAACAACCTCCCCTTGTAGCCAAAATAACACATATATGGGGGTAATAAGTTCCGCAATATGGAGGTGCGACCCAGAAAAGAGTTCCTAAAGTTCAGAGTTCTTGTTCTGAAAAGCTCAACTGTATATGGATGTGATGGAGCTGCTAACCGTGTGTTACGGCGGTAGGGTTTGATTTTAGGCATAATGTTTTTAATTAATGTTGATAATTGATATATCAAAGGCAATATAAATTGTTCTATTGAATTGAAGTTATAATAGCTTTATTCAAAAAAATCCTTCGCCAAGGAAGCTTTCAGTGCTCTGTGGAGCTTGAATGGTAAAATCTTTTACTTTGAGAAGCAGTAAATATGGAACATAGCAGTAATATGGAACATAGTCCACTCCACAGTTTTATCCTCTAAGTGATATATGGAAATGCTATTTTATTCTCCGACAGACACAAGATTCATTTTACGGTTTAAAACTTTCAAGAAAGGAACAAATTCAGGTTCATAAACAGTTTTTTATAAAAGATTCGTTTTCTAGGGTTATTTTGAAGAGTTTCCCAAAGTTTTTATTAAGCAAAACTTATTAAATTGAAATAAATTAATTTGTATTTGTTTAGTAAATAGCATTCTCAAATATCAAATCATATAATTTTTTATTTAATTAAAAACCACAAAAAATAATAAATAAATATATAAATAAATTTTTTTTTTAGAAAGTATCGATTTACTTTTTAATTGATTGTGTAATATTTATTGCTTTTATTTTAAATTAAATAATATATTCATCACAAAATTTAATTATTTTTAATTAAAATTTATTTTTGAAAAAAGAAATTGATTATTATTCCGTATAACATTGATTTATATATACAAATATGAAACTATATATTTACAAGTACTTACAAATTTTGAAAATATTTTTGCAATCCAGACTGCAAGTACTTTTAGAAAATAATAATAATCAACACACTAAAATTCTCAATACTGTCCATTAAAATTATTTGGTATCTAATATTTCAACTGGCTTTTCATGCATTAACCCAAGAACGATTTTAAATTTAATTTAACAAGATGACTATCATTAAAAGCAAAGAAAATACCTATAATCAAATTTACTTCAACAAAACCTTTTAAATTATATTGGATTCTATAAGAAAATTTTATAAATTCATTGGAATTTGATAAACTTTAATGAACTGCATTGAACCTCTGTACTTTACTTGTAAAAAGGTCGACTTATAAAGACTAAAATTTTTAGAAAAGAATTTCCACTAAAATCTATATTGGAATTAGATACATGAACATAGCCTGGGTTAGATGTCTGTATTAAATGCCCAGTTCTACTTTTGCCATACAAACTGGATCAAAGGTCGAAACAACTTTTAATTTCTAGATTCTTAAACAAAAACCTTTAATTTATTTTAATATTTTAAAATTACTTTCTATTTGATCTGAATGCTAGATATTTCATTTTATAATCAAATTTATACAACATTAGTAATATTTATGTCACCTAACTTAAAAGCTAACTTCCCTTTGACTTTAATATAAAAATTGCTTACTTTTAGGCACTCAAAAAAAAAAAATATTGATATTTATTCAATTTTCAAAAAAATATTTAATTTAATTTAAAAATTTTTTAATATTTACAAAAAAATTTTTCAAAATGACGTCATAAAGAAAAAGATAATATAAAGTTTTTAATATTGTTAAAAAAAAAATAAAATTAATTTTAAATGGATTTATTCCTTGATACTTTTTTATTCTATTTATTATTTCTATTAAAAAAAAAAGTAAAAAGAAAATTTATATAAAATTATTTATTATTTTTCATCTCTGAAATTTTTGTTTATTTTTTTTTATTATTTTGGTATATGCATTCTATTTTTTTTGAATTTATTTTAAAAATTTAAGTGTTTTCAATTGATTCAAAATGTAGACAAAGTGAAAAATAAAATAAAAAAAATAAAATTCAATTATAAGATTTAATGTTCTCTTTTATAGGATCGCGCAAAATAAAAAAAAATATAATGTAATGTAAAGCCAAAGTGCGATAATCTAATAATTTCTAAAAAAAACAAAACAAAGACAAAATATTAAAATTAAATTTTTTTCTTATTTTTGTTTAAAAGGCTCTTTAGGCTCATAAAAGAACTTCTATGGTATTTATTTTGTATTTTTGCTTTTATATTGAATTTAATTTAAAAAAAAACACAAATTTCAAAAATAACAAATAACAAATAAAAAAAAACTTTGTTCTTGTGAAAAATAATGAAAAGATTCAATTTAAATCTCATTCAATAAAAATATAATTTATTTTATACTTAAAATAAAAATAATAAAAAAAATATAAAACAATATTTAACAATTTTATAGTACTAATGGTAAAAAAATAAAAGTAACACCTAAAAGTATGCAATTGAGTTTTCCGCAAAAATTATACATATAACGGGGATTTTTTTTTGTTGAATTGAGTACGTCTGATTGAGAAATTTGTTGGAAGTTTTATAAAATGTCTCAAAACTCGTTCTCTTCTTTTATGAAATGCGAAACTAAGATTTCCCTAATATTCCGTAACATTTTATCATCATTTTATTTAAAATTCTACGCTAGAACGTATACAGGGCACGTGATTAAAAAAAAAAGCAGCCACAAATATTTAGTGTATGAGAAACCTTGAAATATAAGTTAAATTGTAAGAATTTCCTAGCGAGGACTTCATTTAAGGGAACAATGTGAGGTTTAAGTAACTTCACTAACGATGCAGGAATAGCAATATATGACAGGTTGGTTTATGAGGGTGGTCCCTTTATTATGACAGTTATTCAAAGTAACGCCATGCTGCCTATTCTGTGAATACAAACTGTATATTATTAAGGCTAATTAAAGTTAAATTTAAGATCCATTTCATTGCTAATATGTAATAAAGCTTCTTTCTCATTGTACTCTCCAAAGTTGCAGAAGAAAAAGAAATAAGTTCCTGAAAAACTGAAGGTTTACTCTTATTGATCTCTTCAAGGACATTTTTATCACAATATAAAATTAGTAAGGATACAAATTTTTCATTTTCCTATATTTGTACATTTTTATTCAAAAATTTAAAAAAAATTTGTTAAAACATTTTTTTGTTATTTTATTTTTTTTTTATTATATATTTTCTCCTGTTTTTCCTTATTTCTTTTAACTTATAAACTCAATTTTCCAATCAATGATAAAAATGATGATAAGGAAAGAAAATTTTTATTTTCTTGTTTCAATTTATTGAAAAAAAAAAACCAGGAAGAGACGAAATAAAAATTGCCCCAAATTGGAGTAAATAGCAGTACAAAGATATTTTTTAAATGTAATTTTATCTTTTAAAATATCTACAATATTAATTTTTTAAAATATTAAAGAGATACATTTACTGAATAGTAATTACCTAAAAATTAAATGTTCTTTAAATTTTATATTTTCTGTTTTCGTTTTTTTTTTTTTGAAATTTTGAAAATTAAAAATCAATAAAAGTTTCACTTACATTTTACGGACCACTTTTTTGGGTTTTTGCGGGAAATAAAAAAAAAAAAAATTTCTTTTGAATTTAAAGGTAAAATTTTTTAAAGAATGAAATTGATTTTTAAGTAAATATAAAAATTTTTGAATCAGGTTAATGGATAATGTAAATAATATTGACCTGATTTTAGAAGATTAGAAATAATTTAACAGATATTATACCTTGAAAGCAATGAATTTTTAAATTATTTCCCAGCTTTATATCAATGATCCTATTTATACTATCTTAATTATTTATATAGTTTTTTTGATTCAATATTTGATTAACTTTTAATCCTTTCATTTTGGTTTTTAGTATATTTACATGTATCTTTTAGAATTTATCTACAAGATTTAAGTGATTTTTCACTTTGAATCTATTGATTAAAACGGACGGTAGACATAAATAGTAAATCAAAATTCAATTAGAAATTTTTTTTAAATATTTTAAAATTTAATTTAAAATTGATTCAAAATAATTTGATTATATCAATGAAAAGTGGGTTTTAATTTATTGGGGTATTTTGAAGTGCTATGAAAATAATTTGATCAAATTGAATAATTTTTAAAAATTAATATAATAGTTAAAATATAATTTTAATACTGTATATTCAGTAATAAACCGTTCAACTTAATAACCATGAAGTTAAAGTATCAAAGTAAATTGAGAACCTTGAAAATGATTTACTCTGGTCCTAGTTACACTCTGGTTTATTTTATTTTAACCATAAGATCCCGAAATTGTAATTGGTTTGAATTTTTTCTATTAGTCTTTAGACGGCACTTTCCAATATTGTATCCTAAAATTAAATCTGTGTTTTTTTAAAAAGATGATGATCTGATGCTCGAGTGTCTTTTATAATCTCTTTGACTCATAAAATAGAACACGTTTATTTAAATTCAGCTTGAATACAGATTGTAATATGTTTTATCAAATGCAAAACAAAGATTACCATAATAATCATTCCCTAATATTTTAAAGTTAGAAAGTAGTATATAACAACTAATCAATTGACACTGTTCTACTAATTCATTAATTAAACCCCGTTAGTTAAACTAATCTATTTAGATTTAATACATATTAGAAGTTTTGAAAAAATTATGACCCATTTTGATTGATTGCATATTTTTAGGATCATTATTTAAAACGATTTTCAATATTTAAATATTTTATTTAACATTTAAATTAAAATATTAGTTGTTATAACTAATCAATTGATATTGTCCTATAAATTCATAGAACCCCATTAGTTAAACTAATCTATTTAAATTCAATACATATTAGAATTTTCGAAACAATCAATATCAATTTTAATTGATCCATTTTGATTGATTGCATATTTTTAGGGTTCTTTTTCAAAATGATTTTCAATATTTAAATATTTTATTTAACATTCTAATTAAAATTGAATAAAAATAATTGTACATACATATATATAATTAAAAATAATTTTATTTGGTTTTCTAAATATTTTAATTTTTTTATTTAATATTAAAATTGACAGTGGCGTAATTAAATTTATCATTAAAACAGTAAGAAATCGATTCCGAATTTAAAAAAAAAACAAATTTAAGAAAATCTAAATAAAAAAACAAACAACAAAAATGAAAATTTTAAAAAATACGGTAAAATAAAAAAAAAACTAATAAAAGAAAATTGTTTTAAAAAAAACAACTCTGTGAAAATTTGACTTCATTATTGTAATGATTATATCGATTCAAATAAGTTAATCAGACGAATCCGTTTATTTTCAATTTGATTTTCTTTATTATTTACCTGACGTTATTTGTTTATCTTCTAATTTAGATCGTATATTTATATGTGATGATGTTTTACCCCTCCTCCCTCTCCAAAAATTAAATATTATTTTTGTCTTGTATTTTGTGTAATTTAAAATACAAAAAAAAAAAAAACGAGGAAAATTAAAGTTGACCTTGTCAACTTTTAGAAACTCATGTATACTCACTATGATCTATTATAAAATACATAAGTATTTCTTATATAAAAATTAATTATTTTTAATTGAAAAGAGAATAATAGATGAATTTATTTAAAAAAAAATGTATAATCCGATCTGAATTCGAATCGAGACGTTTTGATTGAAAGTTCAACGTCTTAACCATTACACCATAAAGCAATTAATAATTTGACTATATTTTGTTTATTTTCTATTTAGCTTCTATTTCTAAAACTAATTACTGTTTTGAAGATATTCATATCAGTTTAAAAAAATTTTTTGGGTGCTATCCGAAGCCTTTATCCGAATTTAACCACAAATAACAAGCGAACCTTTTTTTTTAAAAATTAAGCTAAAAATTACTTTGTGTAAGTTTCGAAACTTTAGCCCCTATAGTTTTTGAGGTATCGTGCTAACAGACGGACGGACACACGTTGCTAGATCGATTTACTTTTTGATTCTGATCTGATACCTACATTTGACACTATATCTAGCTCGCCTAAATCGATGCGTTACAAACGGAGGAGTAATTTTAATATACCCTTGGCCATATTTAAATGCACTGATATAAAAAAAATTAGAAATAATTTAAATAAATTTCTATATAGAATAATTTCAATTGGAAAATAATTTAAATATCTAATAAATTTGTTAAATTTGAATAAATAGAATTTAATTATATTATTTTTTTGAAAATGGAAAATTCGGGTAGTTTTTCTTTTCGGTAATTTAAAAACTAATTAAATTAGTAATAAATTACTATGAGAATTGAATGGGGGTGAACTGACTATAAAATTTATATCTTTGTAAAATATACGATTTATTATTTTTTTTTTTTTGTAAATTTAAATTATAATCTTGAGTAATAAATGTTAAATTTTTATGTCAATTGTATTTATTTAAGATTGTTTTTATAATTAAATATCTAATTAAATAAACATTTATTTTTATATTAAACATGTAATTATTTTTTGAAATTGAATGCTCGACATAATTTATTGAGTGGAATTAATGAGGATTTAATTTGCCTTCGCCCATTTTTGATGGTTTTTGTTCCGAAATTATGTGAGAGTTATTGAAAGATACTATAGAATACCGGAGAGTAACCCGTTTCGAGCTTACTTCGCTGGACCAATAAGGTATTTTAAGAGGGATTTTTCTAATTGCGATATGAGTGCATTGTTTGAACAGAGTCAGTTTTCAATGAGAACTTGTTATTTGATTTATTTAACTTGATTTTTTTTTATATAAATCTTATTGTATAAAACGACTTAGAATCATCTTTTAAAACAGCCCAGGCCTAAGAATTTATTCTATATTTTAACTTTGCACGTAATAGTGAGCAGTTTTCAAGATAATTTTTTTTGAATTTGAATTAAAAGTACCGAAGTTAAGTTTCTTAATTGAAAGTTTTTTTTAATACATGCTTAACTTTTGATATTAAAAAACTAACGGTATTTCCTTAAACCGGTGTAATAAAGACGGTTCGATAATATAATGGAAATATGCTGAATATATTGTGCAGTGAAATGATTCATACCGCATCATCTAATTGAGCTAAATATAAAGTCGTATTATAGATTGAAATTTGGAATTTTGAAATATAATTTAAGCTAGATTTGGTTAATAAATCTATTGTTGTTGTTAATGTTAATAGAGTAAATACAAATGTAAAGAAAAGAATTCTATCTATCTGTTATGGTACCTATTCCAATATTATAAATTTCAATTCTGTATTTTTCAGGTTTCCTTTATTAACAGATCTAATTCAAAATGAATGCCAATTGCATCGCCATCATTCAATAAAAAAAATTCACTGCAGCTCTTAGTTTAGAGAATATGCAAATTTAATTTAAAATATTTTTTGTTAATATTAATTGTTTTAAATTAAATTAAAATAAAAATTCTCATATTAAAATTTACTATTCCACTTTGAAGTTTACTATTCTCATATTGAAGTTTACTATTCTCATTTTTAAAATAAAATGGTATAAATTAATTTGAATGATCTTAAATGAATTATCAGATGATCTTAAAATGGATCTGTACATCTTCATTCTTTTAATTTCACTTACAAACACAGCATTGAAGCACAATTAGAAGCAGAAACCAATAAGTTTTTTTTAATTAACATACCTACACCTGTAACATATTCTTCTTTTGCTTTTAAATTGCTTTTTTTTTATCGAAAAATGAACATTTAACAGTTTAATTAACATTTTATCTATATAATAATGCTGTTGTTGTTGTTTTTTTTGCAAATAGAAACACAAAAAAAAAAACTCATGAAACACTGATCCCATATTATTAATAGAAATTCGACCTCATGATATTTCTATTTCATAAAAAAAAAAAACAAAAACTACAAAAACAACAAACAACAAATTTCTTCTCAATTAAAAGCAAATTTGCATAAAAAATTGGTAAATAAAAAAACGCAAAATGAAACGCATACCTAAGCTTCAAAAAAACAACAACAAAAGCTGAAAGAAAAAAAATGTTGAATAAATTTTCTTTTAGAAAAATAATAATCACTCATCACCTTTATATACGTATTTAGTACATACTATAGTATATAATGCATATACATTGTACAACATGCCTCAAAGGTAAACGTATTTTTTTCTCAATTTTTTTTTTTCTCTTCACATAAAAAAAACAACAACAAAAAATAAAATTGAATTGAAAAAAAATAAGAAAATAAAACAAAATAAATAAAAAACTTCAAAATAAGCTTTGAGTGATTCACCTGTTTCGTTATTTGTTTGTTTTTTTTTTTATATTGTCATCTCATCACATATTCATTTACATATATTTATTTATTACATATATATAGATATTATACACAAACTTTAAAATTGATAATGTACACATATGAGCCAGGTGATGTACATATTCATGTTATTTATTTTTCGCTCTTTTCTGTTATTTTAACTATTAAGTATATTGTGTTATGTGTTATGTTATTTTTGTGTTTTTAGAAGCTTTAGTGCTTTAGTTTTTAGAATGACATTTGGTATTAAAATACAAAATAAATGTGTATGTAGGGGTTGTGTATACTATTTTATTATATGCATTTGTATTGATTAAAAAAAAATGTTTATAAAACATATTACGTTTAGTTTAGGTGTCATTTAATGTGTACAATTGTGTACATTTTTGAGCAAAAGCATACATAATCATAATAATAATATGTATATTTATTTTAAATGGGAATGTGTGTGTATGTATATAAGTTTGAATTTGTGTTCAAAAACTATTTTTCTCTATGTATATTTGCTTTGAGAATCATCTGAATTTTGTATTTAATGCTTAATTTTGTGTACATATTTAAAAAAAAAACAAAAAATTTGTTTGTTGTATTAATAATTAGTAGGGTATTTGATATTTGAAATTTCGATTAGAATACTGATACCTTTTTTATATAAAAAAAAATAGAATTTGTAAACTTTAAATGTTGTGCTTAATAATATAAAATTAAAACAATTTTTTAGAGTAAGCTTAGTTTAAGTTCTGTAGAGTCTAGTTTCACTATAAGATGTACAGAAACTTTTAAAATTTCTAACTAAAACATTGAAGGGTATCCTGTTCCTATTACTTCATATTCACTTATTATTTAGCGGGAATTTTTATATGTGGAATTTGTAGATAATTATCAATTTACCTACCTTAGAAGTAAGTTTTAAGGCTTAATCAATTTTCTACGAGTACCTAAGTTTTAGAGTCATAATTCTGACCTCGAAAACAAATGCACAGTTCCTAAGCAGAACTTTAGTTGAATTAGATCTTTCCATTCACGATAAATAATAAACAATATTCAAAATTATAAAATCTTTTATCTTTAGTCGGTATTTCATTGGACTGTCGTCTCTACAGGGTCTTTTTAAAATGTTCCTAAATAATCTGACTTTGTCGAGTTGCATTGCGTTATAACCAGTTATTGTTTAAAGTTCTTATTTTTATGCGTCACGATACCATCAACTATCGTGACGCAACTCAAAAGATATTTAATTTTAAATTATCCCATATTTATGTATCTTATAGTTAATATTAATAAAAAGTTTAAGAAAATATTATGCTTTGTTTTGATTATGTTATTTTTTTTTCATATTTTTATTCTCTGTGTTTTTTCTTTTTTTTTTTTTTTATTAAATTCAAGAACGTTTAGTGTGTAAGGTAGTAAATATAATATCATGGTTATTTTTATTGTATTATGACAATATTAACTCTGTTGAATATTAATTTGTTATGAAAGATTAAATTTGTAATGTAATGCTTTTTATTTAGGACTTTCTCGTATACATAATCTAGAAAATGAAAAGTATTTTAAACGTTAGTTAGGTTTCTTATTTTGAATTTAATAATATCGATATAATAAAGACAAAATATCATATTTTAAGATTTTATATCTAGGGTATTAATGTTATCTAGGTTTATATTCAATAGTTTTTCATGCAACTCGTCTAGTATAATGAAAAAATATAAGGAAATGGTTTTGATTATTTGTGAAGCCATTTTTTTGAAAAAAGATTAAATATTCTGGACTTGTAGCTATGTAGAATAAAGACTTTTCAATGTACTCGTAATTGTGGTAAGATATATGTGATATTAAACCATTTTCTGAAGTTTTAAGTGCTTTAAGTGATGATAAATTAATATTATCATCGAATCGATTCTAATGATATTTGATTCCTTGTACAAATATTTATTGGGAGAAATGTTTGTAATCGGATTCAGGCTTCATGTTTATTAATACAGACTTTTATTCACTTCTTTTCAAAAATTCTTAATTTCTCTATCAGGTTGGCGCTATTGTTGCTGCTGTAATAATAAAAGTTACATTATTCTTAAATATAAACTAAAATGGTTATTTATTGCATACTAACTAGAAACGGTTTCTGACAACTTTATTTCTCTCATCAGTTTGAAAACTGTAAAATAAAATACTGTTAAATAAGAAATCACAAAGATGTTTAATTATAAATAAATTTTAGCTTAAAAGTAAAACAATTGAAAAATGTTTACAAAAATGGTTTGTGTTGCCTTCTTTAAGTTAAACCAGTATTAAACAAGTGTTATATGTATTTAAATTTTTTAGTTAGTTTCAATTTATTAAATTAATAATATTTGTTAGTGCGTATCGGAACAGAGCATGATATGAACTGTGTTAAAAATTTTTCAATCACCGTATTCATTGAAATGCTAGTTTTTATCTGTCAAAATATCTTAATATTATTATCTGTCAAAATTTGAAAGAATAAATGCGACAGTTTTTTTAAAATGAAAATTAATTTAAATTATGGCTGTTGAATTTCAATAAAAATTAGTTAAATTTTTAATTTCAGATTTTTTAATTTTGCCAATTTAAAAAAGGAATTTAACAACTATTTATTTAATTTAATAATTTATTTGATAAAAGGACATTTGTTCTGTTTTTGATTGTCAAATATGAATTAAAACATATGTTAATGACATTTATGACAGATAAAATTCTGAACTCTTAATTCTAATCAAATTAAAGTAATCTGAGTACTACTGCCCCGATCATATTATACTCTGCATTGTTTGTCAGTGCTCGAAGCTTGGATTTACTTAATAAAAACTTTTTGATATAATTTTTACAGCAAAGCTTACGTAAATGTTAAACGGTAAACTATTTTTCCTTTATATGTTTATTTTTTAATTTATTTTCCCTCGCAATAAAAAAAAAAAACAAAATATTTCCATAGACATGTAAAAACTGTTTATAAAATAGAAAATAAAATTGTTTATGAGAGGGATTATAAAGTAAATTTGGTTTTTGTTTTTCTATAAAAAAAATTAATCAGGTTTTACAATCTTTAGATTTTTGTGATTTTTTATTTTTTTTATTATTTTATATATTCTGAAATTTAAATAATAATTAATTAATCTAGTTGTTGTTATTTACTACTTGGTAGGTTTGTTATTATTTAATACTTGTAGTTGAATAAAAAAACAACAAAAAATAAAAATCAAAAATTTATTAGGAATTTATTAAGTTCGGAGAATTCACAGATTATTTTGGCGGCTTTTTATAACACGTTGAATTAATTAACGTCACTATTACCTACATATAGGTAATAGTAATGTTAATTGTATTGAATAAAAGCTAGTTTTTTTTTAATCAGATTTTTTCATTAAAATCTAAAAAATGAACTGATGAATTTATTAATTAATATGAATTTGTAGGTACCTATCTAAAGATAAATATGCGTCAATAAGAAAATAAAATAATAATTAACAAATTATGGGTTGTTGTCCGATTGATCTTTTAGTTTTAAAAAATTTTCAAATTTATTATTGTACATTCTGTGAAATTGTATTTTTTGGAACATGTAGTAATGGATATTAATTTCAGTATTTCTGAAAAATTCATAATTATGTTCTAAGAAATTTTAATATAAAATATTAAAAAAAATTTTTTTTTTAATTTAATTAAAACAAGTTTAAAATTGATTTTTTAAGTGTACATAATAATATAAGCATATTTTATACCGGTTTTTTATTTAAAGATTAAATCTTTAATATGGCATTGGAATTTAAAGCTTGATAATTCTTAAGAATGAAAAGTGATAATTATTAGTATATTTTTTTTTAAAATTTTTAAATTCATGAGAATTGTAAAATTAAGAAATAATAATTTGTAAGTAAGGCAGAAGGTTTAATATTTAAATTATTAATAAAAATGTATATATTATTCAGCTGATAAGTTACTTAAAAAAAACCTAATTTTTTTCACCGCTGTTTTATATATCTCAGAATTTTGACTAAGTTTCAAATATTCTCTTAAAATTTAAAATAAAAAATAAACAGGTTAATAATTACATTAGAGTAAGAGTATATATCTTTATCAGAATTAATATAAAATATTGATTAAGTACTCATATTCAATTCGTTCTCAGTACCTTGAATTCAAAATTTACTTGTATCTTCATGCATAGTAATCGGCTCAGTCGGTTACAAAATTCCTCGTCCCAGTTCATTTATTAGGTTATAAATATAAATAGTAAGTTGAGTGAGAAAATCGCTCGAGTTTTGAGCGCTTCGCGACACTAGTACATTCTAAAGTAAGATAAAATTCAAATCACAAACTCTATGGTTAAAAGCAAGGCCTGTAATATTGTGTGGCAATGCCAACTGAATAAAATCATTGAACTGCTTCCGAATTTATGCTTCTGAAATGAAATTGCTAAAATGGGTAATGCCATATTGTTAGATATAAATATAAAATTAAGAAAAACTGTAAAAATGTAGTTTGAAGGTGTTACCATATGTTTTTAGCAAAAGAGAGGTATTCAATTTTGAAACTACAAAACTGTAGAATAACTCATAAGTCATATTTAATAAATCTTTAAATCAGCAAAATTTTTCAATTAGATAAAATTCACCAGACGAAATATAATTTAAATTTATTATTCATTAAAAAAAAAAACATATAAATGAATTAAGAGTTTCATTAGATTGATTCCTTTTGGTATATGCAATTTACAAGATTAATAAGCCAATAATAATAACTGATTTTCCTAATATTATATTTTTTCAAAAATTATGAATTATTTTCTTTTAATTCTATTATTCTCCATTTTTCTTTTAATGAAAAGTAATAAATTTAATTTTCTGTGTATTGAGACGTTGTCCTTCTTTCTAATGCTTTGAAATTATTATTTGTTTTTATTACTCTAGAGAATTAATACATTTTGGGTTGTTATATTTTTATTCTTCTCAATTATTACATTGTAAAAGTCAAAAAGTTGAACGATTTGAAGGTCATAAAAATATACAAATTCCAAACTATTTTATTTTAACTTCCATTTAAACTGTTGTATGTTGAAAATTCATTGTGGAATGAACTGGATTTCAATTGAATTGAGTTTTGTATATTTCATATTTATTTTGAAAAATTTGTTGAAGGAAAAATTACTTTTAAATTTAGTACATTCTAATAAGAAAAGGTTCTACAATTGTTATTAATACGACAAGGTCAAAGTTAAATTTAAAAAATTCCATTGTTAATCCGAGGTTTTAGGGATGTAAATTTATTTTTCAATTTGATTCGATTATTAATTTAATAAACCCCTTAGAATTCACTACCTTTTAAAAAGACTTTCCTTTAATCGAAAGCATTTAATCAATTATCGTTAGTTTGCGTCATTTTAATTCCAAAGCGCACATGTGTGCTGCGTTTTTGTTTTCAGCTTTATATTCAACTCGAAGAGCTCAGATACGAAGACAGTTCTTTGATTTTTTGTTTGGGAAGTCCGTTAGAGTTGTCGAACAACGGTTGAGTGTGAAAGAAGTCTTGCTCTGGCTAGGACCTGCATATGGAAAGATATTTCGCTTTCACTTGCTTCTTTGCAGCTCCTGCAGGAGAGGTTACGAGGGATTCTCAATTTGGCTGAATTGATGCCTACTGGTCAGTGATCTGTGATAAGTTACCACTAACCTAACGATATCCATATATGCAATTTGGAAATCAATTCATTTTATCTACTTTTATTATAGGTGACCCACAACATTCTAGATATGGTGCAATTGTTTAAATTACTTCATATATAGGCTATAGTTTATTGTAATTGATGGAATGTTCAGTGGTATGAGCCACAGTATGTAGCACCGTTTTTGTGGACTTACCTTTTAGGTCTGTATGTTGGGACATTGAGACTTAAATTTCTTTGAAACGTTGCCTTATCTAGTTATCCAGAATATGCTTCAGATTTTCTAAAAGAAAGGAAGATAAGCTGAGTAATCTGAAGTTTTTAGCAGAATCTTGATATTGGAATAATGTTTTATAAAATGTTGCCAGCTGGTGTCAAATATAATTGTGCCGTTAATTTGACTTAAGTTAAGTAGGTTTAAAAATTTTTGCATTCTATTGTTTGAAATGATAGCAAATTCACTTTCAATTTAAACATTTCAATACATTTTGTATATGCTAGGTCATACATAATTATTTCATATCAATAGATCGCCAATTTTTTGCTTAGGTTGTTTGTTTTATTTTAAATTAAATAATAAATTCAAAACTCATTTAACTGAGGTCAACAAGTATAATTATAAAGAAATCAGAAGCAAAAATTAGAATTTTTAAATTTGTATTAACTAAATCTTATTAGCATTCAAAAGCATAAATTTTTGTTTTAACAAATTATAATTAAAAAAAAAAAGAAAAATCAACAAAAATGAAATGAAATAAATTAAAATATAATTGTTATTAATGTAGACCACCTCTTATTTTATATATTTTTTGTATGATCATAAAAATTTTCATTGCAAAATTTTTGAATAATTTCATTTTAATTTATAAGTTTTTCTATTGTAAATTAAATAATTTTTAATTCTTTGATTTTAATTTTTCATAGAATTTGTTCCATTTTCTGTTTTATTTTATTTTTAAATTAAATTTAAATTTTTTGTTTATTTTATTTTATTTATCTTTTTTTTTTTAAATATAAAAATGCTATTAATTCACTTAAATATCACTATGAATTAACCGGACTCCCGTCGTCGTACATTATTTTTTTTTTATTTTGAATTATAAAAGTACAAAAAAAACATTAATTGGAAAACATGCAAATTTTCTATTTTATTTTGATTTGTAATAAAATTTAAATGTAATTTTTTTTTTCCTAAATACTAAATAAAAACGCTAAAACTTGTAATGAATGTTGTGAAGAATAAGAAAATGAGATAAAGAAATAATTTTATTAATTTTTAAAATTACATTACACCGGATTAGCGATTTTCAAACTATTGATAAGTTTTGGTAAATCATTAAAACTATAAATTAAATTACATTAAAACTATTAAAATGTGGCTTCCGGAGGGTGTTTAACTATAAAATATAATTAGAAATATTAAAATTTTTGAACATCCTATAAGTGTAATTTAATTAATTTTATTTAAAACATATCCGCTCATAACTTATTAATAATTGATAGCGTACAATAATTGTAAAATGTATAAGGGAAGAAACAAATTATCAGAAAAAATTAAATTGCATCAGAGAGAAGTTAGCAGGAAGTTTATTAGTCAGTTATCAGTAGAATTTTATATTATACTAGCTAAAACTCTGTCTGCGTTGCTGCTTCTCTCAAAGAGTTTTTAATTGCATTTGATGCTAGATGCGACGCTTAATCAAAAAAATTACACATGTTAAATTGTGCCTCAATATGTTGATGTAAAGTTTTTTGAGACTTTTTTTTAAGGTTGAAGCTCTACTTCGCAAAATTGTACATAATTCGCTCGCAAATCGGAGCAAAAACCAACGCGTACATTTAAAATTTAAAGTCAATCGATCAAACCGTTTTTATGTTAGAACCAAAATTTTATATACTTGCACCATAGCTTCAACTTCGCTGTTGGAGAAAAAACTGTTCTCATACTCAAAAACATCCACAGACAAATTTTCATGATAATCGGCCGAGCAGTTTAGAAGTCTTTACTCTACAAACAAACAAATATTCGCTTTTATATGAAGATTGATTAACAAGATTTTTATTTTCAAAACGAATTTGTTTTCCCCTTTCCACTTTTGTTATGAATAGGGTATAGGACATTGATTCAGTCATTCAAATTTAGTTCCCATTTCTTTTCAATCGTTATTTTCGTCAGGAAGCTGATTTATAAATTGTAGTCAATAAGTCAATAACAATTTTAATTATGGATGATTTCCAATCACTGTTGGAAGAATGTATAGCCTGTGTCCATAATGTAAGTATGTTTCTTTGGTTGCATTAGGCGAGTGTTATGATTTGTACGATTTAATTTTGCCAGTAAAGAACAGTAATCTCACCTGGGCAATACCTTTTAAGTATAACCTGGTTGGCGCTATATTCTTAACTGCATAACCGTCCAAACTTTTAATAAATTTTTTTGAGAAATATAAATATAACGGTATATCCTGAAGCCAATTTACTTACATACGACTTCTAGAAAAAATGTAAATAAAAAGAGGTAACGTAAATTTAAAAATTGAGTTCTTTTATTCGGTGATAAGTTCTAATACTTTCTTTCGTACTGTGTACAAATTTTTTAATAAAAATTCTTAGTAATACTAAACCATATACTCACATCGGTTCGTTATACATTAAATATTCCCATGTTCTTGGCATACCTGATTCTCTCTCTTTATTTCCAACTTAAAACTTTTACTAAGCAATTGCATTGAGGAATCTTATACCAATCATTAGAAGCAGTATAAATTCCCTCGAAAAGATTCCTGAAGTGCATATACCGTTATCAGCAAATACCGTTAATAACTAATAGGTGGTTAATAAGCAAATTAATTGACTTCGCATTAAATGTTTCATTATGAGAACTGAGATTTAGAAATCTAAATTATAACTGTAACAACATTTATATAATAGAAATCTTCAAATTTAAATTACAATAAAAAATATATTACGTATGTATATGTATATTATACAGTTTGAAATATACTGAATTTTTAATAATCCATATAGAACCACAAACCATATGTAAATAAAATTCATATGTAAATTTTTTCTTAAATATTAAAAATCAAAAGGAAATAAAAGATGAAAATGTTTATTAGTTAATGAAAAAATATAATAAATAATTTTATTACTTATTATTATAGCCTTAAATATAATCACACAAAATCGAAATTACCATTTATTTAGATAATTAGTGTAAACAAAATGAAAGGGAATTTTACTAAAAATTAATCGCGATTCTAGAGTAAGATAGACTATAGAATAGAGATTGAATACAAATAGAATTATGTTTACACTTAATATAACAGATTTTTATTTAGTGAAAGAGAGACAGATAGTGAAAGACAGAAATATATATAGAAAATAGAAGAAAAATAAATTAATTAATTTAAATTATAAACAAAATTATAAATTTTGTTTCTTTTTTTTGTGTTTTGGGTACAAAATGATTAATGAATGTATCACCAGATGTCACTGACAAATAATGATTAAAAAACAATAAAAACAACAGAAACAACAAAAAAAAATGCAATGAAAACAAAATTTTTAAAAGAAAAGAAAATATTCATGTGGGTATAAATTTTATTTATTTTTTTTTTATATTTTCTATTTTCTTTTAATTAATGAAGTGAACTGAATTGGTTTTCAAATAATTTTTCTTTTTTTTTTTAATTTAAAATTTTATTAAAATAATTATTTGAATTTTGTTTTTTTTTTTTTGTAAATTAAAATTTCGTTTTATTTCGTTTTAATTGTTTTTTATGTAAACAAATTTGATTTTTAGTACATTTCTAAAAAATGTACCTATATAATTTCACTCCATCCATGCCCGTACGTCAATACCGTTTGAAATGAAAAATAAAAATTTTAATCTGAAGTTGATATTGCAAAACAACTAATTTCATGGAACAAATTTTTTCTATAGCCCCACCAGTTTCGGATTGCGTTTATAATTTAAATAAATTAAAATTTGTATAACAAAAGTTCTTAAGGTCTGGAACGTCAATCAAAAAATGCTTTTTTAAATTTTTAGTATAAATACATTTCACACAATAATTTACCGTTATGCGAAATTCAATTTTTGTAAAATACATAACTCCTTATATCTTTCAAACAATTTGATTTAGGAACTTGAAATTTTAGGAGTTTTGATTTTAAGAAAAAAAAATATGAGTTTTTTAAAAAAATTTTTTAGTATGACCTTGCCATTAGAAGATGGCAGAGATGCAACAAAAGTATTAAAAAATTATTACAAACTGTTATTCAATTCATTCTTAATGTCATTCTTATTATGGAACTTTGTTCAATTTTGAAAATGTGCTTTTTAAAAATCCTTCAGTTTTTTTTATTACTTGTTCAATACTTCCATATTATATGTATACAAATATATATATACATTTTGCAGAGTAAATGATGTATTTCTAGATAAATAATATTTTTCTGGGTCGAAATTTTCCAATTGATTTTTAAAAGGTGTGTGAAAAAAATTAAATAAAAAAAATTGGGTATTTTAAAGATTTATAATTTATATGTATATATGTATTTATGTGTAAAGCAATTTATTTTTAAAAATTTTTATATTAACCCTTTAAAAGCTAGTTTGTTTTGTTAAGGAATTTTGTTTTGGGAATTATTTATTTTTGAAAAATATTAATTTTTAAAGTTTAGCAATTGAAATGCTCCTATTTCTAGCAATCCAAATTAAATGAAATATAGAGAGAAAAATCGGTCTCTTCTTCTTCAACCACTTTTCAAGCTTTGAAAATTTTTGGACTGTCTTCGCTTCCAAGGCCACTGCAGTTCAAATCTTTATTGTAAACATTGTTTTAAGTGAAGAACAAGGACCGATTAGTATCGGAAATTTAAAAGCATTTATTCCAGCTTTCTAATAGATCAGATTTCGAATTAAATTATTTTTAAACTACCTTATGACTCAATTAAACAGCAATAAAATTTGCTGAAATCCGTTTTATACTTTTAGAATTGGCTCCAAAACCATGCAAAATCTATATTTAGTTAAGTTTCACTTTTGGTCTTAAGGAATGAGGTCCTTATTAACAAATTCTCCATTTGGAAAAAATATATTATTTAAAGGGTTAATAAATTACAAATTTTTACATCTGTGTTTTGTTAAAAAATTTTGAAGAAATCTTCAAAAATTTATTTATACCAGTATATATTTATTTATTTAAAATTAAACTATATTTATTTAATCTAAAAATTTTTTAATGCAAAATTATTTAATTTTATTTATATTTTTTATTTGTCTTTTTTCAGGTATGTTTCTTATTAATGAATTAAATAACTTTAACAGGTAATTAAACACTTATCTTTTTTGATTAATTAAATTAAAATTTTATAAAACTAATTTTTAATTTCAATCAAGTACTTAATTATCTTTCTTAAATATTTATTAAATTATATAATTTTAATGGAAAGTCAAGAAATTGCAATAAAGTTGACGTCTAAAGTTTTTTATTTAAAATTTATGATTAATGGCGTTATTATAAATAAGATTTAGTTTCCTAAAATAAGATTTTAGTTGTATAACTAATCATTTAACAAAATTTTTAATTAGGACCATATTGCACCAACAACTTATCACTAATCAAATCATAATTTTTTTGAAAAGGTTTATTGCATCAGAACCATATTTAATAATAATTCACTTATTCCATAAGTTACAAGTATTTAAGACTAATTGTCCCATAACGGTTATTAATCTTAAAATGGACATTTTTCTTTAAAAACTCAGACACTTATCAAAAAAATTATTTCTTTATTATTAGTAAAGTGATAAGTATTAAGTATTTACCGTTCAAAACATCAGACATTTAAAAAATTATTTTTAAAATTTTTGATAAGTGATAAGTTTTGAGTTACAAGTAATTAAGATAAACTTACCAGTGTTATTGGGCTTAAAAATAGACATTGGTTGATGAAAACTCAGAATAATTCAGAATAAAACATGGACATTGGCTTTTAGAATACCTACTAATGTGTAAATTATTTAAGGAACACTGATCATTTTTTCGGAATACCATTCAAAATTTTCGGACATTATTCGGAGTTATACCAAATTTTAATAAGTTTGTACTAAATTTTTGCGAAGATTTTTAATTTATCAATTGCTTGACTTATTAAGTATAAAAAAAATTAGAAAGCGTTTTTTTCGGATTAATGTCTATTTTTTTCGAAGTTGAAATTCAAATTTATTTCGAGACCGATGGCTCAGTTCTTTTTGGTATAAAATTTTGGGAATTAATATTGACAGTTGACAATTTAGCTACAAACCAAAATCAGATCAATTTCACGCCACTTGTCCTCATTCAACTGGTTTAAAATCTAAAACCACTTCTATTGGCTTTTATTCGAAATCGAAATATAAGATTCCGAATCAATTATTAGAATTAAACATTTTAATTAAAAAATAAATGTAAATAATAAAGATAAATTTATGATTGAACAATTGTCTGATCTAGTACTTCTATTGTAATAAAACAATACATATATTATACTATAAAGTTCATTGATTTGATTTATGACTACATATCATCACAAAGTCCATTGCAAGTCCATTTTATTTTTACAAGTATACTTTTGTACTAATTTTATTACACAATAACTCGTAAAACTTAAACTATATGTAAATATTATAAATTACAATAAAATATAAATAAAAATAAATAATTTTACAAATACAAGTTTTTTTTTTCAAATTTACATATTTGAAAAATCCAATCCATAGACCCATGTATCATATTTATAATAGAAAAAAAAAGCATAAAAATCAGAAGATTATCCTTAAGAAAATGAAAATTCAATTTAATTTTTTTGTATCTTAAGATACTTTTTTTTTTTTTTATCTTTTATATTATTTTGTATATAATATTATTAAAACATATAATCTGATGTCATTGAAGTATTCCCAATATAAAAAAAAATAAAAATACAACAAATATGACATTATTTAACAATATTACTGTCATATCGGTTACATTAACTTCCCCTTAATATTAATATATATATATATATATATAAAAGTAAAAATGTAAGAAAATAAAAAAAAAATTATTAAATATTATAATACAAAATATAACAAAGTATCGCTTTATTGAATTTCTATATAACTATATATATATTAAAACGGAAGTAAAATAATATTTCCTATTTGTTAAAAGTTCATCAATATTCAATTCTTTATGACTGACTATATGACTATAAGTACCATATTAGAAAATATTATAATAATAAATACATTATGATATTTTTAAATATATTTTCTATATACAAATATATATTTAATATATGAACAATACTATATATATATATATATATATATATATATATATATATATATATATTCATTCTTACACGTATATTTAATGTACACGCTTGATTAATGTTACAAAAATAATAAAATATAAAAGACAAAAAAAAATGAAATTATTTTTAATCGAAGGTAACACACATATTATTAGATAGAGATAAATATAGACAATAGAGACATATATATATAAATATATATATTCTTTTTTAAAAATTAATAATACTAATAGCAGGATTTTCAATATCCAAGTTAGATATTCTTTTTATTCTTAGAACTGTTATAGGACGCTGCTAATGGGGTTCGGACGAAGTATTTGGGGAGTCGGTTAATAAATCCCCAAATCTAAACAAGTTAACGATTTTGAAGATTTAGGTTCTCTGATTTTGCCTTTGGGTACTTTTTCGTGTGGATAACTTAATTACAGCTCAATTATTGTATACGCATCTAAATGTATTTACCAAAGTTGAAGAAACAAGATTAGAAATTACTTAAGCTTTTTTGTCCTAAAGTTCAGGGATCCAAAAAGTAACAAAAAAGCACCTGGAGTACTAAGCCCGCAATAGTGTCAGATTCTTACTTGCTAAAGCTTAGAAATAACTTAAGCTTTTTTGTCCTAAGACTAAAAAATCTCAGGGAGCCAAAAACATACAAAAAGGCATCTGGAGGACTAAATCTGCGGGAATGCTAGATTTTTACTCACCAAAGCTTAGAAGTAACTTAAGCTTTTTTGTCCTAAGGCTAGCGGAGCCAAAAACCTATAAAAAGGCACCTGGAGTTTCTAAATCCCCGGAAGTGTCAGATTCTTACGCACCAAAGCTTAGTAGTAACTTAAATTTTTTAGTCCTAAGACTAAGGAAGCAAAAAACCTACAAAAAGGAACCTTTAGTACTGAATCTTCGGGAATGTTAGATTCTTACCCATCAAAACAAATCTTTCCCCGTAGGCAAAATTTGATGAACACCCAACTTCTTTGAGCAATTAACAATACATAATGTCCGTCAAGAGTTGAATGGGAAACTTAGAAGTTATAAGTTGACTTCTTTCTTGAATTTTTCTAAATCATTTGTATTGGGAAACAGAAATGGTGGTAATGTGCTCGACAATTTGGAGGTCCGACTTATAAAAGAGTTCTTATATTTCAGAGTTCTAGTTCGAAAAAACTCAACAGTATGTGAATGTGATTAAGCTGCTTAATGACGTAAGGAATGGATGATTTAAAAAGTAGTATTATTGACTAAATTATATAGTTTAATTTAGTCAAAATAAGAGTAAGAGTTGAAGAAGAGTTTAAAGTTACTCAAACCCTATTACGATTTTTAATTATTGAACTTTAGGATAATAAAGATATTCTTATGCAAGTTAAATTCTTATCAGTTTTTTTTTTTTAGAAATGGTTCGGTCCAATTATAATACTTGACTGTTTATAGTCTAAAGTTTTAAATTGCCAAAAAAAAACTTCTAGCTTAATTCCTTGAATGCTTTAATTGCTTCTAAAAAAGTCTAAGAAAAACGTCTGTGAAGTATAAGAACAAATTCAAAAATTATATTGTTTTTTTTTTATTTTAAACAAACATTCAACCAGTTTTGTATGCGGTTTTTTACATTGAAGTTTTATTTAATGCACAAAGTACCAACCAACCATTACCAACTTTAGGAAATACATACACTCATTATTACAACTTACTAACCTGATTTCGAACATAAGAGACTTAGTACGATTCTATTATCACGGAATAGCAATTCTATATTAAAAATTAGATATACTTATCTCTAAAAATTCTTTCAAAACTTCAAGTATTTTGCAATTTAAATTAAATTTTGTCTGCAAGATGTTTCGTATACTATATATACATATTTAATAATGAAATTGAATTTACATTTATATAAGTATATTATTTACTAAAACTTTTTAAATATAATTTTACACCATGTACAATATACATATTTCAAAAATACGTATCACTAATTCATAATTTTATTGAACGTGCTTATTAAATAGCACCACACATTCGGTAAAACTCTTTTTCTAACATTCAAAATATTGTAAAAAAAAACAAAACAAAAAAAAAACACATTATTTAAAAACAATACCTAATTTTTCTTTATTTATACCTGTATGTACATACATTCATACATATATATTTGCATATTTAGAATAAAAAAATACTTGATTCTGTTAAAGATGAAAACGATGCTAAAGGAACGAAATGAAATTATTGAAATGTACATTTATTATATATATAAATATATATCTTTCTCTTTCCTTCTAAACTTCTCACAAATACCTGTTGTTGTTGTTTTTTTTTTATCTAAAAATAATGCGTTTGAGTTTAGAATTTCTTTTTTCTTTGAATATAAATAGAAAAAATTAATGTATTTGAATATATATATATAAATATAAAATATATATACATATATAAATATAAATACAATTTGAATACATATGCATATACAATTATATAAATATACAAAAATACTCATTTACGCCCAGATAAATTATTGATTTTTAATACAAAATCCAAAGGGAAAATTAGGATTTGAAAAAAAAAATGAAACATACAATACAAAAGCAACAACAGCAACAGAATCAGCAACAACAAAAACAACAACAACAACAAATAGAAAATAAAATAAATATAGAGACCAGAAAGAATCAGAAAAGAATAAAAAAAAAAGATGAGATGAGAGATGAAACGAAACAACCATCCTTAAAATCCTAGATAAAAGCAATGAGGCTTCAATTGATGAAGCATAAACATTTTTATTTTTGTTGTTGTTATTGTTTTTTGTTTTTTTTTTTTATAAAATATTACCAACATACTGACTTTGGAAAATACAAAAAAAAAAAAAGAAAAACAAAAATAATAATAAATTTATGTTGATGCTAGGATATTTCATCAAGAATATTATGATATATGTATTTATATTACTTACAAACATACATACGTGTATACAATATGCATTACTGTTGATATATTATACTGAATTATATAAATTGTATATATTCAAAATATATTAAACACCATGTATCATATGTGTTCAGAACAAATCATTTTTTTTTTTTTTTTTTTTTTTTTTTTTGTAACTTGTAACAATGTTCATTTTTTGAACGCGTCACGCTGTTCAATATAAATATTACATTTTGAAATATATATATTTTTTTCTATTTTATATACTAAGTACATTATGTTATGGATTCTATAACGGAATTTTTAAATATATATATGTATATAATAATGTATGGTGTGCATATTTAAATGTAAAAAAAAATTGAAATTTGAATTGCAAAAAAATTTAAATATTTTTTAAGATGTATCCTAAAAGTATGCAATTAAGTTTTTTTAATATGTATTGTGGAGACTGTCAATTGTAGTTTTTATAAGCTTGTAGCGTTGTATTTTGCAGGTTTATTTCTTGAAATGAATATTATTGTATAAATTTGTTTTATAAATTACCAAAAAAATTGTTTAAATAACTTGAAGCGCTTTTAAATTAATTTGAAGCCCTTTTTTTTTTGTAAAAATATGCTTTGAGTTTGTTGGGACGAAGGAACTAGCATTAAATCGAAAAAATTATAATATTTTTAAATCGCTTAATGTACCTTTTTTACTTTTATTGAATCCTTTTTACCATCTTGAATATTTTCCAATTTAAGTTAGATTTTTACTCACCAAATAAAGACTTCCCCCGTAGGCAAACTAGGGATAAGCACTCAACTTCTTTAATTAACAATACATAATGTCCGTCAAGAGTTGAATGGGAAACTTAGAAGTTATAAGTTGACTTCTTTCTTGAATTTTTTTTTAAATCTTTTGTATTGGAAAACAGAAATGGTGGTAATGTGCTCGACAAGTTAGGACATTTTCACTTTAATTGAACATTTTTTATTAATATTAAATATTGCAGCCTTTAAAATTACTCAAAAACGTTATTCGAAATAAAAAATAAGATTGCTTGCGAACACAAAATACCTCAGAGCAAGAAAACTGGACTTACACAATATAGGATAGCCTAATTTATAAATTACTTTTTGAAAGATCCTGTATTTAAAATGAAAATGTCTTCACATTAAAGTTAAAAATTTCTTTTAAAATAAAAAAATCTGCATTTAAAATAAAACATATGCATTTAAAATAAAAAAATGTTCAGTTAAAACAAAAAATTTAAGCTTAAAATAATAAGTCCTCAGTTAAAATTAAAAAATTCTCACTTAAAGTAAAAAAATTTTCAGTTAAAATTAAAAATTTCCATCTAAAGAAAAAAATTTCAGTAAAAATAATAAATTCTCATTTAAAATAAGAAATTCTTCACTTAAAGTAAAAAATGTATATAAAGGTTAAAAACTTTAATTAATCCCGTTTAATACAATTTCGAACATTTCTTTCGGCCTTGAATACTCAAATGTTCAAAAACACTCATGAATCATGACATTTGTGTATTAAATGTTGCCGTTGTATATTTAACATATGACAGACTAACACAGAAAAATTTTTGAAAATAAAACTTAAACTCCTCGAAAAATATTTAATGCAAAAATTTATGAATGAAAGGATAACACAAAATAAAATTGATCGATCTTAAAATTTATATGTTAAATTTTTTCAAAATATCTATAGATGATGAAATATGATCAACAATTTGATATTTTTAAGAAAAAAACCAATTTAATATTAGGATAATATTAGACAAGAATCCAATATTTTTTGACATTTTTATATGTAAAATTGACATTGATATGATTAAAAGACCTTTAATATAACAAAATATATGTAAAGAATTTTTACCAAATTTTTTTTTTGTATCTAAAGATATTCAATTTTTTTATTAAATATATGCTTTTTATTTTCTTTTTCTAACCTGTTTATATTTTTTTTTTTAATAAAATAATAATTATTAACTATCAAATGTCAGTTACAGGGGGGAAAAACCCCTTTATTTAAAAACAAATTTATTAAACAGAGTTCAAGGTGCAACTAAATATATAATTTATTTAAATTTATTAGTAAGATATTCGAAGAAAATGTGAAAAGGTAAAAAAAGGTTGAATAAAAAAAATATAATTTAAAAAAAATAAATAAAAAAATAGGGATTATCTAAATAAATTTTAGGATCTATGGTTTCAGAAAATTTAAAATAGATAAAGAATATTGAAAATATTATGATAATTATAGGGGATGAGGTAATTGAATTGGTATATAATTTGGGTGGAAGGATTAAATATACATTTATTTGGGAGAGTGTAAGGGGTTTTTCAAAATAGAAAGTTGGGTCATTAGGGACTATTTCTTCGTTGATGAAAAATCCTGGGATATTCCCAATAGATTGGAAAATCACAAGATATAATGGATTATTTCTTCGTATTTCATTGAAGAGGAGACGGTCTACAAAAAGTCGTGTTTTTTTTAGAAGTTAGGCGCAGTTTTAGAAGTTAAGATTAGTTGAATTGAATTAAAAACTCTTTCTAATCAAATTAGATTTATAAAATTTTTTAAATATGATAAAACGAGGAAGAGTGTAGTAGAGTAGACTGTGTTAACTCTGGGATACCCGTATGACCGTAATATATACATTATGTCATCCGGTTAATTACTTTTGGCAAAATTTTAAACATGCAGCTTTATTAGGTGTAGTGTAATGCTCATATAAAAGAAGGAGTTGTATGGCAGCTAGTCGAACCCTCTTCAGTAGATCAATCAAATTTTGCAGAAACTTTGGCCATAAAACTTAACTACTTTTAGCAAAATTTCAGACACGCAGCTGTAATAGGTAAAGAGTAATACTTGTATGAAAAAAGAAGTTGTATGGCAGCTCCCCGAACCCATCGACCAAAAGGGCTGGATTTAAATAGCGACGACGGCTATTGCAAAACAGCTGTGGGTTCGGGTGTTGCATGTATAGTAGAACCTTGAAGTAGTTAATTTTTTGAAATCATGTGATTAATCCGGATCCAAGGTTTTCTTAAAAGACTTATAATTTATTAAGGCCTTAAATTATAGATAACCTATATTTAATCTTTAAATAAAATTAACTGTTCCAACTAAATTTTAACAGTTAATTAACGGTACTGAGATTTGGGAATAATATATTGGACAGAAATAAGATCAATTATGTATCCCAAAATAAACTTTTTAAATTGTTTTTTAATTAAAAAATTTTTAATAAATTTTTTTTTATAAAATTCATTTGCATAAACAAAAGGTTAATTTATAATTATGAAAACAATTTGTTTTCAAAGATATGTCAATTTAACACTTTTAGGTCATTAATGTTATTTAAATTATTTTTAATACAAGTTATTTCATTTTCACACATTAAATTTTAAAATTAAAAATAAAAATATTTTAATGGTCAACTATTAAATATTTATAATTAATACCATACATAATAAATTATTAATTTTCAAAGAATGTTATTATTTTTAATTAATTAATATATGGAATTTATGTTTTTTAATTGAATGTTATTTTAACTTAATTGGAATTCACCCAAAATTGGAATTTTTTTTGATTAAATTATAATTTTTAATTAATTAAAAAAAAAAATTAATATTTGGTTTTAAAATTATTTATTGGGTTAGAATTTTAAACCTATTTTCATCCAAAGACTCTTGTGGATATTACGTTTGTTACAGTTTTTCTGTCTGTCTCTAAATTTTTCACGGTTGAGAGTCTTTTTAAAAATCTATGTCCGGCGGTATTCTCAAAATTTGAGAAGGGAGGTCTTGGATATTAAAATAGGGTTTACCGATTTTTTATTAAGGTTTTTTCAGAGAATTTATGAAACAAATTTTTAAAATTCAATAGTGTTCGAGGATCTTGGTTAATGTTATCCTTTGACTTCTTCGAACGTTTCTAGTTTTAAACCTCCCAACCTTCTATAATTTGCTTCTTCAAACTTCTTTAATTTAAAACCAATAGTACCACATAACAAAAGGTTACTTATGGAGATGGTATTTGAAATATGTATTGAAAATAAACTAGTAAGCGCGATCATCGAACCGGTTAGTGCATCAGCTTCCTCTGTTTTTGATTGATTCTAATTTACTTACAAGGGTATGTTAAACGAGGTACATATAAAATTTTCGGAAAGTATAGGGAGCAGTGCTTTCTTCTATCCTAAAAATTTTCTCAATGAAAATTATGGCTAGGAAGGTAAGGTGAAGGTCTATATTTGCACTAGATTGCACCATTTTAAAACCATTGAATTTATGTGACCTGCATTTTTGTTTTCGGGTCTGTATCCAATCTGAAAAGTTTTGTATCAAATACAAAATCAGTTTAGAAAGCTCGTTAAGATTTTTGGTTGTGGATGAACGGTTGACCGAGTGAATGAACTTTTTTCTATAGGAAATGCTCGACAGTTACACTTTAATTTGCTTCTTCACAGCTCCTGCAGGAAGTTTCAGGAGGTTAAGGAATTTAATCTAGTTGCATGAGTGCTTATTGATTAGTGACCTGTGATAGCCGCCACTAATAGCCATACATCATTTGGAGATCGAATCCAATCCTCCTTTGGCTGTAGATGGGTTACAATGTTTTGGATAAGGTGCACAACTCTTTCCCTCACTGAAGAGTTGGCGTATAAGAACTCCTCTCTTTGTTAGTTTATTTGTTCTTCCATTGCCTTCGATGCTGCAACGCCTCGACAACCACACGAAGTTATCTTTAGATTTTGACTTATTAGGCGAGCTCCTGCTTAAATTGCCTCACAAACTTTGATGTTCTTAAGGACAGTTTTCCTAAATTTTCCATCAAAATAAAATTTGAATTCAATTTATTGAATATAAAAATCTAAAACATAAAAAATGATATATTCACATAAGTAATAATTTAAATTAATTAAAAATTTTATGTTCTTTTGTTCGAATCTAATTTAATCAAATTAACAATAACATAATATTATTAACTATAATAATTTACAATTTTTATGATATTTTCTTAAATTGATTTTTCTAATTTTTTTATTGAATTGAATTTCATGTCATAAATGATTCAATTTAGAAAATTATTTCAATTAACTAAACAAATATAAATTAAATTATTAAATTATTATTTAGCAGTAGAAACAAATGAAATAAAAAAACAAACCCAAACAATTAATTAAACTTCAATGTAAGAAATACATAAATAGATGTACACTATATATATATATATATATATACATATATACACCATGATTTAAATAAAAGAAACTAGAGAAACTATTAATTTAAATTGTGACAAATTAAAAGTTTTATTTATTATTCGTGTGATGAATTTGATATTATATATATATATATATATATATATATATATATATATATATATATCAACTTTTGGTTCATATTTTAATTGAATAATACAGTAGTCAAGTAGTTAAAAGTAAAAATTTTTTTTTAAATTATTTAATTGAATTTATTGATTCATTTTAATTGACTTTGCTTATATTTATTTTTTTATAAAATGTCTGTACTTATATGTGAGTAAATATGTACATATATCATAATATTTTCTTAAAATAAATATTAATAATAAAAAACATAACAAGAAGGGTAAACAACAAGTTTAATTAAATTGATTTCATTGATAGTTTTTATTTGAATCAATTATTCATAAAAAAAAAATTTAAAATCTGTTGAGACTAATTTAATTGAATAATTAATTAAAAATTATAATTAAATTAAATTATATTAAAAAAAATTGTAAATTATATATGTTTTTTTCAAATTAATGTTTCGGATATAATTTTAAAATTATAATTTTTTTAAGTAATTAAAATTAATGTATAATTAAAAATTATAGTACTCGTATATTAAAAAAATTATGAGAAGTTTATTTTTAATTGAAGTTCCATTATAAAATTTTTATTATTTTTATTTAAATCAGTTGCATATTTAATAAAATTCTTTTTAAAGAATAAGGTCTGTGCTCAACTAGGTTTTTTCAAAAGTTATATCGAAAAAAATTTTTTAGCTAAAATGAAATAGATTTGCTTGTATCAGTGATGTACTTAGTATTGAAAAAGGATAAGAATGTCAAATTTCGGAGCATTTTTGACATTCCAATTTATTTTTAATTGTATTAAATTAAAAATTTTTATTTTTTGTATTATATTTTAAAATTTAAATTATCATCCTATGATTTTACGAAATAAATCACGGACACGAAAAATTACGGACTTTTACTTACATAAAAATTTTTCGGAAATTTCTTTTCAACTGTCAGAAGAAATATGTTTATTAAAAACGTAGTTGTATAGCACCACAGTAATAAAATAGAAACATTATGAAAAACTATTTAAGCGGTGTACGCACTATCAATTCTGACATCAATTTGTTCTTTTTCGGAATTATTTTCGTTGACATCAAGCTTTCCTTTTTCGGAATACTTTTCGGAAGCACTGTTAGTGTAAAATAACCAATGAATTAATAAAAACTGACGGTACTGAAAATTTTTTTGATATTTCGTATCATTATAATGATATTATAATATTGATTGTGTGTATCCTCCTAATGTATTTTTTATGTAAAAAGTTATAACATATGTATAAATAAATTTTCTATTCAAACTTCTCTAATAGTCTAATTAATGAAGTCAAAATTAATAATGTATACTCTATTCTCTTATCAGTACTGAAGTAATCGATTTTTAACTCCAATAATAATTATAGAAAAATTGATGGTGTGACCCACGCTTTATGTTAAAAAAAATTAAAGACTTTTTATATTTTAACTCTTAACATATTTTAAGTGCTTTAATTTACGAATAGTCAAATTAGTCGTAAAACTCTAGAACACCGTGTTTAATAAAAAAAAACGATTGAAACCCGGGAAATCTAACTGAAGCTACAAAGAGTTTGGATATTTCAATGAAACCAACATTTTGATTAATGAATTTTTTGGGTTAATTAACTAAAATAACCTTTACCACGAATTGATACCTAATTTTTGGCCTATTTTGTGATAATTTTTGGGCTTTTTTTCTTTAATTTAAAATTTAATATTCCTTACTATAGTCTTTAAAAAAAATTTAACTAATAAAAACCAGCACACTTTAATTCTCATTAACTTAATTGTAATTTTATTTCGATAGAATAGAAAATTTTTTGCTCGTTTACACACTTTCATCATAATGATTTTCAGCTCATCTCATCTGGTCCGTTTCTCGTTCCATTTGCTTTATTATGTAAATTATAATCAATTAAAACTTTTAAATAAACAGAAAACTTGTAAATAAGTTTTCTTTTGTGTTTAGTTATTATAAATACTTTAGATACTATTCATTTTCATATGAGCATGGCCCTTTTTCAAATCAATTCGAGCTTTTTTTCGAATTAAATTTATCTCAAATTTTTAAATGTAATTGGTCTATTTTTGAATAAATTTTATCTTATTTTTAAAAACGTCCTCGTAACTAGGGACTCAGAAATCGAAGTGATATGATTTGAAAAAGTAGTCCCCAATTCTTCCACCTTTACAAAAAAAGTTAAAAAAATTGAGCTAAGTGTCAAAAAATGTCACCTAAATTTAAGAGGGCTATATTTGAGTACGAGCTTAAGGGTCAAACTTTTTTGATTTTTCATGCCGTATTTAGGTTCTACTATAAAATTCGTGAGTTCCTTTTTTCAGATATGTTGATCCCACTGATGAATCCTAAAAAATGGGGATGATTATAAAAGTCCAATTTCATTTGAAAATCTATGGTCAATTTAATTTGAAAAAATTTGAAGAGAGTAGACAAATTTCATGTGAAAAAGGACCAAGTTCATGTGAAAAGAGTATATAATATACTATATATATATGTATTTCCTTTGAAAAGTTTAATATTCTATGTTAAAAATAAAAAAAAACTTTTGTGTTTTTTTTTACCAGAAAAATAAAAAAATCATTTTGCCAATTGACTATAAAATTGACTTAACAAAAGAATTCATAAACAATACAACCCCAAATTTGATTAAATTTCACCTTAAATCAATTTTTTTTTTTGTTGTTTTTCTTATTAACATTTGTCAAAACCCCAAAATTAAAAAGTGTTTCTGTCAGTTTAGAATAAATGGAATTAAGATCCGACCATTTGACCAGGTTTTCCATTTCATTTTTTTTTTTTGTATTTTTATTTCAAATTTTTCATCATTTCATCATCAAAAACATGTTGAATTTCGAATTAACTCTCTTAAATCTAATCTAAAACAAGTGTTCCGTTCATTTATATATAAAACTTATAAAAAAAAACTTTTCACAGAATAAAATGAAAATGTTTAGTTTAAGAGGAATACTTCAGAAAAACAAGAAAGAAAAACACAAATAGAAAAACAAAAGAAAAATGAAAAGAAAAATTGGTATCATAAAATCAAGTATAAAAAAAAAAAAATAAAAACTTTGTTTTTTGTTTCCTCGTACCAAAAAAAAAAAAAAAACAGAAAAAATTTAGAGAATTATTATGCTTTTTTTAAAACAATTCTTAAAGAAAATGTACATATATTAATCTGTTGTATATATATAAAAGCAGTGTACAATATTAAAGAATGTGTTCGAAAATGAAAAATTAATAGTTTATCCTAAAAGTATGCAATCATGTTCCTAAAAGTATGCAATCGAGTTATCTTCTGAAAAGTTGTATCGTACTTAAGACATGTACTTAGGGAGTCAAACAGCACTTAACCTAAAGAAACGCGGAAAATAACATTACTTATATAGTCTAAAAATAGTATCGAACTTAAGATGACTCTAGTAGCCGATAATTTTAAAATATTACATTATGATATTTAATCAAATAGATTGTATCAAATTTCAAGATTAAAGATTTTAATATTAAAAGCAATGGAAAGCAATTTAGAATTACTTTGAAATCGAAGACGAAAATGTTGATGAAGTTCACTTAACAGACGTTCGAAAAGTGAACTTAAGGAATTCTATTTCTAGTTGTTTAGGTTCAGCTGGAAGTTAAAGCTGCATGAAATTATGAGAATTTATTTTAATATGGGGGCGGGGGCCAATGAAACTTTCCGATGGGATTTTTGAATTAATTTATCAACAATATTTTTACAAGGCCTTGATGGTTTATTGCCTAAGCTTGTTTGTTGAGGGAATGGGGTTTCGAATCTTCACGTATCATAAGTGCTTAACAAAAAGTTTAAGGGTGTAAAAGTGTGTTAAGTGAGAATAATTTATTCGTGTATAATGACTAAAACTGATGTTTGTTCGTAATAAAGTTTTAAATCGAGGATTAACAGTTATTTGAAAATAAATTACATTCAGGATTAACAGTTATTTGAAATTAAATTACATTGAGGATTAACCGTTATTTTGATGTTCTATGGTTCTTAAAGAGTGGTCTTCCTAAAATTATTTAGACTTCAGACGACAATATTAACATTTAAAGCGACGCTATTTTAGTTCTTCATTTATCTGGCTCCTTGAACTTTAAGCACATTGTACCACTGATACATTTAGAACTCTAAAAATACTTTTTTTCCCCATTGAGATTTAAAGTTTATTTTTTTTTTGGATAAAGAACAGTTGATTGTCAAAAACAAAAGAAATAATGTTTTTTTTTTTTTTATTTTCCCTGTTTTTCTCTAACTTTGGTTTTCAGTTTCTTTTTTTCAAAACTGATCTGGATACTGATTTTCATTTTTTTTTGTAACATGGTTTTTCTTTCATGTTTCTTATAGAAAATTTTTTTTTCAGCCTTATGTCAAATTTTTTTTTTTCTTTTGTTTTCAATTCAGTTCTTCAAAAAAAAAAAAAAAAACTTTCAAAAATACAAAAAACACAAATCAAAAGAAGAAACCAAATCAAAAACTCATTCATCTTTGTTTCATTCTCTATTCTTCTATACTTTTTTTTTCAAATATTTTTTTCAAATTGTTCTTTGTTTCCTTCCCTTTCTCTTTCTCGTGTTGTGTGTTTTTTTGGTCATTCAGTGAATATTTTTGAGTTGTTAAAGTTCTCTGATTTTTTTTTTTAAATATCTTTTGTTATCTTATTAAGAAAAATTACTAACTGAAATTTAGTGGATATAAGATGGAATAAGAAGTAGTTATGTCATTTTGGATGAATTTGAAATGAAGAACAAGCTGTAGAACATATAAATTGCTTTTGAGTTTATTTTTAAGTTCATTTTAAGTATAAAAGAATTTAAAAATCAAATTGAGGAAGTGGCAGCAATTGTTTTTGACGTTTTTTAACTATTTTGAAATTAATTTATTCCTAGAGTCAGGATCAATTGCTGATTTTTGATTCAGCATGTGTCTTTAGAAGAATTACTCTGGGTTCTATAGTTTGAAATGTGCAAAGACTACTGCTGTACTATTTTAGACTAGGCTATTATTTAAGTCGATCACTGCTTTTCAGTTCTACACAGAACTCAAGATTTTTAATTAGACTCAAGATTTTTAGCTAGAAGTGTAGAAGGGTATTTGAATATTTTTATGGACATATAATCCTAATTTGTATGCCTCTTACTTTATACCCGGTGCGCGTTGCTGCTCCTCGCAGCTACATAGTGTAATTACAAGAATGTTTTACAATAATTTTCTTTGTAAAATTACTCTTTTATCTTTGTGATAATAAGGGTTAATAAACACTTAAGTGTGCTAAAATAAAATTCCAACTCCATTTTCAATCAGCACCACGTATACAAAACTTAACGAAAAAATGTTTGAAAATTTGTTGTGCTGTAATAGGTTAAAGGAACTTGACAAAAAAATTTTGAGATTTCATTTCCGAAGCAGTAGGTACTTTGTTAAATTAGATGTGTATTGCTTCCAAATTTTTGAAGCAACCGTCCGGCCGATGTGGGTTACAAAATTCCAAATCTGTTCATAGAGTCAACTCAATTCTCAAGGAGCATCGCGTAGAAAAAATTTGAAGTCAATTGGTCAAATCGCTTAAGTACTTGCACCACAGTCTTAATTTTCCGTTAGATAAACAGAATCCATAGAGTAATCATGTGGGAGTTCGATTTACGTAAAGCGCTTTGTAGTGATTAGAGGATCAGAAGGTAGTAATTGTTATAAGAAACAATTGAAGTTCTATGGCAGTTATGACTTTAGTGCCACCTCCAAGAAGAAGTATATTTAATATGAGGATAAATTTGGGTGTGATGCGCTTTCACACTAATGCACCAACGATTTTATATATTAAGACAATTAAGAGGAAATGATCGGCCAGATAAATCTTCTAAGATTAGATTAACTTTTACTTTAATCATTGTACTGAACCCAATATTACATGTGTTTCCAGAACCAGTTTCAGAACCAACCAATTAGAGTACTTCAAACTTGACAATGAAATAAATTCGATTCCAGCTAAGAACCAAAAAAGTTCAACAAAGTCTTCTATATCTCAAAATATTTTCTGAATAACTTTCAAATAACAATAAGTGTGTTGAATTTCTACTCAAGAAATTTTATGTAACGTGTGGGTGCTAGTGCTAATTTTGTTAAAAATCTTCTATAAGTACTTAAAAAATATCATCGTATAATGATTTTTTTTTAAGATTGCACTTTAATATATTGAAAAATTTGCAACATTGTTCTATTTATGGAATTTTTTAATAAAATACTTTTTTTTTTTTTGATGTTTGCATCACATTTCATAGTGAAGACTCTCTCCATTCAAATGACTCTAATAAAAAAGCAATGTTGAGACTCACTATGTAATAACTATATCTGATTTTCTGAAATACGCATGTATAGTCATACTTTTATAATCTAATGGAAATTTTTTGAAAAAAAATATTTATTAGTTTAATATTTTTTATATTGCTTTGTAGTTAGAAGGAAATTCATGTTGTATTGAAACAAATGATATGCATGTAACTGTATTTTTGTAAAAATTTTCCATTAACACGTACGATTTAAAAAAAAAAGGAAGAAGAAAATTTTTTGTTTTTCTTTTAGTACTTGTTAAGAATTTTAATGATTTTTTTTATTTTTATATTTTTCTTATTGTTTTAATTATGTCATAAATTTTTGAATAAATTTTTTTTAATACTTCATTGAGTATATGACAAATTTATAAAGGAGTAGAGTAATAAAATCATATGAAATACAGCCCAAATGCTGGGAGGTGTATCAATCAATTAAAAATAAGTAATTAAAAAAAAAGGTAGTTATAGCGTAAGTGGCGCTTTAAAACTACTTCAAAAGGAAGCTTTGTTTTCCTCACGAACTTCAATTAAGGCATTGGACCGAAATTATTTTTTGGTGTTAAGGACAGTTTGTTGGAGTTTTTTCCAAATTAGATTCCAAATTAGAAAGGATTTAAGTTGAATACAAAATGCGATTTTCAATTATTTGTTTAGGCTGGAAATTGGAACTACTCCTTCTGTTTTAAACTATTATATATATAATACGCAAGTGTTGGCGAGACGGTGCCAACATGTAAATTTCAAAATTATTATAAATTTACTTCACACAATAAATAAATAAATTTATTATTATGAATCCCATACACGATGGACCTGCTTTGTTGTTATGCATCTCTCAAACGATGTTTTCAACTTGGTACGCGTATTTGTATTTATAAAATATTTATAAAACGTTACTCAGAGGCTTTTTGTTGGGGTAACATAAGGTTGAGAGGAAAGTCATACACGAAGAAATTATTTATTTTTTCCCCCTTTTTCTCCGGGGTATAGGGTTTGCACTTATAGTCTCCAATCTTCTCTGCTTGATGTTTTCTCTTAGATTATGTTCTAGGAGATATCGCATTTACTTATTTCTTTTAGAACAGTCCGCTTTTATGTTATCCCTTGCTCTAGAAGCCCGTTGTGGTTTCCATAGTGAAATCGTTGTTATGACACTTTTGCCTTTTCCCAATGGGTACACGAAGAATGTATACCGTTTTCAAAAGCGATTATTATTACTTTATTGCATATGGCTTTATTTCACAGCACCTTTTGTTTTTGTGTTATCCTTCAATTTAATGTTGCATATGTTGATGACTCATAACTTATAAATTAATTAGAACTTTTTGTTAAGTTTTTTGAATTTGGTAATTGAATGTCCGTAATATCTGAAAGTATGTGTGTATTGGAAAATATTTAAGTTGCAGATTTCGTCTTGAAAGTTATATTATGTAATAAACATATTTTTGGATATGTTCTATTATATACTGTAAAATATGTTTTACTAAGATTATATCGTATGCTAAATATTGAAATGTAACTTTAATTTTTGCATTTTTATTTTATGGATTGGAATTCAGATAAAAAAGTATATTGTAGTAAACCACTAAATATATTTTTACAACGATGTAATGTGTCTGTTTTTTTATTTTATGGATTATTGCATCATATTTTTTTTATACCATCTTTTACTAGTTAAGTGATTCAAAATTTGAATGTATTTAAAATTTGATAGACTTTTTGGCTGCTATTGAGTTGAATTTGTTGTTCTATTCATATAAAAATTTAAATTACTCTTCAACTTAAGAATGTAATAATTAAATTGAATTTTACTAAGTATATGATTACAATTTTTCTTCTACAGACTATTTGACTTTGTAATATTATTTCAAAATTTTATGATGAAAAAATTGCATATTTTTAGGAGGATAATTCATCCTAAAAGACTGCATTTTTGAAAAATGGGATTCAAAATTATAGAAATTAAATTTAAAGAGAGGAGACATAGTTTGAAATTTGAAATAATTGGTGGAGGTGTAAAGACTTTTGTATGGAAAAATTTTCAAGTAAAGCGAAATTAATTTTATTGAAATAAAGTATTATACGTTTAATAGATTTCAATTTTGACTAAACTGACTCTGCCATTGACTTCACTCTTGACTCAAATCGTTTCCTATTCTTGGTTTCTTTTTGTTTTAAGGGAAATTTAAATTTTCTAAAAATATGTAGTGATTAAAGGTGATCCTTGATGTTTTAAGAGAAATGTATTTAACTATTTAATATTCTATGCCATTTTTCCATTTATATGAACTATATATCATATTAATTTATATAAATATATTTAGGGGATTAAATGTGTATTTATTTATATGTATGGTAAAATAATCCTTCAGGTAATTAATGAAATAAAAAAAAATAAAAAACAATTTATATTAATCAGGGATCTAAAAATAAAATTTATTTATTTTGAATTAAAAATCTTATTGGCAAGAGAGGTCCTTTACTCGTAAAAAAATTTCCTTGGTTTGTATCTTTAATATCTTATAAATAAATTATTAATAATGCTATAACAAAATTAAATCTTTTATAAAATATTTTTAAAGTTTTTTAGGTGTTAAACATAATAAAAGAATCTGGAAAATGTAGATAAATTGGGAACCGACATATAGATTTTATGGTAGACCACATAAAAATTCCTTATTTAGTTACTTGTTCTACAATAGATATAGACCACACATTATAAACCTAAAATCTTATTGAAATAAAATTTAAAAATAATATATGTGTGTGGTTAAAAATGGTGTGTTTGGAATAAACAATTAAATGTCGAATTTTTTGTCTGTACATCATTTGTCATCGATGCCAAATGAAATTTTATTGATTACTTTTAGAAATTGTTTTTAGAAAGAAGACTTGTTTTCAATATGACCTTCTAGTGAATGGACCCTGCTTCTTCGTAAGAGAATTTAACGAATATTTCTAATAAAATGTTTATTAGGTTTATTATTTATAACTGTATTTTTTTTTTTTTATAAGTTCAAGTACATTTATTAGGGAAAAAATGCTTGTAGTTGGCCTCGGGCTTAGTAGTTATTCTGACGTAAACAATATAATTATACCCTTTCTTAATTACTTTGCTAATATTCGTTGTTGAGCAAGTGATTTCAGTGACAGAATTGATGACAACTATTGCATACTTTTAGGTAATTTAGTCATTTTATTTATTAAATCTAAAGAATTCCGCTTTTAACTTAATCTTATTTTGTTTTTTATTCCTTTTTCACTCCTTTAAGAAGTATAGGGCATTCCTATTTGGACTAGGCTTCAGTATCTTTAGATAAGATAATGAATACACAAATATTAATTTTGTGCGCCATCTATTATCCTTCGTAAGAGTTATTTATATATTTATATTAAATCTTATTTTATATTACGATATAATTATACAATTTTACGATTTGTTTTTATTAGATATGATCTGACCGGGTTTTGAACCCGAGACTTTCCGCATGAAAGGCGGCATCTTAACTACTGCACCATTGGTCCAAATAATGTAAAAATTTCGTAAGAAGTAATTATTTTGCCAAATTCTGTTTATATTTACATAACGCTAAAAATTTGATCACTTGCTTAATAATAGACCTGATAAATCATATGTTAAGTCATATATACTCCTAGTACGTTCAGATATTTCTCAGAAGAAATGACGTTAATCAAAATAACATAATCCCATAGTTCAAAATATACAAAACTTATATATATATATATAAATTTAAAATCTTTTTACTTTATATTATCTATCTTTTGAAAGTTTTAAAAGAGTGTGCTGTCAATGATGGTAAATTTAAAACATTGAAAGGTTTTCTTTTGGGTTTATATAATCAACTTCAAAACTTTTTGGCTAGATATATATATATATATAGTTAAAAACTAAAGGAATCACACATTTATTTAAATAATATTATGTTTTTTGGAGTTATCTTTAAATACGAGTATATATGACTAAAGATATTTTTGAATAAACTTAAAAGTTAATCTGAGGCTTTTACTCAAAAAAAAAAAAAAAAAAAATATATAAATCAAAAATGTAGAAAAATTTTAAAAGTTCTTGGTGTTTATTCTGACATTTATGTTGAAGAGATTTAAAATTATTTTTTTTGAAAAAAAAAAAAAAAAATTTCGAAACAATAAAAACATTTTTGTTATGTTTTTTTTTTGTTTCCTTATAAAAATGTTTTTTTTTTTTTTCCTGAAACCGGAAGGATGTTACCTTATAAATTATTCCTGTTGTTATTTTCATTATACATATATTATTATGTATCCGTATGTACAGTGTTGGGTAAAATTGTGTGAGTAGAAAATTTCTAGAAATAAAACTTAAAATAATTTGAAAAAGAAAGTCAATTTAGAGTGTTTAGTCCAACCCACCCTATTAGACTCAGAAAATTCCAGAAAATAAAACTGCAAATAATTTAAAAAAAATGTCTATTTTGAGTGTTTAGTTCATCCAATCCTATTGGACTTCTCAATAGGTCATACTAGTGTGTGACAACCTCGTAAACTCCAAATAAATTTTTATCTACCAAAATGCTTAATATCAAAACATGTAAATATCATCTGTGAGTTGTAATAAATAGATCAAAATGAAATTATTTGATTTGAAACTTTGGACTTAGATTTAATGGTATTTGGCGGTCTGTTGCAAAGCCTTGGATGGAAATATAGAAGGAAAATTTTTGAATAATTTTTGATGTTTTCGCTTTTTGCTTTGAATGACGTTTTACTAATTCAACCAGTGGCGTAGTGGTTAGAACGTCGGCCTTTCAATCGAAGGGTCTCGTGTTCGAATCTTAGTCGGATCATATTTTATAACAAAAAAAATAGTTTATAATTTATATCAATAATAGTTTATATCATAATATAAAATATGAATCTGCAACACCTGAAAGGCAGATGCACTCAATCACTCACTTATCATATTGTATGTGGTAGGCAACTATTTATAAATAAATTAAGAAATTTTTTCGCTCGAATTTTGTATTCTTAGAAAAGTTGGTAGTTGTTAATATATATAAGACTCTGGTTCGAACCCCTTAAAAGTGAAATAACCTTCAGATGATTTGCGAATAGAGTCAGCTAATATTTTTAAAATACTAAAAAAATGTTTATAAATATAAAATATAAATAAATATTTTAATTTAAAACTTATAACTCACAGATACAGATTTTTTTTATTAGAACTTTTTCTAAGGGGAGTGTTCTCCATGATATAAATCCTGGTACTGCCTCCTGTATATGGAATTCATTAGGATCAATTCTAATAATAAAAATTATTAAACCCTAAAAAAATAATTTTAGTCAATACTGTTTCGAATATTGCATATTTAATATTGTACATAATATAAGAATTGTATATTAAAGTTTAAAAACTTTTGACAAAACAATAAAAAAAAAATGTGAAATAAAACCATCTCCGTTTTGTTTTTTTTTCGTTTATCTGAAGTTTTTTTTTAAATCCCTAAATTAAAAGGGTTTAGTGGAAATTTGCAACAGGAAGCACAAAAAGTATCAAAACAAAAATAATATAAATCAAAAAAAAAAAAAATTTCAAAAAATTTGGCATGATTAAGGTCCATTCAAAGAGGAGACATATTCCCTTTAAACCAAGTCAAATCATTCATTTCATATTTTATTAGAATTTTTTTTTCAGACAGATAATAAAGCAAATTCTTTAAAAAATATTTTAAATACTTATAAAATTTTAATATTAAAGTCCTAAATAAAAGGAATTTTTATAATTTTTAAAGTTTAAAATTTTTCCTTGAGTGAACATAAGTGTATAAGAGTTTTTAAAATGGAAGAATGTTGTTTGAAGTATGTTAGACAGTGAAATTACAATTTATTAAATTTTATTAAAACTTTTGATTTTTGTCTTTTTATCAAATAAAAATGAAATATTGTATTATATAAAAAAGTTTTTGAAATCTGATTAGTTAGAGTTATTTATGATTTGATTTTTTTTTTTGGGACTTTTATTAAGAATTAAATATTAAATTTTTAATATGTGATTTAAAAATTTTGAAGATAGGTTCTTCAACTGATTTTATTTATAGCTGATTTCCTGAATTAAGTGCCTTTTGCTTACTATCAATGAATAAAATATATTGGAATGAATCAAATTGTTACATACTATTACATTACTATTATTATTATTTTAATTATATATAGTCAAAGGGTATAATAAATTTGTTTGACTCAAGTGTATGGATCGGATCAGAATCGAAAAATAAATCGATTTAGCTTTGTATGTCCGTCTGTCCGTCCGTCACCACGATAACTCAAAAACTAAAGGGGCTAGATCTTGAAATTTTCCCAAATTCGTTTTTTTGCAATAGCCGCCATCGCTATTTAAATCCAGCCATTTTGGTCCTTGGGTTCGGGTAGCTGCCATACAACTTCTTTTTTTATATGAGTATTACTCTGTACCTATAACAGCTGAGGGTCTAAAATTTTGCCAAAAGTAGTTTAGTTTAATGGCCAAAGTTTCTGCAAAATTTGGTTGGTCTACTGCAGTGGGTTCGAGTAGCTGCCATACAACTACTTATTTTATATGAGCATTACTCTACACCTAATAAAGCTGGTATGTTTGAAATTTTGCCAAAAGTAATTAATGTTTATAATAATAATGGTATAATGTTTATATAACGGTCATACGGGCGTCCCAGAGTTGGCACAGTCTACTCTACCACCCTCTTCCTCGTTTTATTAACAATTTAAGCAACAAACCTTTAAAAATGTACATAACTAATTTTAAATTGAAATCAAAGGTTATTTTAAATAGATTCTTTACTTTTTCTTGATCTTAAATACTTATAAATAAATACATTTACTATAAGTGAAGGCAAATTAATCAGTTGTTCCTTTACACGCGGGTATTAAGACTCTTAGCGGTTTTGGCTTTTGTTTAATAAATTAAACATCGCTTCTATGACTGAATGACTGACAAATTCCCAAACTAAAATCTTTTCCATTTCTTATTTCTTTATAAATTTATTAGGTACCATAGTACACGAATGGACCTGGTAACTCTAGCCTCTGAATGCAATTTAAAATGTGGGTTGCTTTTATGATATAAACTATAAATTATATTTTTTTATTAGATCTGATAAGGGTTTGAACCCAAGAATCTTCTGACCAATGTCCTGACCACTACGCCATCACTCTTATTATTTCTTTTTTAAGAAATTTAACTTTGTTTAAAACAGTGTAAAAATTGGGCACCGCACTTTTTTCAGCTGAAGGAGTTAGCCATCAACCATCCCATTTGATGGGACAAAGTTTTGGTTTCTTGGAGCGACATCTTCATTTAAATTTGACTTGAAACTAATAATTTTACATAATTAAAAATTAAATAAAAATCTTTTGCATATCATTTTGAATAAATTTTATGTCCATATCTCAATATGATTTTTTTTTTTTTTTATTATCTTGTATTAGAATATCAATAAAACATATTTTATTTTTTACCTATTCATATTCAAAAATGGAACAAATTATAAACATTTTAATGTAAAAATATATTTTAAATAAATAAATAAATTAAAAATTTAATGTTATAAAAAACTGTCACGAAAAAATATTAATCAGCTGTTCTTTATTTTTTAATAATTAGTAAAAATTAGTGTTGCCATTTAATGTTTTTATAGCTATGTAATAACACTTTGTAAAATGGATTCTAAGTCATTTTGAAAAGAAAGTGAACAGTTATAGTTATAACGAATTATTCTACCTTAAAAGTTAAAAATCACTTGACGCTGAACAATCTGTCAACTTAATAAACGTCAAATTTTTGCGAAATAATGCGTAATTATATTTCATTACTTATTAATCTTGTATTTTTAAATTTTCAAACTTTTTGATTTCCACAATTTAACCAGAATATTCTTTAACCTAATCATTTAAATCTTAATTCTCCAATTTCCCCCGCATTTAGTTCATTATCACTTTAAAAATGACAATGACATTTGTTTTAAATTACCAAAATTGCAGAATAACCAACAAATCTTAATTAATTTTATCATTTTCTAATCATTATAAAATTATAATTAAAGATTTTTTATAAATATTTATGTAAATACATTTTAAACTTAAACTAAAGTTGTTGAACTTAATGTTATAAATTTATTGAATTTGTTTGCTGTCACAATAATAATCACTGTCAAATTTGATTATTTGATTTTCATTTATGCTTTCATTTAAAAATAATAAAAAAATTAAAAATTGTCTAATAAGTTATTTTTTAACTTATTAAAAAACAGCATAAAAAAACAAAAACAAACGGACAATGCTCTAAATTTGTCATATTTTATGCTGAAATAGCAATACAATGTAATATTGAATATTTTAATTTTAATTTTATTTTTGGTGTCATCTTGACAGTGACGACGCTAAAATTTTAATGTTTTAATAATAAAAAGAAAAACGCTAATCAAAAATTTCAATTTTAATATTGAATGCTTTTTTTTTGTATAAATCAACGATGTTCACTAAAATAGATTTCATTTTGTTTAGAACACTAAATATTTTATATTTTTTTATATATTTGAATGCTTTTAGATATATATGTAATATGTATACATGCAATTATATTGTATTGTACATACTAAAGTATATATAAAATTTATAATTATTGTTTTTATTACACACCGTATATTTCAAATAAGTCATCTGTCAATCATATCGCACGCTGAAACAACATAATTGAATTTTCGTCATATTTAATGTTGTTTTTTTTGATTGTTTTGGTTTATTTTTTTTCTTTTTTTTGGTGGGAAATTTTTTATTTTTATTTTTAATTTTTTATTGAAAATTTTGACAAGGTTATTTGATGAGTTTTGTTTTTAAAAAAATAGACAACATCATCATAATCAGAGGTGGTTAACTTTGTTTTATCGGTGTACGATTGAATTAAAATTTAGTTTTTTAAATTGATGAAGTCTGAAATTTGATGTTTAAATGCGGGAACAATTTAAATGTTGATCAGTTTTATTTTCTTTATTTAATAATATAATTTAATTTTAATATAATCTGTGATCTTATAAGAGAGTTATATAATTCTCTAAATTTTTTACATGAAAATACAGAATATTTTAATTACAATGGATAATAATTTTAAATATCTAAATATAATAAGACACAAACTGCTGCTGTTGCTGCTGATTAGCGTGCGCTATGTTATGTTAAGTGTTATTCACACATGTAGCATACTTCTAATTACAAATACTTTCATACAAAGGATTGAGAAAAAATGAAACTGATAAAATGTAAATTATGGACAGAAAGAAAAAAAAATCAAAACGAATAAGAAATCTGTTAAAAGGTAGATACAGAAAATTATAATAAAAAAGTATAAAGCTATTTTTTACATTTCAGTATGTAAACTTCTATTTTATTATCACTTACAGAACTAAAACAAACTATTATAATGTTAACATAATGTTCTTTAGGTAACGAATTTCCTTTTATTAATTCTGTAGCGCAATAGTAGGAGAAAAAGGAATATTTATAAAAAGATAAATTAAAATTATACCTGTCGTCCAACAGACTTTTTTGCTAGTTGAAGTATAATTGACATAATATATTCTTAATTGTTAATATATCAACGCCAAAATTTTTAAATTGGTTTTGACTATAAATTTGATTTTTGATGAATATCCCTAGGTCACCTTTGAATTTAATAAAATAAAAACAACAGTTTTATTATTAGACTGGCCCACATTATATAACTTTATTTTTGATCACCATATTATGTTGTATATCGCTGTAAAAATAACACTAAAATCTTTTGTTTCATAGTTTAGGAATTAATATTACTATACCAGTAATTGACTATAATAATTATATTTTTAACAAACAGTTTTTATTTATTTATTTATTTAAAGTCCCCTACCACATACAATGTGATAAGTGAGTAAATCTGCCTTTCTGAAATCAATTATAAATTATATACTTTTATTAGATATGATCTGACAAATTTATAGTATAACTAATTAACATTAGATTTAAAATAAAATCAAAATCTAACAAAGTTTATAACTTATAAACGTAAGAGCATACTAGACTTAACACAAGTATGTTATTTACATGCAAACATACATTGCATCAGAATGTAAAATATTCAACTTTGTAAAAAACCTTTGAGAATATAAAAAATAGAATGTTTAAAATTAAACACAAGGAAGTTTTTATCATTAAAGCAGAACCAATTTTTTAAAAATATTTACATAATTTTTTTCTAAAATATATTTCAATTAAATGTTGAATTTATAATATTGTCTCTTTCTAATTTGCAATAAAATTATTTTATAAAAACAAATAGAATTTTTTTGTTTAATTTAAATTATTCATTTGAAATTTTTATTGACATTTTAGAAATTGATTGGAAAATTTTTCAAATTTTGATAATAGATTTTCTATTCAAATTTACAAAAAAAAATTAAAATTTATATTCTGTTTTTTAAAATGTTTACACTTTTAAGTTCAATTCTATTTTAATATTATAATATTGCAAAAGTTTTATTTTTTTTTAATCAAAATTCTTATGACGTATATGCATATGATTGAATTTTGATTTCCCTTGCGTTATTTCCGAAAAAATTCTTAAAAGTGTATTTACTTTAAAATTTTTCTTTTGTGTTTCTTTTTTTTTACGTTTTTGTAGAAATTCTGAAGATATTTGAAATTGGAATTGTTTTACAATTTTTTTTTGTTTTTGCAATTACAACTGTTTTATATTGAAAAATTATTTATTTATTTTATATCTAAATTAAAATGGTTTTGTCAGCAAAATTAGAAAATATCGACTTTAGATAAAATTCAGATTGAATGCAGGAAAAATTAAAATAAATAAGTTAAAACTATTGTAATCTATTTGATAACAGCCCTTTGCCTATTTGGCATTAAGACTTCTTATTAAACTATTATAATATACACTACCTATATTTATACCCATGCATACATATATGACATCGGGTATCTTAAAATTGCTCATCCGTTTGTAACCCATCGATCTAGACGAGCTAAAAATAAGTCGATCTAGCTATGTGTATCTGTCCTTTCGTCCGTCCGTCTGTGTGTCAGCACAATAACTTAAAAACTAAAGGATCTACAGTTTTGAAATTTTCACAAAATATTTTTCAATCAATTTCTAGGTTCCCTATTTTTTTCGGTTAAGATCAGACCAAAACTTCGGATAACTCCAATATTTTCATATAAAAATTTGAAATTTATTTGAAGGGAAATAAATAACGGTTAGTGGGTATGCACGGGTATCTAAAAGTTGACAATGGCAACTATAATCTTGCTCGTTTTTTATTAGATTTGATCCGACCAGGGTTTGAACTCGAGACATTTCGATTGAAATACCGCCACTTTAACCCCTGAACTATCGGTAAAATTTTTAGCATTATTATATATTGTTAACTTTTTTTCTATCTTTGAAATCAATTACATTTCTCACTTACTAAAGAACTCAGTTTAAAATGCATGTACCAATATCATTTGTAAAATCACTTAAATTCATGACTCAACCTTAGTGCAATAGAATCTATTTGTAAAATATGAAAAAAGTTATAAAACTCCCCAAACATTATTTTTACAAAGTATTTATTTTTATATTCCATAAAATTTTCCATTTAAAAGGATTTAATAACAAAAACATTTACTGAATATTGATTTTGTAAATATTCTTTTACAAACAGAAAACAAATAATAATTCTAAAATAATAAACGTCATTACAAAAAAATTTAAAATAACGGTACATTAAACTATGATAATTATTGTTCATCTAAAAATAATGACATTTTGTTTTTTCAACTCCTTTTCCTTATATTTGTTTATTTTTCTTTTGTCAAAAGAAGTTAACTGTAAGAAAAAAAAACAATTCACAATAAGAATTCACAATATTGAAATTTTAAAAATATAAAGAAACAATAATATTAGATTTTTAGAAATTTTCTAAATTTAAGAAAAAAATGCTGCGTTTTTGTAGGAAAATCACAAAGGAAAATTTTGTTTTTGTTTTTTTTTTTTGTAATTTTAATATGAAAACTCATGAACCGAATCAGGTGCTTTCCAATTTCAGTTTTTCAAAATAAAACTTTTCCTTTTTCTTTAACATTTTCTTTCATTTTCAAGAGGTTCAACAGAAATTTATTTTGTTTTTTTTTTACTGTTAACTTTTTTACTTAGAATTTATTATTAAATGGCAAAATAAAAACATTTTTCTTACAAATATTTTTATTTATTTTTATTTTTTTGAATTGTCATTGAATACAAATATAACTTTTATATTTTTGTTAAGGGTTGGGTACAATATTTTTCTTTATCATAAATTTTAGGGATGGGACAGCAACAAGAAAAAAAATAATAAAAATGATTTTTAGGAAAGAAATAAAAAAAGAAAAAAAAATTCCCGCTTCAACAATTACCAAAAAGTTAAGAAAAACAAGAAAAAAAAAAAGATAAATAAAAATAAGAAAAATTTATGTAATATTTCCTCTTCTTCAATTTTTAAAAAAAGGTTGAAAAAAATTGCCTTTATAATTTCACTCTATTTGTCCGTGTGTTGATAAGATTTAACATTGTTTCACAGAAAGAATTGAAATTTAACTCGCTTTCGAAATTTTTCTGGATGAAATTTTTGTAGTCCCACCCCGTTATGGATCTACAGCCACCTAAAGTTCAAAAATCCCTATATTTAAATTGTTATAACAAGAGTTCTATAAGGTAGATTTTCAATCTGAACTGTATAAGATTCCAGATTTTCAATCTGGACTGACAAATCTAGAGGGTACATGGTAAGGCACTTTAATTTACCATTATACGGAACTCAATTTTTGCAAAAGTGTGAGAGAAGTTTGTTGTTGTTCCTTGAGAATCAGCGTAAGTTAGTTCCGAAAAAATTTCGGAGTCTTTTCTAATCAAGAGTTATTAGGATTTCAATAAACGAGTTACCTAGGAAACTGTGCGTATATATGCAAGGTTAAACGTCAACAATGAACCTCTAACAATATATTTCGAGGCATGTTTAAAGGTTTTCTTGATTCTTATTTCTTTCGAAATATTGATTTCATTATTATTCGTTATTTGATAAAATAATGCAGTTTTAGAAATATGCTTTTAAGAACCCCTTGTTTTTTTGAATACTTGTTTTAATTTTATTTTGTTTTGTTTCCTATATATTAGTTACATTTTTTTTGGTTTATATGAAGGAAAAATTTTTCCAATTTTCTTGTGTTAGTAATGACGTAAATATAAATTAAAAAGAAAATAATGAATAAAAACCATGTTGAGATTCTGCGGCAAAAAATAAAAAAAAATTTGTACCAAAAAAAGTTTTTCAAAAGAAACGTTTCTTTTTTTAAAAAAGTGTGCTTTTTTTTTGGTGTGTCGAAAGAGAGAGAGAGAGATGATGACAAGAAAAAGAAATTAAAAGAAAAGAAAATTTCTTTAAAATGACTAAATGAAATTTTAAAATGAGTTATTGTGTGATTTATTTAATTTTTTTCTTAAATATCATCGTACGCTACAGAATAAAAATTGAGGCAAAAAAAAAAACAAACGGAAGAAATAAATATTATTTAATTTTTTTTAAATTCTATTTTTATTTCAAAATTATGGTTATTGTTATTGATGATGTGTTAGAGTAAGTAGATATTTTTAGTACAACAAGTACACTATACAAGTAATTATATATTGAAATTGTAGAGTATAGTAATTGATAGAAATTTTCGAGATTCGAGATATTAGAAGAATTTTATTTAAATTATAGCCTATTGTGAATAGTATGGAAAAAATGAAGAAAAATTGTGAATTTCATCTATTGTGAAAAGTATAAATAGTGTTCAACAGTTAAAAGACAACGCAAGGGATGAGTATTTATAAATTGCAAGATCAGGGGTTGAACATTTATGAATTAAAAGATCAGGGGTGAACATTTATATTACAATTTAATTGATCTAGTGTAAGTTTTGATATTTACACCAGTTGATCAATTAATTGTAGGTATGAACTAAGATACCTTCAGATTGTATAATTTAGTATTATTCAGAATGTCCTTAAAAAATATTCAATAGCACTTTATTGAACAAAGTATTGCCAGGTCAATGGATACATAATTGTCCAGAAATGAAAAAAGCGGGAGATAATTAACATCTATTATAGAATTAATAATAAAATATAATAAAAGAATTTAGAAAAATTGTTTTAAGCATTTTATTACAACTTTTTTTTTATTATTTAATTAGTAATTAAAAATTTAAAATCTTTGCCAAAAAAAGTTTTTTTTTTATGACTTGTCTCCATAAAGTCGTTTTTCATTGTTTTTATGCAAAAAACTTACTGCAGTTTTTCAAATATCTTTATTGGTGTTGAAAAGTGTGATTTCACTTCAAGTTCAAAGAAATATATAAAAAATCGATTTAAAGTAATTTGGCTTAGAAAGATATTTTCGAAAATTCCAATATTTTAAAATGACACTTTTGCACAAACAACTTTATACTTCATCCAATTGAGTGAGTAAGTAATTTTCCGATAATAAAGTTCTGAACTAGAATTCTGCTATAAATGAACTCTTTTATAGGTCAAAATTGTGAAACATAGTACTTATGATTTAGAAAAATTCAAGTAAAAAGTCAACTTATACTTAACTTATACCTTACGCATGTTGTGTGCTTATCGAAGTGTTTCTGCTCCGGGGGCAGTCTTTTTATTTCGTAGAAATCTCAAGGGGTTTTAGTATTTCATGTACATTTTGAAGATTTGGCCCCCTTTAGCAAAATAAATGAAATCAAATGTCATAATTATTTAAAAATAATATTCAATAAAAACTGATCTATCTCAATAATGCATTAAATAGATTTAAAATAAAAGTATTTTTGATTTTAATTTATTTAAATTGGTTTTACAGTTTTATTTTCATATTTTTATTAAATAATTGCTTTAATTAATTAGAAAGTTTTTGACAGATAATAATAAATTACTTTCAGAAAACTATTAATGTACTATATATAAATAATGAATGGTTCTGGTTGTAATAAATAAGCTTCGTAAACTAATTTAAGAAACTTAAATATTTTATTTATTTATAGTTTATTGTTAATAATTTTGTTTTTTTTTTAATTTCTTGTATTTAAATACAAATTTATATTCAAAAAATCAAAATTAATTTTATTTATTCAATTTGTGTTATTTATTATTTAAAATAATTCATATTTAAAAAAATTGTAATAAATGAATACAGTGATCCTATTATTAACGAAGTCCTTATTTACTACTAAAACGATTTTTTTATTAATAATTTGATTTTAAAATGGTGGTTAGCTTTGAATGTCTGAATAGAAGCTGAATATAAATTGAGAAGATTAGCTCCGGTATTGAAATTCGATCTTCTAAATTTATAAACTGATTAAACCCACAACATCCAAGTAGCGTTTTTTAATCCACGTCTACAAAACCATATTTGTCCATAAACTGTATGTTGGAGAATCAAAATTCTATTCTACTATTATTTACTCCATCTCAACATCTACTATTATTTACTCCAACTCAACACATCAACCTGTCAATATTATATAACAATTAACAACATTAGTAGCTATCGAGCACAACCCTTGTACATGAACTGTCAGTTTTATACAAATGTAATTTTTCATATAACCTTTTCATTCTTTTTGTAAATACAACTGACATTTAAATAGGATTAAAAAATACTAGATTCAACAAACATAAAAACATCTGTATTTATTCTTTGTTCTTTTCTGTATTGTGCATTTGTGTTAGCGTCCTAATCCTTTCGTTTAGTCCTTACCTTAGTGCACCTCTACCTATACAGAGTAGAGCACTGTATTTTAACATTTTACAAAAATTGGCCTTGCACATTTTTAAATATGATTGACTGGTTCAGTTGTTCAAATTTATTTTCAAGTATATTTTATAAAAGAAAACCGCAAATTTATGTGGTATGCTATTGTGGTAAATAATTTTTATTTTTATTTTTTTTTTTTTTGAATTGTAAATTAATAATATAAAATATTCTGTCAATTGTTAAGTTTTATATTTAATAAAATATATTTTTTGATAAAAGGCGGATATATAGTCAATCAAATTAATTTTAAGCCATAAATCATTCAAATATATAAAAAAAAGAAAATTTATTTTTGAATGTAGATAATAATATTATACAATTGATTGAATATAATAATGATATTGATTTATTTATTACTATTATAATGCAATGTATACAAATTTTTTTTTTGTTCGAGAATTTTACGGAAATTAGGAGACTTCATCTTTAGTTATCCTTTAGTTATCTAGGAAAATAAAATATTTAATTGGAATGGAAAATTGCTCGGAATTAGTGAAAATAGACTTAGGGAGGAAGTACAATTTGCTTACGCAAACATTAATTCAAGGATTTAGATGCATATGTCGTTGGATTTTCATGTTTTTTTAGAATTTATATTAACAAATTAGTTGAGGTTATGTATGTAAATTGTTTAAGAAGGAAATGTATGTGCTTTAATACTAGGTTTCAGTGCAAATGTTAGTTGGCATTTTTATTTCTATTTGTACACATTTTAAAATTATAGTATTCTTGAATGTAATCCGTAGTGGGCTCTTTGTCATACCAGTTTTTTGATCCGTCGAAATTTTGGAAATTTTTCAAAAATCTTGTTGGAAATTATTAACACAATAAAAAGTTATTCTTAAATAAATAAATGACATTTCTAATTATTAACTGTTATGCAGTTTTGATAATAATTTTTACACATGTAGGTAAAAATCTTTTAATGAAATTTTGCATTAAGCTTTTCCTGTAATAGCTGTTGGTTCTGTGGTGAACATTGCATATTTTTTTATGTAAATTATAATATGTATTAGGAAATCCCAATGCATTGACAACGTGTTTACATTCATTTTTCTGTCACAATCTGACAGTTCCAATTTTTTGTGTTTTTCAAATGCAATTTTACAGTTAGAATGTCAAAATTTTATAGGGTAAAATGATTAAATAAAATTATGTAATAAGGTGATAATTTATATTTCTATAACTTTAAGAAAAAAGTTTTGTTTCCTTTGGATGATTTTAATCATTTTCAGATTTTAATTTATTTATTTGCAGTACCAGACAATAGTAAATATTGCCTGATAACATTAATTCTTTGCCGATTTGACGTTTGGACTTATTATTAAATTATTGTAATTAAACTATATTTTTTCTTTTAGATATGATCCGACCAGGGTTTGAACCCTATATTCTAATAATTTTGCGCTATTTATCATTAATAATCATTATTCTAATATTTAAATAGTAATTTAAGCTTTTCATGGCTATATATGTATTGTTCAATTGAATTGAAATAATATTATATTAAAATTTCATTTATACAATTTATAATAAAAGTATCTAAAAGATTGTTTATTAATATGGTTTTGTTTTGTTATAAATTTTCTTTACAAAATCTGAAATTTAATAAAAAAATTCAATCTAAACCATCTTTATTCAAAATTAAACGAGCAGCGTTTTATTTTGGAAAATAGTTTTTCCTTCATTTTTTATGTTTTTAATAATAATTCTTTCTTTATATTCAATATAATAGAAAATTGATAAGGATTTTATTAGTTTTAATTGTATGAGTAAATTATATATAATATTATATACATATTACTATATATATATACATATATATTATATATATATATTATTAAAATAAGTCATATTAATTCTTTTAAACGTCCTATTTTGAATTAAACTTTTTATTAAAGGGTAATCCGATAAGAGTGATAAATTTTTAATTTAAAGTAGTACCAAATGTATTTTATATAAATTACAACTTCTGGAGAATTTTAAATATTCGATGCTGAAATTCTAACTTTTGACGACTTTTCACTAAATATATCTTTGAGTTTTAAGGTCAATGAGTCTTTGTGATTTTTTTGAGTAAATCAATGACTTAACATAACCCCGAAGCAAGAAGTCCGATAACCTAACTAACCCCAAAAATCAATGGAACAAGATTATATATATCTAATTTAAAAAAAAAATGTATTGAGTTCAATTTTTTCTAGAACATTTCTGCTCAATATTGGCTGACGTTGCAAAGAGTCGATAATGTCAGCTAACTTAGTTTGATTAGCTCAAGTTAGAGAGAGACACAGTTGCTCAAGTGAATAGTATTTTATTTAAACGCTTTATTTACAACTGCAAGCTAACTAAGTGCACATAGTTTATCTGACGCAACTTCACCAGCTTAGCTAAAGTCTATAACGGGAATCCCTGCGCATTATTATTTGTTTTAAGTCTTTTAGTCAAAAAAAATTTAATATATCTGACATTTATATAATTGAATTTGTGAAATACAAATATTTATTAAGAAGTTTTAAGAAAGTTTAACTTTCCGACAAATATTGGGTTGTTCTCAATATTAATTCTTATTTTGTGTCTCCAGATCTAGATTTTCACCGTTATTTTTCAACTAACGGAAGTATAGACTCTGTTGGTCCAATATATTGACAGTTTATCTCACTCAGTTTACAAAAGATTCGATTTTTGAATAAATTCCATTAATTGAAAAGTAGTTATAACAATTTCTACACGCTCTGTAACTGTATATTTTCAATAGTAAACAGTGGGCACAAATCTCAATTTTGAAGGAAAATTTTAAAGAATAGTCCGCCATGATATATATAGTACTTATTTGATTACCATTATCATACTATATCATTTTTATTATCTATATTAAATTATTTATATTTTTTTATTGTAAAATTTTTCAATCCATCAATTTTAAACATAATATTTTTGCCTTAAATACCCAATTTTTTATCCAAAATTAAATTTTTTTTTTTTCCAAAATCTATAGATTGTCATATATCTATATAGAGCATCATATATCATACCTTCAATAATAAAAAAAAAATATATATAATAAAAATATCCTTTTAATACGTTTTTTTTTTGTAGTTGAATGTTCATATGTCTAAATATATTGCATATATATAGGCTAACATAAGTATATAATATTTTAATATTATTTTTATTTTATATTAGACATGTGTGATATTTTTATTTGTTTTTTTTTTCTGTTTTTTTTTTTTTTATAAATATTAAAATCATTGCCAGTTATTTTTCAAGTAAACTAACTACCCCAAACCTATCATTTATTTAATCTGTGTGTGTGTATATGTATTGATGATATACCGGTTTGTTACCTACTTTTCTTTTTATCCATTTATTCATCCATTCATGCTTCCCATATTTCATCAACTTTGATTATATTTTCGTGTTGTTATTATTTTTTTATGTTGATTATTTTATTTAAAATGTACCGTTAAGTGCAAAATAATGTATACAAAGGATATTATATTAATAATAAATTAATATAAATACCTATGTAAAATATATGTATATGTTAATATAGATTTTAAATTAATTACAAATCAAATTGATTGAAATGTGTATAAATTACGAAAAGCTTTCAATGAAGTTATGTTAATATTAAAATGGTATTAACATTAATATAGTGGAGGGGATTATTGAAGGTAGGTTGGATGTAAAAATTGGACTGAGTAATATGACAACAATGAAAGTAACGGCAAAGTGATACAGTGTTTACAGTGCCGATCTTTCATCCGAAAAGCCCGAATTCGAATCCCAGTTTTATTTGGTTCACATCTCGATTCAGCTACCATTCGCCATTGGCTTCAAAATAATGGAACCAATAGCTATTAATTTTATATTTTTAATAAAAAATACATTAATATAACGATATAATCAAATACAAAATAAACGAATAATTTTAATTGAATAATATAACTCACAGATATAGAATACCATATAAATCAAATACAAAATGATTACCATATTAACAAAAATAGAATTGTATGTATTGAAAATAGAAGACGTTTGTACGTGTATGTGGAATTCATGAGGATCAAATCTAATCGCACATATGATATAGAAAGGCTTATTAGTCTAACAGGCGACCAGTTAGCATTTGAAAAAAAAGCAAATATATTGAAAGAGTACTGCAAATCATCTACAATTTTGCATTTATCGAATTATTATTATCAACTAAAACTTAGAATCGGTTTTGTCTTTTTAATAAATCATAATATTCGTCGAGACACACACATCTTGGTAAAACTATAAGTGTATATTTATCTTCTGCAATAGTAGCAACCTTATCTGCAACCCATATTTTATACATTTCTTGCACCTAGAGCTTCTAGTAATCATTTAGAAACTATTGTTAACCCCTTTTCTTCTGTTTTTTAGGTGTTTTTTAGGGTTCTGAGGTACATGAAAAGCTTCGAAGAAAGAAGGACATTGATACCTTGCTATTGGGGCTGTTATTAGTTCCTATAGATAGTGCGCGACTTTTACCTATCAAAACCCCAAACCTTTTCGAATGGGACTTAGAAATGGTTTCGAGGAAAGCAATGTGAACAAATTTTTAGCAACTGGGTTTGGGAAATATAGGATTCATTGAGTATAACTTTAATTGAAGAAATCCCTTCATCCCAGAAAAAATTTCTTTAATTCCCTATTATGCATCTTAGTGTGTTGAATATATTATAAAACGTACACATCATATCTTCAAATACTACATAATATGCAATATATTTTATTAAAAGAAAATAAGATTTTTAAAAAAAATGAACAGAGAAGCCCAGTTAATATTCTTTCGCCGATTAAATTTTTTTCTTTATGAAAATAAAAAAAAAAAATAAAATTTGATTCAATCTCAGTAAATACTTGCTCCACAATCCTATAAAATGAAATTTTCTTTCAAATTTTTTAAAAATATTTTTCGTTTTTGATCAAGAAAATATAGACTTTCAAATAAAAAATAAAAAAAAAACAAAAAAAGGACTGAATTCTGAGAAAAATTTTTTTCCAACTGAAAGATTTTTTATTTTTTATACCTAATATACATATTACTAAAAAACAGAATATAATAATAATATAAAGAGATATTTTTTAGAAGCGACTTTATGTGCTACAATAATTTTTTTCCCACCACTAACATCAGTTTTATTTCATCCCATTCTACTACAAAATTTTCAAAACTTCTACAAAAGCTCCCATACTACAATTTTTTTTTTGAATTACTGCTATACGTCAAAAATCACATACATTACAATGATAGTACACACGGCTATATACTATTATGTATATTTGGATTTGTATGTATATTAAAATATTATTTAGATTAATTTATTAATATATATATATATATACATTTGATATACATATAAATATGTATTTAGTGGAGAAAAATCTAGAATTAGTTGGTAGAAACTGAATACTATAGTGGAAAGTATAACTTTAAAATATTTATACATATTAGTCATTAGGCATTAAGTTAAATCGCCTGTCAATTTGTCATTATATCTTTAAACTGTTTTAAATATGAAGATTGATTTGACATCTTGAATTGAGATTTAGTTGAGAATATTGACATTTTTCAATTTTAGAAGCTCATTATTTGGTTTGATAAATGAATTTTCATGTACTCGCAGTTGCTTTCTGTTAAACGAACATTTTTTATTGAATCTCCTTCCTAAAACTTTTCTTAGAGGAATCCTAATTCATAATTCTTAAAGAAATCCTAATATTTAGTCCACAGTCCCACACATAATATTATGTGTGGGACTTAGAAATCACTTATCATTGGAGATAATTATGTAATGGATGAAATTTCTTCTAAGATGTCGGAATAGAATCAAGAATAGTTACAATTTAAATTGAAATTTACATTTTCAAAAAACAACTTTATGGAAAATATTCTTTAAAACAACGGGAATCCTGACCTTTTATTTTGGCATACCTATTTAAATATTCCAGCTCACCCCTAGCAGACCTAATTACCGTAAAGGTTGAACATATGCTAGAATATGAAAATAAACAAATTGTATAAACAAATAGTATTTTCTCTAAAATGTAACCACTGCAATTATAATAACATCAAACTTTTAGTTTTATTTTCATTTTTATTTCACATTCCTTTGTTTTGATTTTTTTTTTTTTTTTAAAGTAGCAAGACCAAGAGAAAAGAAATTTCGTTATTTTTCTTTTTGATGATGATGACGATAAAAATAATAAGAAAAAAATCCATTACACTCGAATGACTTGATGATGGATTCTCATTCATCCAGAGATTACCCAAAACGAATAAAAATAAAAAAAAAAAAAAAATAAAATTGGGCAGAACAACAAAAGAACACATAAGAAAAAAATCCGTTAGGAGGTGAAAAGTGAAAAGACTGAAAAAAAAAAATAAAATAAAATAATTTGTTATATAGCAGTTACTTTGTTTTACTGTCATATCCATATGAGCATTTTTTTTAACACATACAGATTGATATAGTAAAATATATATATATATATATATTACATATAAGTTTATATATATTATAATACACAATATAAAATGAAGATGTTCAGATTAATGTTTAATACATTTATATATACATATATTTATATATATATATAGTATTATTATAAAAGTCTTTACAAACCAAAAGTTTGATACTGAAAAATTTTTCAATGGAATCAACAATGGAAAATTATTTTTTGTTTTTTTTTTTCATATGTCATTTGCAGGATAGGATTTACCATTCCTTTGTTTCTGTTTCATTTTTTTTTATTCCTCCCCTCCCCCTTTTGTTAAAAAAATATTTAAAAATAAATTTTGCCATTTAAAATATCAAAATGTCAAATAGACTTCAAGTAAATTGGATTTGAAAAAAAAAAATAAAAAAAATTCAAAAAATTTCAAAGTCAAGGCAAAAGTTACAAAAGTACTTTACATTTGTTACAAAATTTTAATTCAAAAATTTTTTTTTTTTGTTTTATATATGGAACTCTATATATATGTGTATTATGTATATTTGTATATATATATATACATACATTATGTAACAGTCGGGAGTCATTCAAATAAAAATTTTTCTAATTTAATTTTTTTTTTTTTTTTGTTTTTTTAGTACTTTTTTAGTACTTTTAGTACTATATGGTTTTGTTGAATGCTAATTTTCGTGTCATCACACCCATTATATAATATTGTGAATTGATGACTGATTTTGAATTGTTATATAATGTAGTGGGTATATATATATACTAATTTGATTAAGAACTAACTTTATTTAAAAAAAGTTGAAGGTGGTTTTTTGTTGTTTTGTTTTTTTTTTCAACAAAATGATAATTGAAAACTATTATTTTTTTTTTAAATTTTCCTTTGTCTGTATTGTCTGCAAAGGAGTAAGTTCTCTTATCATTAATTTGAATGATGATATAAAGAGGTGATAAGTTTTTTTCGTTTTTATTTTTATAAAATTAAAATGTTGTCTGAATTAAATTGTAGAGTTATTTAAATTTTAAAATAATGGAAATTTGAAAATTAAATATAATTGTTAGATTGGAATTTAGATTTTGAAAGAATTTAGTAGATGATTTGTTGATTTGTTCTTCGATTGCATTTTAAATAATATTTTCTAATGTAAAGTTATCGCAGTGATTTTTGACAGATTAAAAATGATCAAATATCGGTATTTCTTGGCTAATTTCCAAAATCGATTTCACAAGCTTACTTTCATCATCCATATCCTGAAAACCAAATTGTACCATTATAATCCCATTTTAAATTTAGATTTTAAAAAGGTTATGGTAAAAGTGTCTTCAAATCTCGCATTCTTCAAAGGAGCCCCACTAAAGTTTCAATTGGTGTCCTTAGGTGACTTCATTTAGAAAATTGGATCTTAAGCTAACCTTTCTGCCGATTTTCTTAATCGCAAGTGCACCAATTGATTAAAGCCTTAAATTATAAATTAAATAAATGCGTATGGAAATATGAGAATCATGCATCTAATAAATAAAAAATCACTCTAGACTCTATAGGTTCATAGGTTAAGTATAAATGCGAGATAGGGCAGAAAAATTCCTTTGCAACATGTGCAGAAATTGAACCCCCTCTCTCATAAAAGTCCTTTGCAATAATTTCATGGAAATAGAATCTTTTGATCAATAAAACATAACCTTAGCAATCGATGTCCAAAGTCATTACCTATTCGAACCCAAAAAAAAACAAAGCGTTTTTAAAATTAAAAAGCTTGGGCTTATTCCAAAAAAAAATTTTCTAAACATTTTAAAACTCTTCATGGTTTAAATAAGTTTTGCATAATTTTATGTTTATTTTAGAATAAAATTTAAAATTTAATAATACTTAGTTAAAAAATTTTTTTTAAATATTTTAAAATAAAATTCTAATTATTGTTTTTTTTTTTTAAATTCTTTTCAGGTGAATGAAAGCTCAAGTTTTGCATAACAATTTTTGATTAAAAAATTTTCAAGAAAAACTATACTTTGTCGAAAGGTAAACTTATAGGGTTAATTGTATATTTGTTATCATGGAATTGTTATTCTAGGAAGAGTGCAATAATAAATTTAAGATACAAGGAGATAAAAGCAAGAAACGGAAGAAATCGGAAAGGAAATTAAAAAATTAAAAATTCAATGAAGTCGTTCTTCAATAAATTTCAAAAAAAAAATTTTGCTTTTAGTCCAGTCTAGTTTTTTTTTTCATTTTTGGAAAGATGCTTCAATTTTGCATATTTAGCAGTAATTTCCACAATTTCGTTTTCTAGATTCTTTTTAAAGGGAAATTTCTTCCCCTTTTTTTTTTGCTTTTTATAAATATGCAAGAAAATAAAAATGGACTGATTATTCTATTCTATTATCATTATTATTGATTTTAGACTTGAGCTAGTCGTGCATTCTGATCCGAGTATCTATAGGATCAAAAATAAAAAAATTTGGGAAATTGTTATACTTTAAATTAATTTTACAGGGTGGTTTATATTTGTTTTGCGTACGAATTGAAATTTATTAAGTTTTTAGTATTTGAAAAGAGATTTGTAGTGTTAAAGTTGTCGTGCAATTTGAACTGAGCCGGCATTCTTTTCTTTTTTTTGAACCATGGAACGAAAAGTTTTGAAATGCATATACACTAAAAGCCACCCTGTCATGTGTTCCTATAGGTTGTGGGCGACTTTAACACACTAAAACTACATCTCTTTTTCAATCAAACTTTAGGGAGGGATCCATATGATACAAACGTACAGTTTAGCTACGATGATAGGGATTTGGAAGCATTTAGGTTTAGGATATTTAGGATTGCAGGACTATATGGGATTAGGAAAATTCTATGGGATAACACTGCAGCAATAAAATAATACTAGACCAGTGACTTGGTGCAAGTAGATAATATTAAATTTCACTAACCCTCTCAACTGTTATAGTACAAACATCCAAGTTTACTAGCACTTTTTTCGTATCAAATCCATGGTGGATGCCTTCTCCTATTAACCTCTTTGTTTTCGTGAGCTGGACTTAACCCTAAAAATAACACCTATATAATAAATTAATTTATTGAGTACAAAAATATTGAGGAATTGGTTCATGTAAATTCAGACATTAAACAGATTGGTGTTCCGGTTCTTTTAAATTTTAGTTTCAGGTGTTGCATATTAAGAGATTCTGAAAAGTTGAAACTAAACTGCACAGAAGATATTATTTTAACAAATTTTTAGATCTCCTTTTTAGGAGTATTTCCGTTTTTTTTTGTTAACCATTTTGTAATTTAAATCAAGTCATTTAGAATCGAATACCAACAGAAACATAAGAAGATGAAATTTAGTAGAAAGAAATTGAGAATAAAAATAACTACAGAAAAATGAACGTGCAAAAGGAAAAAAAAAAGTCAAAAAATTTTGGATTAGGAAAACAATAAAAATTTATTGTTGCAAGCAATATTTCCAGACTGAAAAATAATTCATCCATCCATCTACCCATTCTTTTTAATCAATCAGTTTGATGAAATTTTGATATTATGCTTTATTTTTTTATATTCACCTGGATTTTAAATTTTTTCAAAATATTGATTTTGTAAAGTATAAAAAAAAGTTTACTTTTAAAACGGAAATTAAGAAGATGAATGACTGGAGATATTATATACAATTCCAGCTGTAGAACTACTACCAGTAGATAAGGCTATATGAAAACTTATGTTAAATATAATTTTATTCATGTTTCATGTGTTTTAAAACAGATTTTAACAAAGGGAATGAGGGGAACTGATTTCTAAAGTAAAAACTGATTTTAATAAACTACAACATATATCACATACAGTTTCTACGTCAAATAGTACTGGGAAATTTCATTTGTTATATTTTTTATTTGAGATATAAGGTATTTTTGTATCTGTGAGTTATATTATTAATTCAAATAGAAAAATTATTATGGAAAATAAAATCCAGTGGCGAGTGGTAGAAACTAGTTGTAGATGGTAGCCGAGTCATTTGGAGAAACAGAGGAAAAATGCTTTAAAACTTTTACTGAGATAAGAACCTGGACCGCTTTTAGAAGAGGTCGGTACACAAACAACTGTACTGTGTATTTAATCTAAATTTGTTAAAGTTTTCTATTTGTCTTATTTATTTTTTTCTTTTAATAGAAGTGGTTGTTAAAGAATGGTAAGCTAAGACGCGAGAACTGTTTGGTGTCTCAAATCAAACAATGAAGACATTAAGTTTTTCAAAAATATAATAAGAAGTATGTAGTTTCGCTAAGAAGCCTTTGTAGTTTCGCTCGATCTTTAAAATATAGAATTTTTAATATTTTTCCAGAACTTAAGGTAATATTATTATGCTTCAATGAAGATCATTGACACCTTGTTTAAATTTGATCTAAATCCTCGAAGAAGCATTAATTTATTTCTTACTGCATATATCGTGTATGAAATAAGATCACATATTAGAGTATTACTACTTCATTAATACTAGTATTTAATAACAAATTACCTACATACTACATTTATTATGCAAATTTATAAATTTTTTAAACTGTACTGGAAATTTATTCATAATTAACTGAATATTTATTTATTAGTTGTTTATTCACTTGTATAAACAAATGTAAGTCGTTTTATGTAAACTAATTTTAATTACGACTGAATTACGACTGAACAAAAGTATATTTTTTAAAAGAAGTGTATAGTTTTGTTACCACTTTTCCTTGACCTACTTTTTGTATATAAATTGGCTTAACCCAGCTTTTGTTACTCTGTCTGTAGTTACTCTTCTGTTGGATAACATTAATTTGATAATTGTTATAGTTCATCATTTTTAATTCAATGTTATTAAAACTATTATATTTTAATTTAGTATAATAAAAGTTCAACAATACATTGTGTTAATTTTAATTAATTGAATTAGATTATTAATTTTTTTAGTTATTTCATGTATCTTCATTGTAAAAAGGTATTGTAATCAAGATAATTAGCCTAAAATGAGGAATATGATTAAAGCTAATGATTATTGATCTACAGAATATTTTAATTCATAGAAGAAAATTTAAATGAATGAAGTCTAACCTAAGGTCTTTCAAAAGAAGTTTTAATACAAGAACGGTTTGATAGTGCTCTTTAAAATTTAAAGTTTTGTAGAGCGCTTTAAAAGTGGATTTGAATGTAATAATTTTTCGGCACAAAGTTGAAGAAAATGTTAACAGAGAATTTGCTTGGCTCTTTTGTCTAATTTGAGGGTCTTTTGTCTTGCTTGACCCAAAAAAAAATCAAAAAATTTTATTTGTCACGCAACGCAACAGTTGTTAAATTTTTTATTTTAAAAAATTGAAGACGGTTTGACCGGTTGGTTCCTAATTGTGTATATGGGGAGCTCCTTCACAGTGGGATTGATTGTAATAACAGATTTTGAATTTTTAAACGAATTGTGGCTCAAAGAACAAATTTAACAAAGGATTTACTTATGGGTAAATAGTCCTCTTGGGGAGTATAGGATATCTACTAGGCATCTCCATCTGACTCTATTCCGACAAGCTATTTTTGCTTCCTTCTAGTTGAAACCAATTTTTTCTAATATCGATTGCCTGCGTACCTGTGATTCTCTTGCTATGCATTCTTGCAGCTTTCTAAGTGTGTGCCATATCCAATTCCCATTTTTTCTTTTGATCTCTTGTCCAATGGGTTTTACTTTGGCAAGTTTCTATAGGTCATTGTTACTTATTGTATTAGGCCAGAATACTTTGTATATGATTGTTAAAGAATTATTAATGAAGATCTCTATTTTCTGTGCTATGTGATTAGTAACTAACCAATTATAACTTCCATATGTTAAGACGGTTTATACGCAGGTTTCAATTTTGACTTGCTTTATTCGAATAACCATTTTCATAGAGGACTTTTCGAAAATTTTTAAACATTTGATTGAAAGGTGTTGGCTTATTTAATAAAATGGATTTAGTTTTCTTAGAAATTTTGTTTACATGAAAGTCTTATTAGAAGTTATTATTAATCATATAACATTAATATTTGCTTATATAAAGTACATTTTCTTTTTAAAATATACGAAAAAGTCAATCGGAGAACACTCTTACTTTAATCTTGCAATTGTAATTATATTTTACAGCAAATTTTCCCATTTTAAAGTTATCAAATTTAATTAAACAAAAAAAAAAAGTTGATCAAAACCCGTATATGTTACAGCATTTTGTTTTTTTTTGAACTCATGATAAGCTATTCAATATTTACAATTTTCTTGCATATATAGACACAACAAAAATTTTATTTATAGAAGGTACTTAAGTTTCAAATTTTTATTATATAATTGTAGTCTAAATAAATATTGAGAACATGAAACAACAATATCTCAGTTCTGTTATTGTTAAAATTATAATAAAAAAAAATATTTTAATTCAATACAATTTTATAGTTGTCGTATTTTTATTAATTTTACAAAACAATTCAATTTTAATAAAAGCCAGTAATGATAATCAAAATATAAATAATAATAAAAATTATAAACAGAGTCCAGTAACATTATATCAGCATATACGAGAGCAATCAATATATCTTTCATCATCAACATCATCATTGGAATTATTATTACCATCATCTAGAGTACCATTTGTTTTACAATCATTACAATTAACTAAAAACAACGAAAACCACCAACATAATAATAATAATAATAATAATAATAAGAGCAGTAATGGCGGCGGCCATATTACAAATAAAAATACACAGTTATATAAAAAAAATAGTGAAAAAAGTTCTACAATGAAAATTAAAACAATCGAAGATTTGAATAAAAAAAATTCTGAAATTGAAAATAATTTAAAACAATCATCAAAATCATCATCATCAATGATATCAATTGCATCACAATTACCAGAAACGGTAACGATACCAATAATATCAAAAAAATTATCATCATCATCATTAGTATCATCATATCGTATAATTGGTGGATCGGATGCTAAATTAAATTCTGCACCATTTATAGTATCCTTACAACGTGGTCTTGATGATGATGATTATTATGATTATAATGATATTGATAATAATGATATAAATTCTGTTACCAATGACAATTATAATGAAAATATTATAAATAAAAGTAAACATGGTTGTAGTGGATCTATAATTAAAAATAATGTTATATTGACAGCAGCTCATTGTCTCAAATCGGATAATATAAATGATATTTATGCAATAGCTGGTTTATATAAATTAAAAAATACTGATGATACCGTTATAAATATTGCTTTCAAAAGTAATTATAAAAATAATTTAAATAGTACAGTTATTTATGATTTAAATACACTAAGAATAATGAAAAATAACACTAATATAAAACATGACAATGATATTGATTATAATGATGATGATACTGATGTTGATGATAATCTAAGTAAAAAATTTTATTTTGAAAATAATGACAATATAAACACAAGTGATAACATGCATAATTACCAGTATACAAATAAAATTAGATATGGAAATGAAATACAAAAAAAACGTGTAAAATTTTATTTACGTCATGAGAATTTTAATACATGGAATCAAACTGGTCCATATGATATAGCATTATTATTTTTAGAAAGTCCATTTATATTTAATGAACGTATATCAAGTATTAAATTAATTAAATTTAATGAACAAATACATTTGGGTGATATGGCAACTCTGTATGGTTGGGGTAGTACAAAATTATATGGTAATACAAAAAAACAACGTTCAAATAAATTACAAATGATAACAACAAATCTCTTGACATATAAAAAATGTCATAAATTGTTACCAACAAATAAACGTTTACATTCAACAAATATTTGTACTGCAAGTTATAATCAACCAAGTATTGCATGTCATGGTGACTCAGGTGGTCCATTAGTACAACAACAAATTGATGATGAAAATGGTAATAATGTTACAATGCAAATTGGTATAGTGTCATGGGGTTTTAGAGTATGCGGATGGAAATCAAAACCATCAATTTATACATATACGGGTGCATTTTATAATTGGATTTGGGAAAATATTGAAAAATATGAAAAATTGTTAGATCAAACAAATGAAATCTAAATTTAATTATATACTTATGTATATATATATATTTTTTTTTTAAATTAAAAATAATATTATCTAATGAGAAATAAATATTAAGAAATTTGTGCTTGGGATGGTAGATTTATTTTGAAAATTTTTTATTTTGTAAAGGTTATGACAGGTCAACTTAATAAATTTAGTATTAGTACTTAACACCATTTTGTTGACAGTAGGTTTAACAGTTTTTTTCTAAAGATTTATGGCTAAGATCAGGTACAGTGTGTCTATTTTAAGGAAACCCCCGTTTTCTTTTGCGGTTTAATTTACAATATTCAAATTACTTAAGAGTTATGTCCTACAAATAGAAACTCAGCAAATGTACACATAACCTCTTCAGTAAATCTCTCTTTCGCTCTAATCTTTTTATTTCGCATCATATCTTTGCAGATATGTCACATTCTCACATTGAGCTGTTCTTTTCTAGTTGCTTTTGGCCTTTTCACATTTTTTCTGTCTGGCAATGTAATCCTTATAGATCGGCTTTTGCATCGTCAGTACCCAAAGCTCCTCATTCATAATTCGCCTTAGTCAGAATGCATTTATTTACAAAAAATTGTAGTTTCTGTATCATATTTCTAAATACAAACCATTTCTCGTTTCCGTAAAGCAACACTGATTTTTCGCATACTTTGAAAATTCTAATTTAATTCACACCAACCACCGTATTCCAAATGCACTTCTGGCGTTTGTTACTCTGTATTTTTTATCTTCATAAGACTTTTGAACTAAAGTTTTCTAATGTGAAACAAGGAGTGCAACGGATGCTGATCCTTACTGCGTCGAATTATTAAGATAGCGTAACACAGCTTATGGAAATTCGTTTGTTATGCGCACGTCGAGATTTTGGAACCATATTCCGTCCAATGTGTTTCCTAAAGTTGGTAATTCGTATGTGTACGACTTAATTAAATTTAAGAAAAATATTAACATCTTTCTCCTTAATAGCTCCCAAATTTTTGCCCATCCCCCATAATTCTAAATTCCCAAATAACCTCCCAACAATCCCAAAATCCTTCCATATTCCTATTCCTGTAGCCAAACTGTACATTTGTATCACAGGTTCCTTTCTAAAGTTTGGTTCAAAAAGGATGTGGGTTTAGTGCGTTAAAGTAGCACAGAAACACCGCACAGTCTCAATGGGTGGCGCAAAATCTGAACGATATCATAAAAATCTTCTGGGAAACACGATTCATTACATAATATTTTCAACTATTAAGTAATCTTGAAAAAGTCCAGTATTTCCAGAACTCCTTCAAAGTTAATTAAAAAATTAATTAATTTATAAACATTTTGTTGAAATAAATAAAAAATTAATCACAAATATTTCGTTTTTTTTTGATAACTTATCAAGGTTTTTGCCACCGGATACTCTTTTCCAACCAGAAACTTAAGAACCACAAAAATACTTTTTATTTTTTGTCTCTTTCTATACGAATTGATTAATGATCAAATTTAATTTTACTTATCAAATAATATACATAGGGTAACTATACATTTTGACATTCACTTGACATTTATACCAGATCAAAATTAATTAATAGCATACTAAAGAAAATTGAAAAAAAAAACAACAACAACAAACTATAAAAACCATTAGTTGATTAGTATTAGTTTAACATTTAGGTAAACATTGATTAATTAATTATTTATTTGAAAATGGAAAATAATAATTCCATACATATTATTATTCTGTTAACATAATATTAGACATTAAAATGTTTCTTTATTGTGTATTAAAGGTTATAATAATTATTTTGAATTTTCTTTTTTTTTGTTTGTGACAAGAAAATGTGAAAATTCTAATAATCATTTGTTATTCTTTTGGTTAAAATTATTTTAATTGGTTTGCCCAATAAAAATAGTGATTTTTCACTTATAATGTTTGGGACCTAATTACAAAATTGAGAAAATTATCAGATATGTTGAATATTTATTAGATTTTAATGTTGATATTAACGATTACTTTGGTTTAATTGTACTTAGGTTTTTACTTTAGTGTAATAGTACCTATGTGAAGACCTAAGTATTGAAGCCTAAGTAAATAGCCTAATTAAATTATCTTAAATGGATTTTTTTTGATTGTGAAGGGTTTAGAATTGCTAAAAACTGATGTAAGGAAAGATGACCTATAGAAGTTTTTAAAATGTATAATAAGATCGTGAGGTGTAATTAAGGATTAATAATCAAAGAATTGTCTTATAACAAATTGTCGTACTTACTATGAGAAAAATCCTTAACATAATTACTTGAAATGTATTCATAAGTTCGATTTTAAAATTTTAATAAATTTGTATAAGATACATATACAAGTTTTAAACAGACTTCTTGAACACCGAAGTACCAAATAAAATGATACTTAAGTACAGTTGTACGTATAATTACTTGATACTCATTACTTTGTCAAGTACAATAATAGTGTTACATAGATTTCGATACTTATATAATTTAAGTACTAATAAGTAAAAGCATCAAGTAAAAAAACTTGTAACTACCAGAAAGTAATTAAATTTTGAGTTTAATTACTTTTGTAATTGTTTTTTGACATTTAAGTATTTCGGAGTAATTAAGTACCAAGAATAGTATCTAAAATTCAATTATTTTCCAAGTGTTCAAGAATTTTGTAAATATTTTCAATCATAAAGTCCAATCTAATAGGTACACTATAACAAGAATTATTAATAGAGTTAATTAAAGATTCATTACAAGTTTATATGGTTTTGAATTGAAATTTTTATGATTTTCAGTACCAGTAATTGTACTAGTAAATGTACTGGTACTTGAAATATACAGGTTTGAGTTTAAGATTAGAATTTTCTTAATAATAATATCAAATAAGCATAAAATAAATTAAATAATATCTGATATTATAAAAATTTATGTATATATATATATTCTTTTATTAACATAATAATTATTTAATTTTAAATAACGGTATAATTTGTAACACGTGCCATTTTGATTACAAATATATTAATATTAATTATTCAATAGATTTTCATATTAAATTATTATCAAAAAATCCAAATTTGGCAGACACTTCGAATACATATATATATATATATATATAATATATACAAAATATGATTATAATATTTATTTAAAAATTATACAATAAATTTTATTAAAAATATAATTATATTTATTTAATGATATACATATATATATATATATATATATATATATACAGTTAGACATATTACTTAAGTGTTAAATTTATTTATTATTTTTTTCATACAAAATAAAATTCTAAAAATAAAATTAGCGCCTAAGATTATGTTATAAAAATAAAGAAAAATTGTTTTTTTTGACATATTTTCTTCGAAAATAATATAAAGTGGTTTTAATATACGATAATAATAAATTAATAATAAATACGAAATCAAAAAATTAGAAAAGCAAAATAAACTTAATAAAATACGTTAAGAAAAATATGTAAATCAATATTTTTGTTTTTGTTTATTTAATGTTTTTCCTGGAAAAATGAAAATTTTCCAAAATATACTTTAAAAAAAAATAAAAGTATAAAAAGCAAAAAAAAAAAGAAGAAAATTAAAAAGTATACCTTTAATTTTTAAGTGAAAATCATTTAGGCACGTGCTTTATATAATATGTTTTCTTTTTATAGGGGTCACTTTTTATAAAATTTTATGACTTTTTACATATATTTGTTGCCCAGTCTGGTTAATTAATAATAAACAACTTCTTATCGATTTGTAAAATTTTTTTATTTTATGGGATCATTTTGTGGGTTAAAGTGTATAAATGTCTTTAAAAAATGAAGTAAATGTTTTTTTTTTAATCATGTACCACCATTTAATTTAGGCTTTTTAAAGGACATTTAGTGATTGAATAAAATATTGCGGGGGGGAGTTAAGAATATGTCAATATGTTCTTTAATAAAAGATATTGTTCATTCTTAAGATTCTTTAAATAATTTACATTTAGTAAATTAAATATTTAATGAAAAATCTTAAGAAAGTGGAATTACACTTTAATTGCAAGCTTTTTTTTGGCGAAATTTATATGATCCTATGTTCTGCTCCTTTTTCTTATTTCGCTGAATTTTATGTTGATATATAATATATAACTTGTTTTAGACAAGATTTGAATATCAATTATACATACAATTCAATATTGTACACATATATTGCATTCATAGCTATTTTAAATATTTTTCTTCTCGAATTTTTTTTGTCGTATTTTTTTTTCAATTCATATATAATATATATTAAAACTCTATATATATATATATTTAGCCTATTTTTTAGGTAAAATATATTTTATGATGTACCCACAGTATAGTACCGATATATTCAATGTATATTATAGCTATTTATATTATATGATCGAATCTAATTGAGTTTTGCTTCACAATTTCTATTTACGTATTGTATAAATTCTGTGAGAAAATTCCTAAAAAATATTTCGCCAGTCCTTAAATTTGATTTTCAACAAAATTTCATAATTGTTTAAATGATAGCACTTATATTTACATAATTTGTTTTTATAAATTGCAAGAAGCCCCAGTATCTAAGAAACGAAAAGCCAAACCAATATGAATAGCAAAAGACTCACTAATTTTGTAGTAGAATTTAAATATATAGCATTATTGAATAAGGAAACTACTGGTTTCTTATTTACTTCATATAGCATTAATTGCATTAAATTTTTGATGGGCTTAATCCTAATGCGATGATTTTAGAGTTGTATGTGTTAGGGGAAAGTAATATAATTAAGTAAAATTAATTAAAGCAGAACCCTTAACAAATTTCATGACATTTTGTTTTAATAATATCTTGTAACTCCATGTTAAAATTTAGTTATGAAAGTCAATTTAGTGAAAAATAAAGTATAATAATAAAATTGTAAATATTCTTCTACTATGTTGATCTAACACTCAGTTTTACAAATAAATCATTTTAATATAGCTAATTTGTTACTCTAAATATTTAATTGTTAATATTTCAAAAAAAAAAAATCCATAAATTAGAGTCACAGTAATTAAAGTTTAGAAATTTATTATCCATTAATTTTTATAACTTTTTTAAAATAATTATAATTGACTGTTTTAGCTTGATAATAATTTAACTAATTGCATTAAATACGAAGAAAATTTCAAATTCTCGGTTTGCATATATTACTTAAAATATAATAAAGATCTTTATATTGCATTTTTAAATAAATAGGTTGTAAGGTATAAATAAATTATTACTACTGTTAGAAAATTTAAATATAATAAACATTATAATTGAAGTTAGATAGCCTAGTCAAACTTTTAAGCTTCTATCAAACGCTAGTTTTATATTTTTTATCGCTCAAAATTTGAAGGATCCCAGATAATTTCTTAATTGTCAAACGTTCATGAGCACCAATTATTTAGCGTTGAAAGAAACTAATTTATAAAAGAGTTAGGTACTTATAAGTAGTTTTCAAAGTATTCAAATAAACTAGGATTCAAACAAGTCAATATATGAAATTAATAGTTTTTAACCAGATAGGGTATAGATAAATAAAATGTTAGTAAATTTAATTAATTCAAAATATACTAATAATTGAAACTAAAAGTCATGCCTCGAACTTAGATCTTGATTTAAATATTTAATACTAAGTAAACTAGTTTTGACATAGTGTTCACAGTACACAATTGATTAAATTTGACAGCAAGTAAAGTACAGAAAAAAGTACACAAAAATAAAAATCTCAAATTATGAAAAGAATATAGGTGGTGTCGAGAGAATCAATTTTTTTTGACTTTCAACTTAAGTCGATTTGAGTCAACTATCGGTGTCGGGGAAATCAATTTGTGTTGTTTAAAGTCGTCTGAGTCGACTTTGAAATTCAAATACATTTTTGTGTTTGAAATTACATTTTGGCATTGGCGTTGTTTATGTTTAAATCTATTCTGTTAAATTTATTCTGTTATTGGCGTTGTTTGTGTTTAAAAATTTAAAGAAAAATTAAAATGAGTAATTTAGAAAGGTAAATAAAGATAAATAATTTACATAAATATGAAAATTTTTATTTATTATTTTCAGGAAAAAATGTTTCAGCAACAGGAAACAATTAGAAAAATTACTCAATCTAATGGAAGCAACCACACAAAACTAATTGCAAAAATTATTAGTAGTAAATGCAGCACAAAATAAACCGTCTAAAAACTAAAAAAAAATTTTCGTTTAAATTATTTTTATAATACTGACATTTCTGTTGTCAAAAAATCAAAATTGAAACAACTTGATTCAATTAATTGAAACTAATTCAATTGACTTAGCCGACACCGGGAAATTTTTGAGTGGAATTGAAAAATGTCAAAATCAACCAAGTTGAATTGATTCTCCCGACACCACCTTATGACAATAAATATAAAACTTCGATTCATCGAAAAAAAAAGAAATCATTTATGTCAAAAATTTATATGCATTAATATGCAAAAACCAGTTTAGAAATGTCAAATTTTTTTCAAAGAATATGTAGTTGTTTAAAAAGAATGGAACGACTATCCCCCATCTCTGAGAAGAAAATTAGCCCTTAAATTTGTTTATAATATTTACTGTTATAAATAAATTTGGTTTTGTTTCTTAATTTAAATCTAGAATTGAAGTGGTTTTTCAAGTTAAACATATTTAACCTTGTAGTATGAACATGTTAATTCAATTTAATCTGTAACCACGATTGTTGGTTGTCATGGTAACTTTAAAATCGACTATTTTTCTGCCACAATAGAAGTGTTTACTTAATCATATATATTTTATTTGAAATGTCTCAAATAATCTTTCTATATATATATTATACATATATACATATATAAATAACTCTGTATTGTTTATAAAATATATTTCTCGATTATAACATTAACGGTAAAAAATTTTTTAAGTTAAAATTTATTCTGTTATTGTTTTTTTTTTTTTTTTACCTTGACAAACAGTAATTATTTTATTTTTCAATCGTGATTTTTTTATTATTTTTTTTTTTATTGTTTTTATTTTTTTAATACAGTCACTTAATCATTCAATATACCTATTTTACTGTTATACAGTACATTTTATTTTCTTAAATATCCTTAAAATAAAAAAGAAGGATTTTGTTTTTCAATATTCTTGTTTATTGTAAACAAAATGGATTTATATATATATATATATATATAGTTATATACACTGTTATAACGGTTAGAGTAAACAACAATAAAAAAAAAAAATAGCAAAAACAAAAAATCAATGAAACCTATCAAAATTAATCAATGTTTATCTTCTAAAAGCACTATGGAATACTAATAGATAGGTGGATACAAAATAGGATAGAATGTAAAAAAAAAAAAATTAGATAAAAAATTAAAGGGGATCGTAATTGTAGTTTAGTATATATATATACAATATCGGATTTAAGTCAACTTATATAACTTATTTACTTTAGATTTAATTTTTTATTTTTTTTATTTTTGATTTTAAGATTAAATTTTAAAGATAGTTAAAAATGTTTTGAGTTTATTTTTTTTGCAAAATTTTAAATAACAAATAAGTATAATATGAATGTTATATAACTGTTTTTAACTATATCTGAAAAATTTAATTTATGAACTTAACTGTATCAGATTATAGGCACCAATAAACATGAAATAGAGTAGTAAATTACAGGAAGAGTTTTTAAATTGAAAATCTTAGAAATGAACGTGGATTTTTAGAAGTGTATTTAAGTATAGGTATATGTTAACGTTTTTTTAGAAATCAGGGAGGGTAAAAATTTGGAATTACAAATTTCATCATGCTTAACAGGTCTAAGATTTTGTTGTTTACATTTCAGTGAAATTTAGAAGTATTTGTATTTTACGTATATCTGTAACTATTATAGTTTTATTACTTTATTTATTTTTTTGAAATAGTTGTTATTTTCCAGGAACTTAGTTTTTTAATATTTTGTTTATTAAATCGTATGTTGTTTTTAAGTTTAAGTCTTAAGTAATTAATGTCAAGCATCATAACAATGTTTATTAGAAACTTGCCGGCGAAATAATGTGCTATATATATCTTGAGAAAAATTCAAATACTACGACATAAATAAAATAATGTATTCGATTATAAAATAAAAAAACTTTTAAGAAGTTCAATTTATTTTTGTTTTTTTTTTTACTAAATGTCAAAATCCGTTTTAATTTTATTGTTAATGGCTTGTATAAATAATTTGGCAATGGCTTGTAACTGTACGTAAAGAAAAGCAAAATTGAAACTTATTTAAATGATTATTTATTATTTAATATTCGATGGAAGCAGATTACACATTTGTAAAAATGATTTGGTTTTGAGTGTTTGATTGAAATATTTTCAAATTAAACATGTTTTTTTCCTTACAAGGGTTTTTAAAAAGTACATTTTCAAAATTATATACGGTACATTTTCAAATTATAAACGCTTTCAAAATTATATTGTTACTTCATTAATTTATTAATTATATGACTAATAGTGAAATACTTATAATACAACCCCAATACACTCAAGGAAACCTGTTAATAAGTGCGAAATATAATGTTGGGGCTTCAATGTTAACGTTTTTACACTGGTGATTAATTTACTGTTTTATATAAACATAAAAGTTTTAATTTTTAAGACCTAGCAGCCCTTCAATGGGGAAGGTTCCCAAATTTTTGCCTAGCTAACTTATGATGTATCTGCCCACCCCTCTCCTGTCCTCATCCTTGCATTTTTTTCGGTTCTAGGAAATCAATTGTGAACTCCACCAAAATTGGGAATTTTACCTAGAATTTTATTATCTAAGTAAAAATGATTATAACTAAGAGACAATTTCTTCAATTTAAAGAAACCCGCGTAAATTTAAGAAAAACCTTTAACGTATGTTTAAATATAATGCAGCAAATATACATTTTGTATATTAGGTTAGATTCTCGTGAATCACTATAAACTTGGTTCTTAAAACTATCAGAAACTTTCCCTTTCAAGGGTTATTAGGACTTAAAAATTTCCCAATTTTTGTAAATCAGTAACTTAGACACCAGTGTATATATTTTCAAAATTAAACGTTAACATTGAAGTTCCAACAATATATTTTGACACTTGCAACAGATTTTCTAGATTAGAATGTGAATATATATTTATACGTTACGTATGGATTTTATTAGTATTCATAACTAAGTAAAAATGAATTGATCAAATAACTAAATTTTAATAATATTAATTTATTTTTATATATATTTTTTACCATAAACTCAGTATTACCTGAGTAATATTAATATATTATAATTTTGAAAAAGTGCTTTTTTAAAAATCCTATCTTCCAATTTGAAATACTTTTATTTTAACTTTAAATTAATATTATTTTGGAGTACTCAGCTTACCATTATGCAATACAACTGTTTATGCATTGTTGTATAAAGCTTTTATCATGCCTATTGTTGGAATTCTGTGTTTCTTAAGTGTGGCGCATATCGTGCTCCTTTTAATTGTGTCGCCGACCCGCTCGAAGTCTATGAATGTTGCATGTAGTAGGCTATTCCATTCTACTGATTGTTCGACTATTAAGCTTAATGTGTTGGCATGTTCGGTACACCCTCGGGTCTGTCGAAAGCCCGCTTGCTGTTTAACCTCTCATATAGCTGTTTAATTTTTCCACTACTCTGACATATATTATTAGGGCTATAATGTTTGTTATATTGTTTAGCACTGTTATACCTCTCCAGTTTCTGCATTCTATCAGATCCCCCTTCTTGGGTAATTTTATAATTATTCCCATTTTCAAACAAAATCAAATTTTATAACAAAATCAAAATATTTATAATATTTTTAAATAGTTTAATAAAATAATCCTATTGTTAATAATTTGTGCAATTTTTAAGCTATTATTTTAATAAATTGTTCAAAATTAATTTTAAAAGTTTGTTTAAAATTTAATCCTTTAAATTTTATTTATATAAAATATTCTGCAAATTTATTATTTGCGTAAAAATAATTTGCGGAAAAACCCAATTAAGGCAAAAACCAATTCCAACTGTATATTTTAAATATACAGCTAACAAATAGTAACACAAAAAACAAAAATTCTTTTATTTAAAATTTATAAACCAAACATGTCAAAAATAAAACAAAATTTCGTTTTTTTTTTGTGTCTATATATCAAAATTTGTTTTTTTTCGCTCCTTGTTTTTTTTTATCAAACGGTTAATCGTACTATACGTATACTGTCAAAAAATTTGACAACGACTTAAAATAACATGTCAGAAATGAAAAAAAATGTTCATGTGTTAGATAACTGCAGATTCCCAGTTTGATAAGTACACAGGTACGTGTGAATATTATTTAAAGTTTTTAAAAATTTTTTCCCTAAGTTTCTGTTATGTGTTTTTTTTTTTGTGTGTCCCTTTCAGCTTTTTTTTTTGCATAACGTTTTTAATAATTTTATCTCATTTTTTGTTTTCATTTTTTTTTATTCCCGTTAGAATTTTTAAAATTAGAAGTAATTTTTTATTTTGTTTTCATAAAAAAAAAACGATTACATACACATACGTATATAATAAAAAACTCACATTATAATGTACAAAAAAAAAAAAAAAACAAACGCCTGAAATAAATTTCTGATATTATTTATCTAATCTGACAGGGGGATGTGAAAAAGAGATAGAAGTATTTTTTCATCAATCATTTCTTTTCATGTTTTTCAAAAGGATATTTCTATATGTGTACACACACACATATATGTATATATATATATATATATATATACATTTATAAAAATAACAATGAATTATGTAGATGAATGAAGGGAATTTAAAAATGCCGGAATGCATGAAGAAATGAATGAAAGATTCAATGAATGAGTGAATGGTAAAAATAAATAAAAAATTTATATTGGGAGGTGAAAAAACCCATGAAGGAGTAATGATTATTAAATGCATAAGAAAACATATTTGCTTTTCGTATAATAATTCTAAGTTTTAAAAAATGTTTAATGAAGCGCAAAATTTATAAATGAATGACACTTAACGTTTTAAAAAAATATTTGTTAAATTTTTCTGTCACTCTTAATTATCATTAAAAAAAAATTTGTTTAGTGAGATATGCAAGTTAAAGTACAAGATATTTTACACAAGAATACTTTAAAAAATTGAAAGCAATAAAGTGTTACAAACATGAAGAAGTGTACAATCTGCGTGAAGTATAATATACAAATGTCATAAAATTTGATGCATGCGTCAAAATCATAATTTTAGTACTTACAATAACAGATACGCCTTTCAAGTAAAACTATCTTTTCGATTCTATTCATTACCAATTATGTATTCATTAGTTATATGAGGAGACTCTAGTTTCTTTAATTCTCATTATTGATGATTAGAATTTATCTTTGGGATAGAAAATAATATGCAATTGCATGCATATAATTTTACTGCAGCGTCAAAATGAAAGTTAATATTTTAATTTTGGCTCAATAATGTTGAACTTTTCAGATTGAATTTAAATAGTTTCGATAAGTTCAACTCAATTCCAATTAATTACTTCGAAAAATATTCAATGTAGAGAAAATTTTTACTAAATCCCTACTACATAAGAGCGAAAGATTTTAGTGATTTCCTTAATTTTATTTTTGGATAAAATTAAAATATTATTAATAATTTTTTGCTATCAAATAACCTAGGAGTGAACTTTTTCCACCAAAATCAATCAAAAATTTTATATTTTATAGAATATTTCAAACCTTATAACATTAACATATAATTTTTTTGATGAACGACTAAACAATTTTCCAATAATTTTCCATTAAACACAAATTTTGCTCAAATTGCTGCATAAATTAAAAGAGAACTCAATTATAATTTAAAAATATAAATTATTAATTAAAAAAATTATTAAAGCCCTTTTTTAAAAAAATTTATGTATATTTATGTATTATTAAATTAATAAATTACAATGTAATAAACAATTAAATTGTAATATGTATATTAAAACAAAATATTTAAAATTTCTCTCAATAGTGTTATTATGATGATTTCCTTTTAATTATTCCCACTTGAGAATCCTTTTTCAATGGATTTTTTTTTTTTGGGAAAAAATCCTTTTTTTGACATTTACTTAAATTACAAAAAAAAATTTTTCAAGTACTTTTTTTTTTGATTGTAAAAAACGAAAAAAATTTTTAGTACTTTTTTTTCTGTTGAATGGGTTGAAAAAAAATATTGTGAATAATTTTATTAAAGTTACCAGTTCACAATAATTAAGTGACCAATTCACAATAGAACAATAATCTATTAAAAATAAAAAATTTTTCAATTGTAATTTATTTTTTAAAATATGACAGATGCAGTGCAGTGTTTATTTGGTTTAAATGTCAAAGTAGAAGTTAACGTATGAGATATTTAAGGTGTATATGAGGGTAAGTCCGTCGGTCCTTGTTTTTGAGGGAACATCAGATAGAAGGAAAACCAGATTAGTAAAAAATGGATTTCCATATTCATTCAATAGATCATAATTGTCAACGAGAACTTGGTTATAGGATGATCCTTTAAGATGTCCTATTATATTAGACTAGATCTTGGTTACTTAACTGCATGGGACCCAGATTTTTGTTTTAATTGAAACATTAGCTTTTCATTCTGATTAAAATAATTGTGCCGAGTTTGTAAACTTTAGAAATAACTTATTAAAGTGACCAGTTCACCATAGTTTGAAAATAAAAATTTTTTAATTAAAATTTATTTTGTAAATTTAAGTGTAAATTTATGTTACATTTAGCTCTTTAGATCTCCTGTACTACATAAAACATAAAAAATTCTAGTCCTCTAATGGTATAACCTCTTCTACTACTACAAAAGAAAGGATGACCAAAAAATTTGTTAGGAAAGAGTTAGCTTTTCTATTTTAATTTTAATGTTTACAAAAAGTGTACATTTCATTCGCACGTGTTTTACTTGTTCTGAATCCTTTATTAGATCTTTTTATAGCAGTCTAGAGCTGCTCAAATTTATTGAGAATGAGTTAGAAAAAGTTTCTTTTGCATTATAATTGTCTCAAGATAGGTAAATAATATTTTATTCAATAATATTCTAAAAAAAATGTTGGGATAAAAGGTTTCAAAATAAAGACAAAACAAACAAAAAATTTAAATAATAATGAGTTTTATTACAAAAGAATTATTAAGATTAGACAAAAAGGGTTAAAGTACTTTATAATAATAATTTTTAAATAAATTCTTTTTTTAATTTTGGATATTAAAATTAATAATGACATTAAGAGGCAGTTTTTTTCTTGTGTTTTTTAAAAAAGGATTTCCAAAAATAAATTGAGACTTAAAGGGACAATAATTATAATTTTCATTAATTCAAAAAAAGAAAATTTTTTATATTAAATTTAAAAGAAGTCATTCATTTAAGTCTCTTCTATTGTTTAATTTTTTTATTTTCGAAAAATATTTAATTTGGAAATTATATGTTTATGAAATTGATTGATTATTCAATTTATTGTTAATTATAGGTTCCATTTGGAAACATGTTTATTTTATTAAAAGATTTTAAAAAAGATTTTAAAATTTTGTCATTGTATTATATTGCGAAAGGATTCGTTTTTTGGGATATTATTGAAGTAATTTATTCATTTGTAATTATCTTTTGTCTTAGAGAACTAGATTAATTGACTCCTCTCTCTTTAATAATGGTTTTAAATCAGTTTTACCAAGGATTATTTATTTATAATGAAATGTACCTTATTGCACTAACATATATTAGAGTAGAAATTTTTAGAGTTGGGATTTTTTTTATTATATCTTATTAAGTTAAAAAAAATATATTGTGTTTGATTTCTATGGAACATATCATTTGGCTGTATTTCAGGAATGAAGGAAACTTTGAAATATATTTGATTACATTGCTTTTCAATTTGGCATATTGGCCTTTGCCGTTATTTCAGATTTTCACTGAAAATAATGAAGACTTATACTACAGAAATGTTCCTGTGAAGAATAGTCTGAATTTTTAATATCAAAATATTTTACTATTTATATAAAATTTCCCGAAAATATTCTGTGAGTTTTAAAAATTGGAATGAACTAATTCATAAGTATTTAAAAACATATAAATTAATAAAAAATTTTGTTTTTAATTTAATTTTTTTTTTATTCAAAATAAATAAAATATTTTTTGGCCTTCTTATGATAATTTATATATAAAACACATCCAACCTAACATTAATACATATTTTTTTTAATTTAACACATCTAACAAAACACACTTAATTGACTATTGAATTTGTTAAATCTCATTTTCTGAACAAATATATAAATAATAATTAGATAATTACCGGCTGAACGAGTTAATTACTGTAAATATCGAGGCAATACAATCCCATTCATGTAGTTAACTATGATTTTCAACTTTTATTAAAAATGTTGTCCAATAGAAAAGCCTTAATTGAAGTTGTTGAATTAAATTATCTTCGTTTTGCCTGAAAGTATGCAATTCCTTAAGATAATCCTGAAAGTATGCAATTTCTTAAAATAATCCTAAAATTATGCAATTTTTTAAGATTATCCTGAAAGTATGTAATTTCTTAAAATAGAAATTTTTGTTTATATTTTATAACAAAATCTATTTAAAATTAATTTTCAAGATATAAAAAGAAACTGTTATAATAGATAGTATCTTAAAGTTATTAATTGAAGACTGAATTTACTTAGAATTTATTTTAAAAGTTGCAATAATTTTAAAAATTAAATTAATTTTACTTACAAAACTTTTAAAGATCCATAAATTTGTCTACCAAGTAATGGTTTTAAAGTAATTATTTTGAAATATGATTTTTAAAAAATATTTTAAAGATTTATAATAATATTTTTATTTATTTATTTTTTTTTATATCAAATACGATTTACTTATTACAAATTAATGTTGACGAGACTTGGATAATATAAATAACCTTGTTATTTTTATTAGTTAAGTAAATTATATACTTTATGTGTCCTTAGGACTACACAGTCTATCTACAAATCTATTAAGATATAAAATATAAAAATAAGTTGTGGGTGGAAAGTAAATAAGACAAAAACCATAGTTAAATTCAAGGTCTATTAAATTTTTCTTAGAATTGTTTTTTATTGCAATTATTATTAAAGAAACGACTAGAATCAGTTATATCTAAATTCTAAGTAGAAATTTATTTCGCGACAGGAGAAAGATTTTTAAACATAATGATAATTTTGCTTTTATAGTAGTAATAAGTATAATAAGTAGGTAAAATAAAATTATTTCAATTAAAGAAATTAGTTAATCGTGGGAGGATTAATTTACTATTTAACAAATTAGTTTAAATTAACTTTAAATATTAGAAAGTGTAATTACAAAATTAATTTAATACTACCATCAAAAAAAAGTTAATGTCATAGAAGTTGATGCTATTAAGATAGTATAAGAAGTATTAAGAGACATTAGATTATACAATATTTTAAATTTTTGGAAAAATGTATTTGTGTATCTAAATTGGTTTTTAGATTCATAAATTATGCAATTGAAAATAGAAAAGCTTAAAGTACATTGTGCATCAGCGTGCTTATATGATTCCACTATTACTTTTATAGTATTAATAATGCTTATTGTGATGGAAAGGGTATAGAAAAACCAGGCGCTGAACTTATTGAAGTTAAGAGAATAGCGTTGTTGAAACTCAAAGATAAAGGATGAGAATAATAAATAGTCATGCCAAATAGAAAAGTGCTTGTTTTCTTGGCCCATTATCGGGTATAGGGTTTCCTCTTGATATTTCCATTTCATACGATTTTCTGTGGCTCTTTTTGCATTTTTAAGTTCTCATAGGCTTAGTTAATTTATTTAAGTGAAATCTTGGAATTCCGCGTATTCTGCCGCCGTGGGATAGTTGAGCTTTACAATCTACTTTTCCATTTTTTCTCTTTCTGTTCTTTTCGGTATTGGTTTCTCTTCTCTAAGTCTGTATAGTTATTCATTGCTAACTCTGACAGGCCAAAATATTCTGCACATGATAACAAAGCTAGAGCCAGACTAATACGTTTAGTTTGAAATTTACGTGAAATTTAATATCAACCAAGCTTTACAGTCATACATGGAACGCTTTATACGCTACAATTGAACATTTTTGACTTTTTTTCCCTGGAGATTTGTATAGTCTTCTATACTACATCGTTTGAGACTTGAGTATTGCCCTAGCTTTGTTTACTCAGTGCCTTCATAGGTGGTCTTTTTGTTGCTTAGGTAATTGACGAACTCAACTGGTTGCGCTTTAAACATGATGTTTTCGGAAACAAGCTTCTTTGAACGCTTTTACGCTAGCATTGAACATTTTTGTCTTTTTTTTTCCTCTAGATTTGTATAGTCTACAGCATGGTGTGAAAATTGCATTAGCTTTGTTTACCAAGTGCTTTCATAGGTCAGCAAAATGCTTAGGTAATTGTTTTGACGAACTCAGTTGATTTTCAAAAAGTCATCATCGTTTGAAACATAATGTGTGCGGAGCCGGAACTTTTGAATTTTTTTCTCTTTATCCTTGGGGTGTGCTTCCAGTGCAGGTCTTACAGACTGTATTTCAGTAAACCAGTGCTCTGGAAGTGCGGTGACATCGATTTGGTGACAATTATTTTGGTTTGTAAAAAAAAACTAATCATTACCAAAGTTCTTCACGATCTTTTAGTATATCTATTCCCTTCATTATTTTCATTTGTATTTGATATAAGTGTATTTCTAAGTTTATGGCAATTAAATTCCTTTATACAACAGTAGCTATAGCTCATATTCGTTAAATATTGATTTAATTTTACCTTGCAATCTTTAAATAATATGTATTTTCATTCGATCATGTACTTTATATCTAAATTTAATACTTTTATCCGGTTGAATGAAGTTTTTTTTCTTTCTTTCAGTATCACCTGAATTCATTGAATCATTATATCAAGGTAAATTCAATCTACTGAAAAACCAAAAGCAAAATAAAATATTTAAAAAAATATAAATTTTTTTTTTTAAATTGGAGCAATTGGTTTTTTTTTTGTATTTCTGCCGCAAGAAATAAATAATTAATGAACAATATTTTGCTGAAAATGGTCTTGAACCCAAATTAAAAAATAAAAAAATATCTATTGGCAATACGTAAACCTATGGATACGCTTGAAATTGCATTATGAAACGAATTTTTTTTTACATTATTATAATGATAATGTAATCGACCGGTCTTTCACGATATTTATACACTTTTTTTTTTAATTAATTCTAAATGATTCTAAATAATTGTTATGATCGGCTGTACGAAAAAAGTCTCCAGGAAAAAACTCCCTAAAACAAAAATGAAAAAAGTCCCCAAAAGAAGGAAAAAAGTCTCCAAATTTGATTTCATGGGTGGTGACTTTTTTCCAGCTTTATTCTGGGAAAACATTTTATTAATATTTAAATAAGAAGTCAAAACAATTCAATTGACATTTAGCATTTTTGAGATTTCGCACATTTTGAGGTTTTCCCTTTTTCCAAATTAATTATTTATGCTGTAATCGGAGAGATTTTACAATAGAACGCAAAATTAGGGAGGAGGCGTTTTATCAAAAGCTTTGCTGACATAAACCAAAATGCTGGGTTACAATAATTTTTTTAGCGGGTGTTTGAAGACAGCAGCCCCTAATTTTTTGAATGCTTGCTGCTGACTTATTATTTATTAAAAAAAGTTGGGAGAGATCTTAGGAATGGATTAAAAATTAGGGCTCCAATAAATTGTTTAGCGAGGGTTTAGGGGCTGCAGCGCTTATTATATTAAATGCTGCAATAGGGAAATAAAACCATAATTGTTTTGTATTTATTGTAAAAAGCGATATCTCCTAGAACTCTTGCTGCAAAATAATTTTTGGCTTTGGGGACTATTTTTTGGGGGACTTTTTTCATACAGCCATTATGATCATTTATTTTTTTAAATAACCATAATTGGGTAAATATTAAATAACCTTCAGTTAAGTTATTTCATTGAAAAATTACAGAGAAAAAACATTGAAGAGAAAATAAAATTCATCAGATAACTTTTATAACATTTAACATATAACATTCTGCGAATTCAAATTAATAATTAATATTTTTAGAAAAAAAATAATATTAAATATTTTAACTGGAAGAAATATTTTTAATTGCAATATCGTGAATTTTAATTAAAGTGTGGAAACGTAGGTTATTTTTAATATATCTGTGTATGACTTCAGTCCTTCATGAAAGCAGTTAGTTTTATTTGATAGAAATTAAGAATTAATAAACCTTTTTAAATCAATAATCACTTGACTTAACATTAGTGGAGCTTCAAGTGCAGTGTAGTTATTAAATTAAATTTCTTAGAAAATCTAAAATGGGACTTAATTTACTCATGTAGTTAGAACCGTACTATAAGCGATTACTTAATTAAGTTTTAGAGTTACTAGTCAGTGAAAGGAGTTGTCATCAGATAATTCTTATGTTTTTCAAAACTTCCGGAGGCAACTATTCCCCAAAAATTTCTGTGTTGAAATGATGAATTGATGGAATACAAAAATATTTATAATTTTTAGAAACAGCTACAGATTAAAATTATTTGATAAATAATAATCTGTGGTCAAGATCTTTTGTAAGTGGTTCTTCCCTTCCCAAATAAAATTTAATTATTAACTTTTTAAACCAAAATAAATTTAATATGTAGAATCAAATTTGATTTTCATTGTCAGAAGTAAATAAAAGTAATGGTGAGAAATTCATGATATATGATAATTATTTTAAAAATTCTTTCTTTTTTGTTATGATTTCTTTAGGTTTTCTTTTTGTTTCACATTATATTTAGGTGCACGCGAATTTAAAGTCTTAAAGTTAAAATTAATTTCCGTATTCAAAAGTGTTTCTTTTAAAATGATTTTTGTAAAGGATTAAGTTCATGTTTATTTATTTTAGTAGTCTGTTAGTCTTTATCTTAGTTAGTTAGTCGTTAGTCTTTGTCAAATATCAAAACTTATAGTTGAATTCTACGTCTAAAGAAAAGATACTTCATGACTGCGACAGCGAGGCCTTAGAATTTTTTAATTTCCTTCTAATTAATATGATAACAATGTAAAATAAGAATACAAATAGGCGTCTGATGTACAAAACTTAATTTTCGCCTAGAAGTATGCAAATTAAGTCAATTTTTAAATTTTCTTTAAAATTATTTGATGTGCTTAGACTTCCATGAAGGAGGTGCAAAAAAGTTTTTGTGTAAATCGAGAAGTAAATGATAGAACTTCCCAAAATATAATCATGCAAATAATTTAATAAAGTAAAAACCTATTTTAAAACTGCTGTAACAGCCATTGATTAGTAACATTACATAATCTTATGGAATATGTAATAGCAATTAAAATAAAAATTAAAGGAATAGGTGCTGTAACGAGTGCATACTAACTTCATTATTCTTACTAACTTATTCAACAAATTAGAATTTTACTTTCTTCCTAAGTATATGAAAAAAAAAAACATTTTAATCACAATTATTTGTATATATGCCATAAGTTGTGAAATTTATCCTTTTTCAATTTTTATTCAAGAAAACTAGGATATTCTTTTCCGCCTAAATATATGCAAAAAAATTTAACCACTTATTTTAACAAATTTATATTTATAGTAGAATAATAATTTCCTTGAATACTTTAAAAAAACATTTTAAGTGCCTTTATAGGTTCGTTTATGAAACAATGTAAGGAAATTATTTTCATGATCATGTAAATAACACTGTAAGTGTAATTGCATGACTTAACTTTAATTTTAATTGTTTTATTTATCTTTTTTACTCATGCTGAGTGATGATAGTCCATATTATAATAAATATCTACTTAGGTATACACCTATATTATATATATTTGATATATGAGTACGAGTATATATGATATATGAAAATAAAATTTATTGTTATAAATCTTACAATATTATTATTCAGTCTTGAAAATGATTTAAATTTTATACTGTGTACTATTAGTCTATAATTAAGTAAAAGTTTTTAAGGAAATAATAAACTATTAACTTATGGGTAGACCTTTAAATACTCTATACAATACAATTTAAATTAAACATGGTTTTTATAACATGTAAAATCGGTTGTAATAGAAACTATTTAAATTATAATTGTTGCTGAGAATATGTAATTTTAAATTGAAACATGAAAATAATGTTGTATAATTTTTGTATGTAGGTGAGTAATTGTTTAAATTTAACGGAAAATTAAAGTAATTTTCTTAACAAACCTGATGATTAAAACTAAATTGTAGGAGTGAATTTAAATTGTATTATTTTGTTTTTATAGTTTTTATTATGTTTTACAATTTTGTATATCTGTGATAATAAAATTTAGATTAGGAATTAAATATAAACATTTTGCTACATTGGTATATAATAATTGCCTAAATTAGGTCATAATAACAATTTAATTGTTTAAGTATGTGATTTTATTATTTCTTAAATTCTTCTATTTGTTTCCTTTGTTAGGTGTTGTTCCAAATAAGGTTGATGCTCAACTGTTTAATAAAACGGACATGAAGCTTAACTGTCAAATAAAACGTCAGAGTTGTCAATTATGCTGTGATATTTCATATTCAGTAGTCCCATTACAATTGATTTAAACTACAGAAGAAAGGATTCCATAAGGAATCGGAGAAGGCGTTTGCAATTACACAAATTTTAATTATTTATAAATCTGATCCTGTTTTATGTGATGATTTATAGGTTTATTATTTTTGAAGTTAGTTTTTAAAAATGTTTTTTAAGTAATTGTAAATATGAGACTTTAAAAAATTTCCTACTTTTAGAAATAATTCGAAAAAGAGCTTTTATCCTCTTTGACATTCATTAATATTCAAAAGTAAGCCCTGTTGTTCAATGTTCTTGTGAAAATTTTTAATAAGCACAAAAACTGTTATTTTTCTCGAGTATCTATTGTACCTACATTATTTGATTTATATCCTTTAAAAAGCTCTTGTTTCAAAGCCAACTCCGCAACAACATCGGATACAGAATAAGTCAGCCACTTCTTTTAGATTCTTGCGTTCGTTTTAGGAAAATGGTCAACAAACGGGATTTTTTGATTTTACGATTTTCTGTATAACAATTTTGTGTTTGTGTGGCTCCAGGTAATTAAAGAATTTCTAATTTTTAAATATTATTAAAAGTGTATTGTGTCCAGTTTTGGAGAAGACTTAAAAGAAGTTCATTCAAAAATGAATTTTTGTCGAGTCGAGCTCCGTTAAAACCTTCACGCAGAAGGTTTTATCGTTGGTTCTTTTTCTAAAGGCAAGTTCAGCCACAGGAAATAAATGTGTTATCTAAAACCTTTCTAAATTAATAGACTACTCTAAAGTGAACAGGCTGCTGTGAAAAGAACACTATTTAATGTTCCTAATTTGCCTAACAGGCCAGTTCAAAAATCGAAATAAGTTTCTTTCAAAATAAATTATTCAGGAAGCTTTACCAGACTGTTAATAAGTGTAAACACAAAGACCATATCTTCCTCAGATAAAAATTTAAAAAAAAATCAATGGGAATTCAATATTGTAAAATAAATTGAGAAACTTCTATTTTAAGAGAAAATTCATAAGTTTTGAATCTCTTAAACTTCAACAAAAGGCATTTGTCAATTTTTTCAAGTACTCTTACCGTTAATCTGTCAAAAGCAAAAAAATTAATTAATTATTTTATATCAAAAATTTATTATGAAAAATATTTTCCATTTCCATTTAAAAAATCCAAACCAAAATTATTAAAAAGCCATTGAAAAAAAAAATGAATCATTATTTTTTTTTTAAAACGGTAAAAGCTACATTTATCCCTTTTGGTTAAAAAATAATTTCCGTTACAATTTCCGTTAGTTAAAAAGAATACAAAGAAAATATAATATTTATTGTGAAAAATTTAAAATATTACTTATGGGAAATGATTTTTTTTTTATGATATTCTTTTTTTTTCTAATCAAGGAAAATGTAATCTTCTTTTCATTTTTGTCTTGATCAGTTCAATTCCTTTATACTCGTGTAGGAATTGTATGAAACTTTACTTTGTATATTTTTTATGATAACTTTGATACCATCCAGAGTTCAGTTAACCATCTGAGTTTTTTCAAAGAATAAAATAATGATTTATCGAAATTGAAAAAAAAAATACCGCGGTTATATAAAATTACATTCACGTGTATAGATTTTATGAATTATTTTTATAAAACACTTTGGAAACTTTAAGAGGAATAACTCTAATAAATTAGTTTTAATTTTAATTTAAAAAGTATATCCCTAGCAGATTTTGTAATATACTAACGCTGTGATATGAAAAATATTCACATTATTGCTTCAAAGATTCTCAATTAAAAAAACATGCAAGCTTTGAAGGTTTCTTTAAAAAATTCCATACAGCAAAGAAGTAACGGTAAAAGCTTGTTGCAAAATAATGCTTTTGTTAAATTGATATGAAAAATATTCACTGTATTGCCTCAAAGATCCTGTATTAAAAAGGTATTGAAGAGTTCTTTAAGAAATCTCATACAGCATCTATCAAAGGGGTAACGGTAAATGCTGTTATAAAATAACGTCTTCGATAGATTGTCCTCCAGAAAGTTAAGGTCAACTGATGCTTATTTTATGATTAAATATTCTGCAGCTTGGCTGATAAAATTGTTTAATTTTAAAATACAACTATATGTGAAATTTTAAAGACTTGGTTAAAAATAATTATATGAAAACCAAAACTTTAAATCAAGTAAGTCACATAATGCAGAAATATTTGAAATATCAGAATTTATTTTAGAAAATAATTTGAGCGAATTTTGATTCCAAATTTTAATAAAAAATTTAAATAAAATTTGGTAAAAATTTAATATTTGTATTTTAAAACAAAATTTTAAATTTTTTTTTATGTTAAACCACCAGAGACTTGAGGTACCTATATGATAAAACAAATTGATAATACCTTCTTTTTTCTTATCTAAAAATCATTGGTATTCCTGGCTTATGTTTTGATCAAAATTTTATTCCCAAAGCTAACAAAAAATAAATCTTTTATGTATGTAAAATAATAAATGCGCTGTTTGTAAATAACGTAATATAATAATAACATGGTTTTCCATACATTTTTATTTAAAATACAAAAATTACTTTTTTCAGTGCATAGATTACGAAATGTCAAACTATGGATAGACACCTGGCCTGGCACAAGAATTCTAAAATTCATTTCCGAAATTTTTATAATAAAATAGTTAGAGCGTTAGTTTTGGATTGGGGTTTCCAAAGCGCTCTACAGTCTGTCGATGTGAGTGCGCTAAATAGGTTTCTATGGTGAAGCACAGGGAATGGAATGTACTTTTGCACTAAATTTGTAGGGTTTGCAAAGAAAGAAAGAAATTGAAAAGAAAATTGGAAAATGAGGAGTTTTTTTAAGAATATGGAAAGCTTTGGAAGCCAACTATCTTAACCATCCTAACTTTAGGATGGGATATGTGTGAGGATTTTTGGGAATTGGTTTAGGAAAGATACAAATCCTGGATTATGGGCGATGAGGTAAATTGGATGGGATATTTAGAAGAAAGTTGTAAATGTTCTTCTCAAACTTTTCTAAACTGTCTCCATATGCATTACCAAAAATATCAAATATATAATAACAATAATAATAATAATAATAATAATAGGTACTATTTGAAATAACTTTAAGTTCTAATAGTTACCTCTAGTACTTACTAACATGAACTCTAAAATCTTTTAAATGTATTCCAAGGAATTCGTATTTTATGCTAAACCAGAATAATACTAAAAAGATAAAAACTAGAATTCATCACTTTTTACTTTTAAAGACTTTGCTTTTTATCCACTCTTCTTCTTACTATGCTTTGACAAAGCACTCCAATTTATCATTTGACTTTTAATGCGATAAGCATTAATTTATAATTAAAACATAGAAACAAAGTGGAAATAAAAGTTTAATTAATTCCAAGAAAGTGTGAAGAAGTGCATTTAATTATCGAAGATGAACTGAAGGTTGTACAGTTTCAAAGAGAAACGAAGTAAAAGATCAAAAGCGTGACAAGCGTTTATATGCAATAAATTTTATCTCAGTCTAAATCATTTTTTTAAAAATGTTTTTCTTTATTTAAACGTTTTTTTTTGTACCTATAATCATTTTTTTCTAGACTAATTAAGACATCATATTCTAGTGTATAACTGATAATTCTATTCGAGGCGCATAATTATTATATGTAATGACATTTTCTGTGGTTCTATTCCTTATTAAAATTCTACTTTTAATCGTAAAAAAAGCTTGAATGCTTTGATAATAAACTTCAATATATATACAATTTTTAATATTAAAATCGTTCAGATTTGATTTTATAAAGTTACCATTAGTACTGAATTTAAAGTGGTATTAAAATTTTTGAAATATTAAGTTTGAGATATACCTGCTCACGCTTTTTGGGAATTTTTATAAGCTTGTTTTTCAATAATTCGAAATCTTATGATTTTGTGAGTAATGGGAAGGTTTTAGTATCTTGAGATTGAGCTAGGACTGGAGTATATAGTTTAAGTTAGTATTTTTAAAAACATCACACCCTTTAACCGACGGTGAAGAGTGATACAAAATAGATTAGATTAAGGATTACTCTTGTTTCTGCGTTTTTTCTGATGGCAGATTTTGCTGTTTGTGGTTTCTCCTTCTTTAACATATAATTGGCATGTTTGATCAAGACTGCTGTACCTTTATTTTCATCTTGGATGCGGCATTGCCTTTTAATTTTTAAGGCCATTTCTACAATGAATTTCAAAACCTAAACCTTTTTGAGTGAATGTACTTGATAATCAATAATTCGAAATCAAATGGTTTTGTGAGTAGTGGGAAGGTTTTAGTATCTGGAGATTGAGCTGAGATTGCATTATATATTTATTACAGACATTGAGCTTGGCTTGCATTGTATATATTTTAAGTAAGTATTTTAAAGAACATCACACCTTTTAACCGATGCATCAGTAATATAAAATAGATAACACTAATGGTTACTCTTGTTTCCGTGCTTTCTCAGATGGGAGATATTGTTGTTTGTGGTTTCCTCATCCTTAACATATAATTGGCATGTTTGTTCGAGACTGTTGTATCCTCAAACTTCTTTTGGATGCGGCATTGCCTGTGATTGGTTTTTAAGGTCATGGCTTTTCCAATTGTTGAATTTCAATATTTAAACCTAAACCTTTTTGAGTGAATGTACTTGATCATTATCTGCATCCATATGGTTAATCTGGTAACATTCTAGTTGGAATATTTCCATATTGATAAGTATAGGAACAGCTGCGTTAGAAAGAAGTACTCGAGAGATGTTTTTCAAAAATGTTTTTTTTTATAGGGGAAAAAAATTAAAAAAAAAATTTAAAAACAAAAAAAAAAACAGAAAATTTTAAATGAAAAACTTCAAGTGCAAATGCTATTTTATAATCAAATAAATAAGCTTGACATAAAGAACGACATTAAAAAAAAAAAATATGGAAGACAGATGGAAGGAAAAAAGAAAAATAACTAGTAATTATCAATTTGTTGCTTTGTACTCGTACATATCAACTTTGTTGTACTCGTTTCCTTCTTTTTTTACTCAAATATTAATTAGATAAGATAAATTGTGTTGCCTTTTCGTTCATTTGAATTTTTTTTGTTTCTAATATACTTCTAATATACATTATATACAATATTATATACTACTTTTATGTAATTAAAATTATACTTAATTTTGTCATTCGTCTCGCTAATTAAGTAGGAAATTATGCAATAATTTGTCTTTAAATTATAATATTCATGTTTTTAATTTTTTTTTTTTTTTCATATTTAATATTCTGTAGATACTTAATACATATGTATATAAACTAATAAACATATATATATATATATATATATAAATTTGTATAATCATAATTATATTTGAATGCAAGAGAGATAAGAATAACATAATAATATTATGTTCTTTACATGCAAATTTATGATTGAAGTTTTGAATTTAAATTTTTTGTAGTTTTTCTTTATAATTATAATTTGTTTCATTTGATACAGATTGTGATTGGGTATTTAAGATCTTAAAATGATTCTGGTATAGTCTGGTACTAATTAATTTTAAAATTAAGATACAATATCATGGTACGCATTATACATTTGAGTATAATTGGGGAAATGCAGGTTTATTCAAGGCATGTGATATTTTAAATGATCACTTCTTGTATAAAATCGCTTATATCTTATATTACTGCCAAACTTACTTGTCTCCATCTAAGCTTCTTAATATCTAATATCTATAAAATGTATACAAGTCATAGAATGAGAAATATTGCTCACAATTGGGCAGACAGCTCTTCAAAGAGGTCGTAAAGTGTAAAATAGAACTTTCTGTCTAGTATCCCACAGCTCGAGCGACATTAAAACGCGCACCCTACTTAGCCATCGCCATAGAGTTTGGTCATTAGCTTATTTTATATATATCTAATAAGAATTAATACATGTTCTAAAGAAATAAATAAATCAATACTCCTACTGAAAGTTTTTAAACGTGAAATAAGGAATAATTTATATATTCCTTTATACACTTTTTGCGCCAGTTAAATTATAAATGTAACGCAAAATTTATGAATCTATATTCTATGCATCTGGTCCCTGAAACTGATAATACAATTGTAATAGGTTTAGTAAACAAAATTTTCCCATTCCTCATAATTTTTGATTTCCTGCACTCAATTTCTAAAGTCCTTTTAATATCTTGAACCGGAAATTAAATTGCATATAATATGCTCAATGTTAAAATTTATTTAAAAAATAGTTTGTTTAAGTGTGGTAAGCTTCCATACTATACCCGAAGGTCCTCCATACAATTTCAATAAATGAGTTTTGATGCTTTCCACTGTCTCCTGTAAAAGAAGTCACTTGGTAATTACGTCATTGAAGATGTTCTTCAAATAAGTCATTGAAGATATTTCAATTTAATTTTTTGGTGTTATAAATATATATCCCAAGGTTGTACAAATTACTTTTATGTTAAATATATTGAATCATTTTGTATAAATAGTTAGAACTAATAGAACATGCATCATGTTAATTTAAACAGAAAGTATAATTATGATAATTAGTATACAATAGGTTTGGATTTGGAATCTACATGAATATTTAAGGAACATAATATATATTAGATCCGTTTGTATTATATATTTAATACCTACTGGTTTTCTTTAATAGCTTTATTAAATAAATCTGAATTTTGTTTTGTATTTTAAATTTTTGTAGACATTTAAAACAATTACCTTCAAGAGTATTCAGGAGTTGTTTAAAATATTATTCAATAATATAAATATTTTAAATATGTTAAGTAATTAGTGTTATTAAACTAACACTGAACGATTAAACTTGAATAATTTGTTAAATATTTTTAAAACTTAATAGTTTATTCAATAAGGGACCGAGTGGTTTTAATCACAGTAACTCACGTTTTTTAAAGGATTCTTTAAAATGTCTTTGTTATACAAAATAGGAATTCTGCTAAACGAAAAGAGGTAAGGCTTACTTCTCTCCTTTATTACATTGTTTGTGATGGGGATTCTGGATGAATAAATAAATAATTTTTTACTACATTCTAAAGCAGTAAGTGGGATGGGTGTACTTTTAGGTCCTATATGAAGTATTAATTTATAATAGTTTTTTTAAAAGGTTTTTTACTTTAAAAAATTATTGAAGGAATAGTGTTAAAAACTGAGTGGTTTAAGTCTTTTTATTAATACGAACTTACATAGAATGTAAGACTTCTGATAAAACGATGATAAAGCAATTAGAACCACAAATTTTTATACTTCATTCACTGTATATACAAGTATATACGAAGACCTCAAAGAGTTGTTATTTACCAAAGTTAATAATTAAAGAGATACTTGAAAATTTTTGGTTTTTTGAAATGCTTTTCACAAATCATAATTTATGTTGGTTAGGCCATTCTTACTTTCAGTCCCCTTAAGAATTAAAAGTTTCAAAGTAAAAATGTTATCTAATTTTTACTCCAACTATGCATATTTGAGAAGTTTCACTTCTTAATTTTCCAATGACCATATTTGCCTAACAAGTGAGCGACTTTAGAAGCTTGAGTTCTTGAGTCAATTATACATACATTCCGAAATTAACTTTAATATATATAGATATTTATTTTGATTCAGACTCAATTACGATGATGAACTGATTTTTTTAAATAAATTAGCTTTTGTATATAAAAAATTACATAAAATAATAACAAAGTCATTCAACTCTTGGTAGAATCCTATATTCAACCACATAAATAGGAAGCAATCCTATATTCAACCACAAAACCAAATCTAGTAGAATATTAAAAAAAAAGTTATTTAATAAACAGAAAATCTTACAGAATAAAAAAAAAATGTGCTAATAAAGTTATTTTATTAAAATTAAGTTGGGGGTAAAAAAAAAAGATAATTTATTAAATAATTTTTTTTTTTTTCTATAATTTACATGTAAAAAAGTTCAATTTTGCATAAAATTAGAAAAAAAAAAAAAAGTTTTTTAATTTTAGTTTTTTTAATAAAATTTTTTTTCTTCTACCTTAAAAAAATTGTTAGAAATTTAATTTTCAGATTTCAATATTTATTTTTTCGTGTGGTTTCTAGAAAAAAGAAATATTTTTTAAGCTATAAAAAATATTGTAAAAAAAAAATATAAGTTTTTTTTTAATATAAATTTTTTTTGAGGTTATGTGAAATATTAAAAAATAACTAAGAGAGAGAAAAAAAAATATTCGAAATAAATGAATCCATGCCACAAAATTGCACTTTTTTAGTAATATTAAAAAACTTAGCAACAAATTACAGTGAGGCTTAAATATTGGGAACAAATATTATCCTTTCTTGAGTGTTGGGAATATTGCTGTCCAATACCTGGGATATTAGAGGTGCGTTATTACAATCTAGTTTTTATGTTATCATGGTGAAACTTAGATATATATATGGATGAGAAAATGTTCTTTAATATTCCAGGGAATATAACATCATTTATCTTTACAAATTTAACTAAATAAAAAATATTAACAGATGGGTTGTGCAGTGCTTAGAATGCCGACATTTTATGCGAGAGGCTGAGGATCGAATCCCTATGACAGTGATAAAACTTTTATCTGGTTTTCGACTCCACTCAGCTACCATTCACCATTTGGTTCATATTGGTGGCTTAATCAATAATTAATAATTATATGTCTTTCATAAAAACTATATTAATACAACAGTAAATACAAATATAAAATGTGGACAAATAATTTAATTGAATAATATAACTCACAGATATAGAAATTCCTAAAAATATAATATAAAATTTTTATATTATGTAACAAATAGAATTGTATCTATTGCATTTAAGATGTTTCTATATACTATAAGGTTTAGTACTATTTCAAGATTAAATTGTATGTGGAATTTATTAAGATCAATAATAATAATAATAATAATAATAATAATAATAATAATAATAATAATAATAATAATAATAATAATAATAATAATAATAATAATTTAATATGTGTCGCTTGTTCCAATTTCTGATGTTCGTTTCCTTTATATTAAAAATTATTCTTATTGCAGAATTTATATCATAACGGTTTTGTTTCAGTTTTGTATATTACATTAGTTGCTAATTATTAATGTAGGAGCCTGCTTGCCTTCATACCTTAAAATGCGTTTTCAATTACTTAAAGTTTGCAATATTTGTCTAATCCCTAACCTTACTACTATTTTAATTAGCTCCATTGAAAAAAGTTTATTTACCTTCATCCAATTAAAAAAAGAGTTGTTTTTTTTGTAAATCGGAAGCTTTTAGAAGGAATTTCATTATCCCACGTGAACATTTCAAAATTTTAAATTTTTTTACAGCATCAAATAGTTAGTTTTTATTTAAATTTGCATTGGAAGACTTGAAAATAGGCATAAGAAACAGTACGAAAACTGCTACTCACATAAACAGTTAACTGCATTCAAAATAATACAGAAAAACTTACGTCCTTCCTATCATTAATTTTTTAAATCTCAAAATTTTAAATATTTTTTTTTTTTGCCTTTTTTAATTCATGCTTAGATCAAACAATTAAAATATAATTACTTAAAATCCGATCGGTGGTGTAGTGGTAGGACTACGGTTTTCAATAGAACCGTCTCGGGTTTAAACCTAGGCCAGATCATATTTAATAAAATGATATAATTTTTTATCATAATATAAAATATAATAACCAGCTCCACCGAAAAGGAAAGGCTGAATCACTCACTTATCACATTGTAGGTAATAGAGGACTGTAATTAAATAAATAAATAAAAATAATTAAAAGATAAAATTAAAAGACAAATTATTATACAAAACAAATATTTAAAATAAGTAACAATTAAAGCTAACTTATCTAGTGCTAATCGTACTAAAACGACAAATTCACATTTAAATTTTGGAAATAAAATTTTGTATTTGATAAGATTAATTGACCACTATATTGACATATAAGATAAATACACTATATTCTGACAGTGACAATTTAATTTGACATTATATAAATAATATATTTGTGTTCATTCGTAGTCAATGTTTTTAATTCTTCTGCTCTGAACAGTCACCACTAAGTTGAATTAAAAAAAAAAAAACAAAAATGTCATTATAAATACAATAGAACATAAAAAATTATCCTTTAAGTCAAAACAAAAGAAAAAAAAAAAAACAAAAAATAAAAAAAAAAACGGATTTTAGAAAATGACTTTTTAAATTAAACAATATTAATCCTTTAAGTTTCTCAGTTCCATTTATTGCAATTTCTTCTGTTCATTTCAGTTTTTTTAAAGTTTTTTTTTTTTTAAAGAAAAATATTTTTTTTCTCCGTTATTTTTTAAATTTTTTTTTCATGTAGACAGGACTTAACGAACGTTATATTCTTTTTTAATTTGTTTTTCCTTTATCCCCTTAATAATAAAGAAAAAAAAGTGGTTGGAAATTTTTTTTTTTTTTCAAAAATAAAAAAAAATTAAAAAAAACTTTTTTTTTTTTATAAATGTTCAAAATTGAATGCACAATTCATTTTCTTTCACTTTGTTAATTTTTTTTTCTTATGTAGCGTTTATCATATTTTTTAAAAAATTTTTGAAATAATGTGACTATATGAGTCATTCTGTCCATTTGTCCGTCCTTGTGTTGACAGAACTATTATTAGATATTAAACAATAATTAATTTCCTTGAACAGCTTCCTTCTGTAGCTCCAACCATTACGATGCTACAACTCCTCAAAGTTCTAAAAGTCCTATATTTAAATTGTTGTAACAGGAGGCTTATAAGGTATATTTTCAATCTGGAAATAATAAATGATAGCTGTTTTTAAAGGCTTTATAAATATATGTATTATAAATTTTTAGGGTTACCAAACCGTACTTTATTTTTAATGGTTATGCAGAACTCAATATACGCAAAATTTCCAATATATATTTCATATTTTTTAAACAAGGAAACTTGAAGATTTAAAAGAAGTTAGATGTTAGTATGAGGCATTTAAGAGTATACTTTCATGTTGGTGCTGCGATAAGTGACAAGCGCATAGCGTTGAAAAAATATATTGTTGATCGATGATCAAAGCGATGGTGCAATATAAACACCTTTATTTAAATCAAGAATATAGTTTTCTACGCTATGGTCTTATGGACGCTCATAGCATTTATCACAGCTCTAACATAAACGCACACTTTAGTGTGAGGGCCACCATTTAAAAGCTGTCAGAGTTTCAAAAATGAAATTTCGCTATTTTTAAAACCCTGTACATTTAATACCTGGCCAAATTTCTTTGAAGTAATATACACAACTTAAAGCTTAAATATTATATTTCAATATGTGTTAACAGGTTTTCTTGATCTTAAAGGGCTTCCTTAAAATTGAAAAAAGTGTCACTTAATTTTTAGCCAAGTTTAATTATATAAAATTTTAAGGGTTCATTTCGATTGGAGCTGCGATTAGTGATGAGAGCGTCGATAAGAGCAAAACGTACAAAATTATACTCATGATTTTAATAGAAGTGTTTATATTTTAGCATCACTTTGATCAACGATAATATACATATATTTTACCACGCTATGCTCTTATCGACGCTCTTATCACTTAACGCAGCTCCAATATAAACGCATTCTAAGAAAAGATTCTAATTTTGATGCAAGTTACAATTTTCTTGAATCTGAAACGTTAGAAAAACGTAGAATGGGCTTGTTTATAACCATCGGAATTAACATTGGTTTTCTCAGAAAATATTTCGGAGCCTTCCCTATTTGGGGCTGTTAAGCACCAGTGTATTTATTTTCAAAGTTAAACGTTAATATCGAAGCTCTAACATCAAGTAATGACACATGTACACATGCTTTGATTGTATTTGGACATTTTTAATGAAATATCAATTTTCCAGTTATGGAAAATTGTGTAATTTTGGAAATGTTTGTTTTTAAAAACTCTTGATTTCTTCCACCATTTATTTTTTGAAGTTCTTTGTTTTTAACTTGTTGTTTTTCTTTTAATTTTTCACTAGAGTTTTTTTTTTTCTTAATGTTAAAATAGTGATAAATTTGTACAATTTATTCTCAATTGGTTCTTACAAAATAAAAGTTTTTTTTTTTAAAAAACTGGAATTGGAAAATAAAAATGAAAATAAAAACTTTCTAATATACAAAAGTAAAAATTGGTTTTTGATAAGCTACAAGGATTTGTGGTACAACTATTTGTTTTTGTTTTTATTTTTTTGTTTTGTAAAGTTTTAAGAAAATTTTTATTTGTGGTTGTATGTTGGGGTGGTAGTGGTTATGTTGTTGTTAGTGATGGTTAGAAATTGTACTGTTGCAGTTTCTTTTGAAGGTTCTTTTTTTTGCTTAAAAAAAGAAAAGTAACGGTTTGTAGTGTCGTATTTTCGAAAGTATTGAAAAAGTTGAAGAGATTTATTTTAAAAGTTTAAAAAATTGTAAAAAGACTTTAATAAGTATTGGAGGAAACGTGTATATTAATTTTAAGTCATATTTTACTGTTAAAATACTGTAATCTTAAAAATAAAATTTTTAAATTATTGAAAATACAAATCTGTGAAGTATTTTGCTATTATTAATTTCTCTGTTAATGCATGTTTTAATTAATTCGAAGTTTTATTCTATTTATTTAATATTAAATGGTGCAACGGTTGTGCGAACTCCAAAACAATGTTTTCTATAAATTCAAATATTTTCAATCAAGTATCTACCGGAAGTAGAAAATTGTGGGCTATAACTAAGGTATTCAAGCATTCAAAGGATCTAAGAGTGATATGATTTATTGTATATGCACGTACTGGAAGTGGAAGGTAGAGGTCTAACTAAAGAAATCAAGGATTCAACGAATGTAAATGTGATTCATTGTATATTTATTGAATGTAAAAGATAGAGAGCTTACTAATGGTTTGAAGCATTCAAAGAAGTTAAATGTGAAAGGGTTATTTGTACATGTACTAGAAGTAGAACATAGAGGGCTAAACAGAGAACTAATTAAAAGATTCAAAAGTATTAAATGTGAAAGGATTCACTGGACTTGTATGGGATGGAAGGTAGAGGATTTATTAAGGATTTGGGGATTCAAAGGATGTAAATATGAAAGTATTTTATTGTACTTGTATGGGATAGAAAATAGAAGGCTTAATAAAGGGTTCAAGGATTCGAAAAATGTAAATGTAAAAGGATTCATTTTACATGTACTAGAAATATAGCCCTCTACATAGTATTTTTTATTTAATACTTTTGAATCCTTTAATTAGTTCCTTGTTTAGCCCTCTACCAGAAGGCTAACTAAAGGGTAGGAAAGGAAATTAAGGATATAAAACCTAACTATAGTATACCAATTTTCAAACTTTCTTTAAATCCTCAAGAATAAAATAAGATTGATCGGTTAAGAGACTGAATTCAATTAAAAAAATTAACAGAAGTATTGTATAAATACTGCTTTTGATTACTTAATATTATACTTTTAAAAAACATAAATATTTTGGATAAAAACTTTAATATTATCTTATGATATGATTTATACATAAATATTTTTAAAAACTGGTAAATTTTAAAGTTTTTTCCAAGAATACGAAATAAAAATTTAAAAAAATCAAAAAAAAAAGTTGATAAGATATTATTAACAATAAAATAAATAAATGAAAAACTTTTAGTTTAAATATTTTTGTACTAAAAAGTTATTTGAAAAATTTTAAAAAACAAAAACTTGTTTATAAATTTTTTTTCTGAAACAATGATACTCTACTTTAAGTTCGAAGTTTCTACTTCATTGTTCATTTCATCTTTTTAAAGTTATTTTAAATTTAATGTTGTTGCCATTGTATCGTCTTATCAACTCGCATCAATTTTGTTTAAAAATTCCACAAGATCTTTTAACTGTTATAAAATTAATATATAAGCTTTGTCTAATAATGTGTTTAAGTGAACAGTTCCAATTTTAATTGCTTCTTTCCATGGAAACGTTTGGTGAAAAGTGTTAAATGAGAAACTAGAGTTAGAAATAAGATTAATTCAACGATTGACCAGAATTCCGATTTCGATCTATGAATCTAAAACTGTGAATGAATTTATTGTGAATTGCATACTTCAAGGTGCAATTTTTTTTTATCTGTTTAGTTAATTGATTTCTGTCTTAAATGAATGTATTTATTTATTTATTTTTAATCTAATAATAATACAATAAGTTGTAATAACATCTGCAAGACTCTCGGTTTCAAAGGCCATTTTGGGTTTCACTATTAAGTGGATTAAAATATACTGATATATGTAAATTTCATTTGAATTGCATACTTTTAGGTTAAATCAATCCGTTTAGCTAATTGATTATTCTTTTACAGGATTTAAATCTCCTGCTGCCTGCAATATTTTTTTTTGAATTACATACTTTTAGGTGCAAAAAGGTGAAACATTTGAGCGGGCGATGTGAAAAGTCAGGCAGACACTGCGTCAATACATTTTTATGCTAATAAAATCTGTTTACCTTTTCACTATTAATATTAAGTGTATTGTTTTCGTATTTTCTTAAAACTTAAAAAAGTTTTTAAGTTTTTTTTTAAAAGTTTTTGAAAATCTGTTAAATGTTTTTTTTTATTTTTGAAATTTATTTTTATTTTGAAGAAAATTCTATTGTTATTCTTTTCGATTTGAAAATGATCAGTTAAAAAAACAAGTTTTAGCGATATTATATAAAACAAAAGAAATTTTCATTTTTAAATCTTTATTTATAATTTGCTTCATTTTTTTTTTTAAGTGCAACGAACTTTTAAATGTCCTTTGTTTTAAGGAAAAGTCAGAAACGTATAACATACGTACACATAAAACTCTTTGCAAGCTCGAAAAATATAAAATAACCTTTAAAAAAAATTAAAGGACAAAAGTATACCAGTTTATAGTGTGATATTTGAGTGGGTGGTAAGGTGGAAAATTTGAAGAAAAAAAATATAAAAAGTTTTAACTGAAGAAAATTCTGTCAATAATTTTCAATTTAAAACTTAAAAACAATAAAAACAAAAACTTAAATTTCTTCAGTTGTTGTTTTATTCGGAAAAATGGAGAGAAGAAATATAGAAAATCGGAAAAGTAATTTAGGTGTTATTTGTCAATAATTGTATAAAGTTTGCTGAATTTGTTGAAAATATTTTGAAAAAAAATAAAACATTAAATTTATTTTCAATTTGTAGAAAGTTTTCTTTATCGAAAAAATTCAATAAAAATATAATTAAGTGATTAGGATTAAATGATTGTATTATGTTGGTTGATTTGTTCTGAATACGTTCTTCGCATGAGTCATAGAATCATAAATCTAGAACCAACAGCTGGGTGGCACAGTGGTTAAGTGCCGACCTTTCATGCAGAAGGGCCCGGGTTCGAATTCTAGTGAAAGTGAAAAAAAAACTTTTCTGGTTTTCGACTCGACTCAGCTACCATTCGCCATTGGGTTCAAATTAATGGCATAATCAATAATTAATAATTATAAATCTTTAATAAAAAAATACTTTAATATAAAAAATATAAACAAATGCAAAATATAAACAAATAATTTAATTAAATAATATAACTCGCAGATATAGAATACCATATAAGTAAAATATAAAATATTACAATATAAACAAAAAATAGAATTGTAAATATTGAAAATCTAAGACGTTTCTACATGTTATAAGGCCTAGTACTATCTCATGTTTAAATTGTATGTGGAATTCAATAAGACCAATTCTAATAACACGAATATAATATGACCCCCTGTTCCAACATGTACTTATGGTATAGACAGGCTTATTAGCCTAACAGTTGAACAGTTAGCGCTTAAAAAAAAAAAAAAAAAAAAAAAAAAAAAAACAAAGGGTTCATTTAGAGGAAGGATGGAAGGGTGAAATATAAGAGGTTTAATGTCATTTCCGAACCTTTCGCACTTTTCAAAACATTAAATTGGTTGTTGCGATATTAGTCACACAAAATGTCCGATCGAACTCTTCTATGTTGGTAAATAGAGACCAGGATGACTTGATTTAAAGAATTTACCCATTGATTTTGTCACGCTCTCTAATTCCTATCTACTACTGGATCTTAGTGATCATATGTCCACATCCTGGAAGTTAGGTTAAACTCTAAATAAAATGCTTTATATTCATCTTAATTCATCGCTATTTGTATCGAATCACCAAAATTTGATAAACTTGTCCAATTCCTGATGTTACGTAACCAAGACATTGGGTTTCGACCATTGCCTATTTATACCCGTATGACTATATAGTCAAAGGGTATAATAAATTTGCCATTACGTTTGTGACGCAGAGAAGGAGGGGGGGTAGATATAGACTCAAGTGTATGGATCGGATCAGAATCGAAAAATAAATCGATTTAGCTATGTATGTCCGTCCGTCTGTCTGTCCGTCACCACGATAACTCAAAAACTAAAGGAGCTAGGATCTTGAAATTTTCGCAAATTCGTTTTTTTGCAAGAGCCGTCATCGCTATTTAAATCCAGCCATTTTGGTCCATGGGTTCGGGTAGCTGCCATACAACTTCTTTTTTTATATAAGTATTACTCTGTACCTATTACAGCTGCGTGTCCGAAATTTTGCCAAAAGTAGTTTAGTTTTATGGCCAAAGTTTCTGCAAAATTTAGTTGGTCTACTGCAGTGGGTTCGAGTACCTGCCATACAACTTCTTAGTTTATATGAACATTGTTCTATATCTATTGAAGTTGGGTATCTGAAATTTTGCCAAAAATAGTTTAGTGTAATCACCGACGTTATTCCAAAGTTTAGTTGGTCTACTGCAGAGGGTTCGAGTAGCTGCCATACAACTACTTCTTTTATATGAGCATTACACTACACCTAATAAAGCTGGTATGTTTGAAATTTTGCCAAAAGTAATTAATGTTTATAATAATAATGATATAATGTTTATATAACGGTCATACGGGTATCCCAGAGTTAACACAGTATACTCTACCACACTCTTCCTCGTTTTCCTTTAACTTTACCTTGCACGATAAGCTGTAGGAGTTCTAACTAGGAGTTTGATATTGCTTCACATATTCTAAATATAAAATTTTTCTTGATTTATATTTGTAGGAAGCCCTTGGGCTTTTATTTCTTTTTTTTCGAAGAACTTCAATATTTGCGGCACGATCTACCCATGAAATTTTTTAGTGTTCTTCTATAGAGTCAAATTTTAAAATCCTCCAGTTTATTTTATATTGGGGATTGACAAGGTTTAATCTTTCAGTGCATATGATACCAAATTTTAAATAAACCAAAAATTAGACAGGGAATACATGAGGTTTCTTAGGTTTGGTGCATTTTATTAGGTTCGCCATATTGAATGCTAATATCAAGTGTAACTGTGATAGATCCCAAACCAGTTTTGTACAGAGGTTAGGATTTCAATAAAAAGCTTTTCATAGCTATTTTAACATGAAGTGTCCTTCAACTACACCAAACACTAAAAATAATTAAAACTATTTTAATTTCTAAAGTTTTTTAATTAAAATACTTAAAAATTAAATTTTATATTCGTCAATTCATAAATTTTAATAGTTTTAAATAAATTTTAACATCTTTTAGAAATGTAAAATGTTTAAAAACTTTTCTAATGTTCATCTTAATAATTACTTGAAATTCAAATTCATATCCCAAGAATATTTCTAATTACCGTAGCACACTGTGTCCCTTGAATTAAATGTCCCTTGAATTAAATGTCCCTTAAAAGGGTTTCTTTAAATTTTTTTATAATGTACAAAACAACATTTTGCTTTTATTGTAAATAAATAAATGTAGAGTTTAAAGTTATTATTATTAATTAACATGTCTTTATTTTGTTAAATTATAATCATTATTTTTAATATTTTTAAAATGTATCTTATCTCACATTAAAATTTTTTTATAATACCATATGTCTCACTTTAAGTTTCATATAAAGTTGGAATCTCGAAAAATTTTATTCGAAGACATGTAACTCTATTAGTCCACAAAAATATTAGTACTGTAGTACTAGTGGCATTTAATCCAGAATTAAGCAGAATTCTACGAACTAATTTTGGCTGTATGAAAAATGCCCCCAATGTTTATACGATACTTTGAGAGCTTTTTTCATATGGAAAAGTTCGAATAGGAAAATTTGAGGATATTTTTCTATATTTTGGTTACTTTTTAAAAATTGTATTTTGGAGACTTTTCGCATGTGACAAAAGTTGCCAAAAGTATTGTTATAAAGTATATAGTCACTTTACAGCAAAAAATGACTATCTACAAAAATGGCATTTTTTTGTTAAATAAGCCAAATTCAAGAGAAAAGTTAAAAATTTAATAATAAAAAAGAAATTTAAGAAAATCTTCTTTGGAAAAGAGGGGAAACCCTAAATTCCATAATTGAGTATCTTCAAAGCCATACATTTTTTACAGTTGCAAAAACTTTCAATACGTTTTATTAAAAACTATGTTTTTTCAAATGGTCAGTTTTTATTGTAAAACGACAATATGACAGTTAGATTCAGTTTGTAGCAAGTTTAATTTTCATAATAAAATTTTTTAGGGGTTTAAGAGTTGTAAAAGGCAGATGTCGCCTTTAATATGGTTTTTTCTATATACCGTAGCATTTAATATAAAAGGGGGCCAATCCAAAAACTTTGCTAAAAGGATTCCAAATTTTGTGACTAACTTAACTTCTTCTTTTATTTTTTACATAAATAATAAATCAGCCACAAATTATTTAAGCAAGATTATGTCCTCTCTCATCCCTATGGATATCTTCTCCATTTTGAAAAACCCATATCACCTCCTACTCCTTTCAAATCTGTGTCAATCTGAGACACCCTGTATATTCTATAATATTTTATTACTTTATTTTAACCTTTTTTTTAATAAAATTCGACATCTCATATTGTTCAATATTACTATAAAATGTCCTCTTATATCCAATAATTTCCACTTATTAAATTTTATTTTAATATTTTTTTTTTTCAAATAATATCTTTAATAATTTTTACAACAAAGAAACCATATTAAAAACCATATTTCTACATCTATATTGTACACATATAAATATATATATATACAATTTATATAATTCTAATGTCATCTTATATATTTTTTTTTTTATATTTTCAGATCTTTTAAACAAACAGAGACCAGAAATTGAAGAAATATTTAAGGCAAAAAAAAATAAAAAAGGAATTTTTAAAGGACATTTAAAAGCAAAAACAGATTCCCAGTCTCTTCAATACATTAAAAAGAAATACAATTAAAAAAAAAAAAAGACAAAAATTAGCAAAGGGAGATAAACCACTTTAATTGTCCATGAGTTAAATGCTTCTATTTTTTTTTGAAGAAAAACTCAAAATATAACAATAATAACTATGATATTCTTAATTTTTTAACATTTTGTTAAAAGTCCTTTATGTTTATATATATATATTTAATTTATATATATATATATACTAAAAACATCTTTTAAAAAAATAAAACCCAAGTACACCCAGTAGGGTTTCTTGATGAATAGTCATCGTCATCATCACTGTTATTCTTATTATTACAATTATATCAATATAACTATTATATAACATATATGTATAACACACATATATATATACTGTTATATAGAATAAGATTATAATGTTAGTCAGCCACTTTAACTAAAAAATGTTAATATATAAATATATATATATTAAAATATAAATATATATGTATAAAATAAAAATAAAAAATAATAATAATAATGAAACCCTATGGAGTTATTTTTATTTTACATTACAATTTTTTTTCAACATCATCTTCCTGCTCTTTTATACTAACTACTAAATATTAAAAAAGAAAGAAAGAGAAAAAAAACAACAACAAAAACAACAAAAAATAGCATTAGCACAGCGGAAGTGATTGACAAATAAAAAAATCATATTCTTGTATATATATATAACAAAAGTTTAGTATAGCAACAGTATATATATAACAACAAATTTATATTAACAGTAGCAGTATAGTGGTATAACAGTAATAGTACCAGTAGTATAAGCATCAGTAGAACACTAAAAGTAGAACTAAAAGTTGTAGAATAAAACTTAAAAAAAAAAAAAAAAAATGTTGAAGTAGAATTTATGACTACAACAACTGAATCAACAACAATAAGAGCATAGTAAATCAACAAAAAATAAAAAAGAAGAAATTTTAAGAGACACAACACAAATTTTCAAAAAAAAAAAAATATAGAACTTAATATAACGAAACAGGACATTCATTCTTTTTTTTAAATGCTCTTTCCATATGGATTAATGTAAATATACACACATATATATATACTTAAAAAAAAAACATATACATATGTATTGTGAAAATATTATAAAAAAAAAAAATGAATTCATTTTAGAGTAATCTTTAAGTTTTTGTTTTTTTTTTGTTTTTTTTATTATCCTTTGCAACACTAAAAACAATATTTGTGTTTATTTATTTTAATGTTGTAAGTCAAGGCTAAAAACAACATGAATTAACAAGAATAATAACTGTGAATTTTTGACAAAATAAATAACAAAAAAAATAAAAGAAAAACAACAAAAACATTGTCCTAAATTTTATAAAAACAAACAATATTCAATCAACTATAATATGAAATATATAATTTTTTTTGCATATATAACATACTTTTAGGCGCTTTTTAAATAACAAGTTATTTATGAAATAATAATACGAATTTATGTTATATTTTCAATTATTTTTATTAAAAAAAATACAGTTACAATTTATAAAAATTAAAAATTTTTAGAAAAACAGTTATTATAACTGTAAATTTAAAAATATTGAAAGAAATAACGGAAAATAGAAGGAGGCAAGGGAAATTGCAAAGGAAAGTTTAAAAGTGTAATTTCATGGAAATCGCCTTTTTTAATACAAAAATATTACTGTAAAATAAAAATTAATAATATAAAAAAATCATTAAAAAATACAATAAACATATGATTATTAAAAGAAAAAAAAACAAATTAAAAATATGACAATAGAAAAATATATATGTATGCTTGAAAAACTATTTAAGCGCCTATTAAATAATAATATTATGTGAATGAAAATGATATTACAAACATAATAAAATTTTATATATATACAATTACTACTACATAAAAAGTGGAACTGAAATTTTTGATTAAAAACAACAATTGTAAGATGAAAAGGTCATAAAAAATAGGACAGAAGACCTAATAATAGGAAAAAAAGGACCTTTAATAATAATAATAAAAAAAATCATATGACCTTTATTTTGAATGTATTGAAATTTACAAAAAAGGATATAAAAAGGATATAATCATAATTACACATATATATGTATATATAAAGAAAAAGGAAATTGAATGAAATGAAGATTATTTTGAATACAAATACAAATGTTTTACAACAAACATATAATTCAAATAAAAAGAAATAATATAATAGTAATAATTTAAATAGAAAAAAAACCAACAACAACAACTATTCCAGCTCAATAATAACATAACAGTTAAGGGAAAAGTTAATAAACAGAACAATAAGTAATAAATAACTAATAATAGAAAAATTATTAAAAACTAACTAAACCTAATTTCATTCCTAGTTTATTTTAAATTGTTTTTTTTATGAATTTTTCAATATTGTATATAATTCCTTTATAATTTTAAATCGTATCTTGAATCCTTTCGCCTTATAACTTCAAATACAACATCATCATTCAACTAAATAATCATTATCATCCCTGTACATCATTATTTCAATCATAAAGTTTTTAAAAATAAAATTTAAAAAAAATAAATTTTAAAAAAATATCCGAATTTCAGCTTAAAACAAAAGCAACACAACAAACAACAAAAATAAAACTTTAATAATAATTTTACTGTAAGTTTTGAACTGTAAAAATTGCATAGTAAATATAAATATAAATAATAACCGTTATAATAAAGAAGAGTGCGCTTTATTCTATTCTTATATTAAGAAATACATACAAACACACACAATAACTATTAATGACATCTTTCAAAAAGACAAAATTAAAAAAAAATTCAAGAAATAACTGTACAGTCAAAAGATCTACCGTTAAAAAAATAAAAAAACTTTAAAATATAACTGTTCAAAAATTTTTTTCGAATAAACAAATACAAATACAAATGCACAAAGCAATATAATAAAAAAAAAACTTAAAAGACTTTCAGTAAAATTTTTTAAATTGTCAAAAAAAAAAACAACAACAACAACAAAAAAATTGCAACAATAATACAAACAAAAATATAAAAAATAAAGTAATAAAAGCGGGTGAATTTTACAACATCAGAGCGCACAGTATTCCAAATATAAAAAACAATATAAACTGTTAAATAAACAGTTATAATTTAAGTTGAAAAAAAAAAAACAAAAAATAAAATAAAGTCATATATAGTACAATTTACAGTTATCATATTAAATTTTTGCTAGTTTTTTTTTGCATTTTTTTTTGACTTCATTGACGTCACGAAAAAAAGAAAATAAAAATAAAAACAAAAATAAAAATAAAAAAAAATTGAAAAATGGCAAGCAATAATAAAACATATGTTTCAGTTGGACCAATTGAGGTCTCAAAAGCTTTAACAGATGGCGATAAATTTGTTAAATGGGATGAGGTAAGTTTTAAGAAATTTAATTTTGAAAATTTTTATATTATTTAAAATGTTTATATGTATTTGTGTTTATTTTCGAAATATTTATTTCAGAAATATTTTAAGGATATTATTCAACTTTCAAAAAAATTTGAGCTTATACTAGTGATATATCACGTTTTTTAAAATTAGGTCTTTCTCTAGACGTCAAAATCCGTTTGTTCTACATGTTTTACGGAATAGATGATATAATCTTCAATATTAGATTACAGTTACAAGTTACTACTTGAGTTTTAAGCTTTTGTTGGACGAGTCTCAAATACAAAATTTTACGAAATGACGAAATGAAAAAAGGCAGGATATTGAGTTGAAAAAGTTTTTGGGGAACAAGTATTCAAAGGTAGAAATATTATGAAACGGAATTTTAAAATAAAGGGATCATGTAAACTGCTTATATAACGGAACTTTGCTACAGAATCATTGGACGTGTTAGTTAAGAAAAAATCTACTTTTAATCTCAATGAATTTTTTAAAACTTTGCTTGAAAAAATAGTTTAATGCCTTTTTATAACCTTCTACTACTGCTAGAATTAGCTTTAGATTATTTGGAAGTAGCAGTAACAGTTAAGTAACAGTACTTGGAAAAAGTACTCAATAAAATACTTCAATACTAGTTTTGTTATTGAAAAAAATATAAGTACTATTTAAAAAAGTATTTGTTGAAGTGGGTTCACCAGTATTTTTATTACTGGATAATATTTGAAAAATATTCAAAAAATAACTGTTACTCAATTCAAAGTACAAATACTAAATAAGTACTTGTTAAATTCGATTACTCTCCAGATTTAACTATAAGTAACACTGATAAATACTGATAATAGTGGTTGGTATTATACAATGATAAATACTGATTAGTACTGGTTGGTGTTGATTCTGATAAGTAATTGTTAATACAATGGTAAGAGCTGTTTGATAGTTGTAAGTACTGCTAAATACATACTAAAAAGTACTGATGGATGTTTTAATTAATTAACTACTTTATATTTTTCTAAAGAAACTAAGTTTTCAAACGTTTAAAACTATATATTATCGTATAACATTGTGCAAGTAATCATTTCACTTTAATATTTTTTGCAAAATTACGAAATGCAGTATTGTAAAACTTTCTGACCATTTTTAATTGTACTTACAATTACTAGCCCAATTCAATTACGATTACTTAAATTTTGCGCAGTATTTTTTCGACTATCAGTATTGTTATGCTGATTTTTTTATTTGAGTAATAATATTATTAAAAATCATTAGGTCTATGATAGTGGGTAGGATACATCTAATTCTAGTCTACATACACTTATTCCTAAGCTGGGGATTGTATAGTACAAGATGGCATTTAGCCAATCTAGAATTATGTAATCATTAAACTAAATCTTCTCGAAAATCTTTTGTTAGAAAATATGAACATATTTATCGTGGGAGTTTGTATTTTTATTGTTTAACAATTAAAAGTAAAGTTTTTCAATTTTCATAAATTTTTGTTTTTTTTTTGTCAAACAATTAAAAAAAGTTTTAATTTTATTTTAAATATTCCCTTAATTATTTTTTATTATTCATAAACTATTACTTATTCAAACTAAACTAAAAACTTATCCAAAATATATTAAAAAATAATTTTCTAATTACAAATTCAAATTTTTTATAGAAAAACTTTATTTAATGAAAAATTTTAATAAAATTTATTTTATATTCCATATTCCATAAATGAAAGTTAAATTTATACATTTTAATTTTAATATATGTATTACTTAAAGTGATAATACTTTATCCATTGGGGAATAGTTTTTTATTTTAATAATTAATATTTTACCTTTTTTTAACTTACATTTACTATAGGTTTAATAAATTTGTTTTTAGTTGTTCTGGAAAAAATGTGAGGAAAGTATTGTAATAATAACTAACAGTAAAAGTTATGATCCGATGTTCTAGAGCCCTTTAGCATTGTTTCCATATGATCCAATGATCTGGGTCGCCACTAACGTTGCTTGATAAAGACATAGATAAAATAAAATGAAGAGTAAATAGAAGCTTCGCTTTGCATTTGATCAAAAATGAGATATGATTTTTTGAAAATAGATCTTTCTCAACTCTAGAGATTATAACCCCCTATTAACAAATGTTGAAGCTACCTAAAAATTTGCTTAATAGAGCTGATTGGCTTATGATGATTTATAGATTTTTAAAATTTAATTAATTACCCCAAGTTAATTCTCCGTAAACTGATGTAATTTGCAAATACGGCCTGTACAAATACAATGAAGTGTGAGTAGCAGCAAGTAAGCTCACGATGAAGTGATTCTAAGTGACTGATAACTCAAGATGAAGTGACTTTAGGCTTTTAAAAAAACAAAGCTTTGTTAGAATTACAAAGTTTCAAGAGATGCATCTCAAGGAGACGTGGAAATTAGTTTTCAATTTTAGGAACCCCAAAATTAGGAACCTCTTGTGAACGGAATTATAAGTAGAAAGTTACTTTACTCTAGAGTTAATTTTTCTTGGGTATAATATTCTCAAAAAGTTTTGTGTTTGTTCAAGTCGGGAGTCACTCCATTATAAGTTGCTTACTTGCTTCTGCACAGGCTTCGTATTTATTTAAGTCGAATTGGCATCAACGTACTTTTTAAACATTAAATTGACTGTGGAGACTACACGAGGTCATCAATACAATGTCGTAAGAACATATAATTAAATGGAACTCGTGTATACTTAGTCTTGTGATACAATTTATAATTTTTGCTAGGCCCTTAAGAACTAGAAGTCTAAGATTTAGTCTAAAAGCTCAACTGAAAGATAAAATTAGAAGAATTTGAGTACCATAGGACATAAGCGTTAGATTACCTATTAATTTTTAGAGCGTTTTAAAAATAATTTTAAAATATTTTTAAGGTTTGTAGACGTTGCACCCTTTTTTGGCAATAGATCGCCCGGTGATACTCTTCCTATTTTCAATTTTAAAATAAGTTGTCCTATCGAAAAGTCTATGGTATTACATTTCCAATTTAGTTTCTATTGTTAATAGTTTTGAGACAAAATTAAAAAAACAAAAAAAAAAAAACCAAAAACACAAAAGTAAAATTGGAAAACGAATGGAAAAATTTTGTTGTTTTTTGATTTTCATGTTTTTCATTAGTTTTCCACTTATTTTTATTATTACTTTTGTTGTTTATTTTTTTTATTGTCTTTCATGTTTTTCTTGTGTATTTTATGTTTAATTTTAGTGAGTGCTATTTGGAGACTTTTAATATTTTATTGTATACATACAATAAAAAAAAAAAAATAAAAAAAATAAAAATGTGTTATAAAAACAATTAAGTTAAATTATTGTAGGTGTTTAAAATGATTGGAGCTTTTATGATTTGAATTTTTTATTTAAGAACCCCCATTAAATAATTTTAATATTATCATAAATTTAGTATGTGTTTTATTAAATGGATATTTCAAAATTACATAGAAATTGTAATTAAGAAATTGTAATATTAAATTGATATTTTTGTTAGAAAATAGATTAATTTTTAGATTCAAACAGATAAGTTTTAGTTAAATAATTAGTTTATTGCAAATAAAGTAGGGTAATTGTAGGTTTTTGTTGTATTTTGTTATAAAATAGTTTCTGACGTACTGGTCAGCAACAGTTTTAAGCTTTAATGCTTTTTATTCAATATACCCAGTAAAACTCTTTATAGAATATACTCATTCTTTTATCAATTACCACTTCAGTAACTCAAATTCTATTTGCCGCAAGTCTCAGTCGTTTTTCTGCAATGAATTTGGATTTGTAAGTACTAAATTAGATATTCGAAAAGTACCTAGATCCTTCCGAAGACATTCTAGGTATTCTATACGAAAAATCTCACTAATATTACAAAATATGAATAGGGTTCTATGCTTTAAACAAGTCTTGGTTATTCAAGCAGCCATCTATCCTTTTAAGAACTCGAATTCAAAGGAATATTTAAAGACCTTCTTTCGTTAGGTTCACAACTTCAGACTTTTTGAACCTCTAAATACTGAAAATGATGTAAAAAATAAAGTAAAAGTAATAGCAGTTCCTATGCTGCTTCAAGAATCCGACAATAAACCGAATAAAAAACAAAAATTTTTGGTAAAATTGAAAAAACCTTTTATGTAGTTTCCAACTTGAGTCAAATGTCATTCGTCAGTTTTTCTTTTCTTCTGTTGCTTCGCTAGGAAGCATAGGGCTTAAACTTGAAGTCTAAATTCTTTTTTATTTGCAGCTTTTTCAAGTATTTAATTCCAGAATATTTGCGTCTACTTAATTCATCCAGCACCGTTCTTTTCCATGTTGTTCTGCTCTTTAGCTGCGACCGTCCGTCGCTAATTTTATAGTATTGTCATTTCCACGGTACACATAAAAAAATTAGTTTTACTCATGTTAATCTTTAGGCCAATATCACGGGCTGCAGGTGGTTTAATTTATATTATGAATCTTCTTGGTTATTGATCAGAAGAAATTTTTCATCTGCGAAGACTAAATGTTCTAGATATTTGTCATCTGATCACTATGAGTAGATATCTCTTTAAATACTGCTTGCTTTCTTCAGAATATTGTCTAATAAGATGCCAAATAGTAGAGACGAGAAAGGGCATCCTTGTTTCACATCCACATTAGTTATGGATGATTCACTTGCATTCCCATTGTGTAATACCGATAATTTCAATTTGTTATACATGTTCAATGTCATATAATGTCAGTTAATAATTAAAAATATATATAAAAACAATATATAAGCAAATATTTTAATTTAAAAATATAATTCACAGATTCACTTGTAATTTATTTGATACTTTATTTATGGGATAAAGCCTAGCATTGTCTCATGTAATTGGAACTCGTTAATATAAATTCTTGTGATAAATTATTATCAGTATCATCTCTACCGTTCAACCCTACGGCTATGACATAGACTAATTGTCCCCGAACCGTTGCCAAATTAGAACATCCAAAAAAAACGTAAGTCCCCCTATGAACCCAAGAACATAAATCCTTTAATATGATTTAAAGTTCATTATGCAAATTGCCTGTCACTTGATAAGAAAAAATATTATATAAAATTTTTTTATTGATTAAGGATAACGTGTCCTTTCTTTAATCCTTAAAATAAAAAAAAAAAAACAAAAATCCTTTATTTAATTGAACGTTATTTGGTTTTTTAAATTAATAATCCGTTATTTTTTTTGGCAACAAGTGTGCCACGGATAATAAATGGAGACAAAAATACAAAAAAAAAAACTAAAGGGATTATTTAAAAAAAATATATATATAATATACAGTTATTGATTATATCTTTAATACTTAATTGCGTAGTCCATTCAATAATTTTTTTTTTATAAAATTTCGTAGTTGACATAAATGATCAAAGTGATAAATATTTACAGATCCAAAAATAATTACACACAATCCTGTTTTTTGTTTGTTTGGTTATGTTGCGTTAAATATTAATTTTTTTTTTTTTTTTGGTGCCTTAATTCTCTTTCAGTCCCTCACAACAACAACAAAAAAAACAAGGGGATGTGTAAGGGATGTGTAATAATTGAAAATAAAGAAAATAATAAAAACAAAACAAAAAATGGACTTGATGAAGTTTAATTAAAATTGAAAATCCATTAAAGCATCAGAAAAAAGAGAGTATAAAAAATAAAATTGAATTAAATTAAAAAAGAAAAGGAAATTTATTAAAAAAATAAACTTTAACTAAAAGGGATAAACATTTTATCCTTAATTTTTTTTTGTGAAATTTTATGTTAAAAAGGGGATGCAATGAAAAGTATTGTAGTCGTGGGAAAAGTTCTAAATTTGAGGAATTGCTTAATTATTTTATACAACTTGAAGACTTGTTGGTTGATAACAGTGTTAGTCAAGTTAAAGGTATAGTACTCAAAGAAACTTCACAATACTATAAAAGTTAGAATAGTTAAAGAAATGTGAATGTGTTCATGTAAATCTTGAGCCTTATGGAATATAATGATGGTCTTTAGCAGTTTCAACTCAACCAGTTTTTATGACTTGGAATTGAAGACCTTTTCTAGGTAGGTAGGTAGACTAGGCTGCGTCGAGAACATTTAGGCCCAGTTAAGTCCGTTGTGATACCCCTGGATCTCATTCTTATAAATAAAAGCAGTTGGAGCTTTTTGGAAAGCGTAGTATGGCGGTTATATTAAACATCGACATATCAAGAAAATTACGTAAGAAATAAGTTTTCATGATTGCTCTTCTTTTAAGAGTAAGGGCCAGATCTGCACTAGAAACCAAACAAATGGCAAATAAATGGCCTAAGCAACAAAAATTCATTTCCCAAATGCTTTAAGACCTTCAGCAAAGTTTGAAATAGAGCAAAAAAGAAGTTCTAATAGACATTTTTTTATATATAAATTCGAGTATATATTTATTTTGATCCCTAGTTTTTTTGTTTAATACCTCATACGACCTCATTGTGCTTTTGTGTTGATAAATTTAATTTTTAGAATTTCAAATCGTTTTAAATGGGATGTTATTAAGTTTTCAAATAGCTTTATTTCAAATTTGCTTAAAAAAATTCTCTTAGAAAGGCAATTAGGTGTAGATTATGGTTTATTTTTTACGATAATTTTACGAGATTACCAGCAAAGAAGTAATGAAATTACAGTTAGGCAATGCAACTGACTTAGTAGTACCCTCTATATTTTAAAAATCCAATTGACGGTTATACGAACCCACTGTTAATTCATGTCAGATTTCTTCAACAAATTGCAAAAATTTGGTCCTGTTTCATATTTCTTCCCGAAATCGACCTTGTACCCATATTTCATTTTTTTAACTTTATTAACACCGAAGATATTCTTATTCGGTTTTGGGAGGTGTGTTATAAGTACCCAATCCACTTCAAAATTCAAAAACATTATGGAAACCTGTGAGAACTCCCTTTACCAAATTAGTAAAGTTTCTTTCTTTAGTAATTTCTAATATATGCTTGTTATATCTTGGGAGGAGTGTGGTAGGTATTCAAACCATCACTCCAATTCATTCCAAACTTAAGGAACATCAGGGAAAGAGAACGAAATTTCTTTGTACCACATTTGATGGTTCTACCCTTATTGGTGTTTGAGATTTTCTTGTTTGCCTTTGGTTCCTTTGGTAACCCATTAGTTCTATAACCCATAGTTCATTAGAACTAGTTTCCGTCCTTACGAAGGTTTCACGATTTTTAGCAAACTAAGCCTTTTGACCTATTTTATATTTTATGACGTAAAAGTCGAAGGGGTACTTAAAAAATAAAGTAATAAAACTCATTTATATATCATAATTAATTTATATATTTTTAATAATAATAATAATAATATTATGTTTTTTTTTTGTGAGGGATTTGTTTCCTGTTTATGTTTCCTCTTAAATATTTTAATTTATTGGCATTTTTTTTTATATTATTTTTATTTTTTTTTAATATTTTGTTTATATTTAAATTCCATATTAATTTAAATTAATTCATGGCAAACAGGTAATTTAAAAAAAAAACATTGTTTTCATTCCACTCTCCTTAGTTAATTTATACTCGTATATGACTGGAATAATTATTTTTAATTACTAAAAATGTTAAAAATACATAGTTTATATAGGTATGTACTACTGTAACTATGTATTTATGTATATTGATTAAAAACTGACAACAAAATTGTAAATGGTATTAAAAAATTGGTTTTTTTTTTAAAATACAATGTAAGGTATTAGTGAAGTTAATGAAATGCGACAGGAGACAGGAGATATTTAAAATATGTACGGATGTGTATTTTTAAATTAAAAAATAAAATTTTTAATGGATTTTGGATTATATTTAAAATAAAAATATTTATTTTTTAATTTCTTATTTTTTTTTTTTTGGGTATTGTAATTTTAAAATGCATTAAATTTTTTGATAAATTAAATTGTCAGATAGAAAAAGGAGGAAATGTATTTTTTAATACAATTTATTCAAAAATAAAAAAAAAATTTAAAATTTTTTCACTTAAATAAAATTATTAAAATATCAACACAAAATATTTTTGATTTTTATTCGATTTATGGAATGTGGTTTATTTTGTAAAATTTAATCTAATATTTTGTGCAATTTAATTAAAAAATCCACAACTCTATCAGATAAAAAACTAGGGCCTCGAATACGGAGAAATTGGGCAGGCGAATGTAGAGTCACTGGTTTGAAAAATAAAACCAATACGTTTGAATTATTTTAAAAAAATAATCTGCAAAAAAGTCGTCTGTCCGCTTTTTGCGTTGCCTAAAAATCATGAACCGCAAAAATAAAATGAAAGTTCCACGCCAAGCGTTATCTCGGCTTTATAAAAGGTAGGCTTATATAATAGAACAAATGAATGACGGCGACCTTCAAACCTTCAAAAAAAACAGTGAAACTAATTTTTAAAATCAAGGACGGCTATATAATATAGATTTTTGAAAATGTTAGAATCCTAGCTTCAAAGGTTTAAGTTATCCTGTGCCCTTCTTACGTAATAAACTTTGTTTTAAGGAACCCTAGCTTCAAAGGTTTCAGTTATCGTGTGTCCTTCTTACATAATAAACTTTGTTTTAAGGAAGGTTTTAAGGAAATTGTTGACAGTAATTTCTATTAACATACCCTAGAAATTCTAGTTACATATACTCTTTTCTCATGAACTTGGTTCTTTTTCAATTGAACCTATTGTAAAATTGAATACGCATTTTTTTCCAAATACAATTTTCCCTAAATTTTAAAATTAAATTTATTTATTTTTACCTTGACACATAAGCGGGCTCTAAATATTGCCCATAAAAATTTAGGTTCCATTTGTCCGGCACTCAAATATGGCCTGTAAAAATTTAGGTGACATTTTATGGGACTTTTTTCATTCCTAATTTTTATCGTTAGTTTCTAAAAAAGAATTGGACATTAGGTTTTTAAATCATGTCATTTCAACTTTTGGGTCCCAAGTACGGAGGCGGTTTATATGAAAAGAACCGAATTATTTGAAAAATTATCAATTTCATTTGAAAGAACACCAAATACATTTAAAGATAATTCAAATTTCAGTACAAAATGGACCAGTTTCAAGTGAAAAGAGTATACAGATGTCTAATTTTTAACATATGCGCGTTATAGATAAATTTGAAATCTTTTCCGGAACATCTTTGCGTTCCAGCGTTCTGAACAAGCAATACATATTGAATATTCCAAGAAAATAATGAATGAAGCAAATTTAGGACCGAGGGTAACTTTTTAATTTTAATAAGAATAGATTTTGAGCTCGAATAAAGGAATTTCTGAACTCACCCCTTCAAATTTAAAATTTAATTTTCAGATGTAGTAATTATACTATTAAAATAATTAAAGAAAGTCTTTATCATAAATTTAATAAATTAATATTAACATAATCGATATTTAATCATTTTTAATGACAAACTTTGAATATTAATTAAATTTTTTAAACAATCAATTGATTAAAATTTAAAATTTTTCTAAATTTTATTTGTTTAAAATTTAATTTGCCTTATAATTGAAAGTAGAACAAAAGTATTTGAGAGAAATATTGTAATTAAATCAATTTTATTGTTTCTTTTGATGAAAATTGAAAACAATAGAAATTTAATTGAAGTTAAATTTATATAAATGAAAATTATGTTAAATAATTAATCACTTATTTCGTTTTTTTTTTTTATTTATTTTTTTTATTATTGAAGGAAATTCAGAAAATTGAGAAGGGGGTTAGTGATTTTCCACTGTAGACATATAAAAAATTTAACAAATTAAATATTGACATTTATGTAATTTTTATTTAAAACTAATAGGTTGTAGTCTATAATCTATATTAAACTGTTGTTTTTGGTTTGCGAATGTAAAAGTTCGATTCATCGGATGGTAAAAGTTCGATAATTTCACCTAGACCCGGAGGTATACCGTTTTCTTATAATTCTTGAACTCTTGGTTCAATTAAAACTTATAACCAGTATTGGGTAGCATAAATGTTGTATAAATGTATAAATCCCTTCTCTATTAAGTGTTCGGTGCAGGGTCAGAGCTCCCAGGGTCATAAGTCCCTTAGGGATTTATGACTCACTTAGTAGGACGTAAATCCCTAAGTGACTCATGACCCACTTTAAAATATTTACGTGGGATATAAATCCCTTTACAAGTGGGTCATAAGTCCCTTTAGGAAATATAAAAATCTTCTTTGATCTTTATAACTTAAAGTATGCTAATACAAAAATATATATAAGCAAAATATTAGATGTACAACAATATGTAGTCATATATTTATCTATGCGAGATACTATATTGGGAAGCATATTTAGTTTTGTTAAAAATCCAAGTTGACCCTTTTTCCAGAGTATTTATCCAACCCCAAAATGTATACCGGTCACTGATATTAAATAATTAAAATTAATATTTTTTTTTAATTTTTAATCTGAGAACTGTATTAGGAAGTTATGACCACACTGAATCAAAACTCCCAGGGTTATTAGTCCCTTGGGGAGTTAAGGCTCTCTTGCTATGAGTCATAAGTCCCTTAGGAAGAGATCCACTAAGTGGGTCATAAATCCCTAAGGGACTTTTGACTTTGGGAGTTCTGACCCTGCACTAAGTGTTCTATGGTATCTTCAGGTTTTTGAACTTTTATATTGTATATTCAAGGATTTATACTTATTATACAATTATTCTAATAATTAATCAAATACGAAACTCCAAATTAGACAGTCAAAGAGAGAAGCAATAAAAAAATTAAATAAATATATTAAATAATTAATTTAAATACAAATTTAAATTATGTATAATATTTATATATTAACTAATTAGGGATGTAATTTTTAATTATTAAATTTAATTAATTCAAAAAAGTGTTAAATTAGTATATTATGTAAATAAAAAGTAAAAAAGTTTATGTATATATATAAATATATATATATTATATATATAGTACGCTTAATTAAATAATATGTAATTATTTAATAAAAAAATGTTAAATAATCACAAAATTCAATATTATTTATTTTATTGCCCCCCCACTTTTTTGTATAATTGTTTGCATAATAATTTAAATAATAGTTATAAATTTGAAAAAAAATAATATTAAATTAATAAATAATAAATTACATATTATGCAAAATATTTCTAAAGAAAATATATTTCATAATATAGTCATTATTTGATTAGTGAATTTAATTGAACAAATACTAATTAAATTTTTATTTAACGGATTATGTTATACAATTAAAATAATATGTTTATTTTTATTATTATTTTTATTTTGGATTTTTTTTAAAGTCAAATTAAATTACGTATATTTTGTAAAACATGTTATTTTATTAAATAATATATTTAATTTATTTATCAATTAAATGAAAAAGGAAGCATTCATATTATTATTAACTAGTCCTTTCAAATTCAAATTTTTTTACTGGGTCCAATTGTAACAACCCCTTATCAATAAACAAATAATAATTTTTTGATTCAAAATATTTACAAAATATTTTACAAAATATTTTGTAAATATTCAAAAATATTATACAATTACTATAAGAGTACTTTGTTAATTTTTAATCTATTGTTATGGATTAAACATGAAAGTTTTGTCTATTTTCGTTTTCAAAATTAAGTCAGTATGTTCAGATATAGAGTACTTAGAGGAAACTCAAATAAAATTTAGGAGAACCCTTTTATTAAAATATTTGGAAATGCTTTGTTTTGAAATTGTCAATATTTGGTAAATTTAAGAAAATTTCTATTAAATAAGACGTTTTTTGTTTTGGACAACTATATATAAAATCTCTATGATATTAGCATTTTGACATCTCTATGACATTAACATTGTGACATCTCTATGACGTCTTAGAAATTTTTACCGAATTCGCAGATTTCACTTTAAGAATACGTCATAAAATAACACACTACTTACAATGCTTAACTCATTTTTTTTGACATATGACGTACGGTTTGAAAAAGAAATATTGTTCTGTGAAAAAAAAGCTTTGAGTTTACAAATTGTTTTTTTTTTTTTTTTTTTTAAATGAATTCCTTCTCAAATTAATTAATTATAAGTGAAGTTTACTATTTTCTTATTACAACTGTCTAGAATTTTAATATAGCTTTTGTAAAATCTTGAATATATTATGATATATGACATCTCTATGACATTAAGAATTTAACATCTCTATGACATTAACAATTTGACATCTTTATGACATCAATATTTTGACATCTCTATAACATCTTAGAAATTTTTACCGAATTTACAGATTTTACTCCAAGTATACATCAAAATATAACAAAACACTCACAATGGCCAGCTTACCTCCAGTTTTTTGACATCTCTGCTCTCGCTCTGATTAAAAAAAGAAATATCGTCCTCTGTGAAAAGCATCGATTTTTCAAATTGGTTTTTTTTTAAAGTGAATTTTTTTTTCAAATTAATTAATTTTAAGCACATTTTAATAATTTGTTACCCTGCTCCTGTATAAATTTTGTAAAAACTTCAGAGCATTATTGTGTACAAATTGTATGTTAATTATAAAATTACTTGTGAAAAAAAATTCTTAAAAGTTTTGCATTAGTTTAATTTGAGCTTCAATATAACAGACGTTTTACTTTAACTTCCTATTCCTCATTTAATAAATACATTGATTTTAAAACCAATGAATACCAAAAAAAAGAAAATAATTAATTAAAATTTTTGTAAATAATTCTGCGCTAATAATAAAGTTAAATAAAAGATTTTCATTATAAAACCAAAATAACAAAAGAAATCTAATAAGTAATAACTATAAATTAATTTTTATTAATAAAAACCACCACAGGATAAACTTTTTTTTTTAATAAATAAAATCAAATTTTTCAAATTCATTAAGTTATCCTAAAAGTATGCAAAATATTCCGCTTTATTGTTTTAATTTTGTATTAAAATTTTTTTTATTAATTTCTGTTTCTTTTCTATTGTTATTCGGATGTTTATTTTAATTTTTCATTTAAATTTTTTTTTTTTGTTTTTTTTTTCTATTCAAAAATAAAAAAAAATTAAATGAAAAATTATAATTTAAAATTACACAAAAAAGACCGTGCAAAAATTTTATATAAAAACTTTTAGATTAATATTTTTTTTTTAACTTTGGTTTTTAATAATAAATTTTTGTGTGCGAAAGTGTGTGCGTGTGTGTGCGGTTGTGTGAAATAAAAATTAAATTAAAATTGTAGGAAATTTTTTCAACTTTCATTACCTCCACTCAATTTTTCTTATTATTCAAAAAAAAAAAATGAAAAAACCAAAATTTAATATTAATTTTTTGCTGAGTCAAATGCTTTTTATTAAACTTGTTCTTTTTTATTATGGTATAATTTTATCATATTAATGTAATCTTTCACAATTTTTTTCTTATATTATTTTTTAGATTTGTTTTTGATTTTTTTTCTGATTTGTTTATTTGTGTTTGTTTTCTGCGTTTTTTTGCATGTGTTAAGGTATATATCTGTACTTTTCTAAGTATAATATACACTTTAACTTTTTTTTCTAAATTTTAGTGATTTTTGAATTATAAATTATATTAATATTCTCCTACAAGTGATACATTTTATAGTACAGTAATGGCCAAAATAATTTGAATAAGTGTGATTTTTTAAAGTAATTTAATTTTAATTTAATTTTTTGCAGGAAATACCGTTATTTGTATTATTTTTATTAGTTAGTTAATTAATTTATCTTGTTCTTTGCTTGTGGTTTAAAGTTATGAAATTTTGAATCTAATATTAAATATTAGTTAACGAGAGTTTCCATTTCTAGTTCTCGATCCCTTATATGAAACTATACTCGAAGTTTGAAGCAATTTCGACGACGGATTTGGATGGTTGAAACCCCAAGTAAATTCTAGATTAACTTCTTCCAGTGGCACGAATTGAAAGAATCCGAATTAAATAAGATTCTAAAATATTAATCCGGTTCTCACTCATCACTTGTTTTGTAATTGATTAAGTAGGAAATTTTCCCGGAAATTAAATTTTTTGATTGGATCTTATACTTCGCAGATAATTTTCTAAAATTTTCTTAAATGTCTCAAGAAAGTTCAAGGATTTAAACTAGCAGTTGGTTAGGCAATTACTAAAATACTAAACTATTTGCACTACTTGCAGTCTATCTCCATGTACCGTTATGTATATTAAAAACCAATATCTAGGAAACTTGTATTTAATACTATTCCGAATTTTACTCTACATCTTCGTGTTTACCTGTTTTTGACAATTCTTTGCTGTTAAGGTCCCATTACCAAGCCTAATACTATCACAACTTTAGGTTTACCATACCTACATTTCACTCTCTAAAAAACTGTAATTAAAACATTTTTACAATTTTTTGTAATATCGTGTAAAAAATTGAAGAGACAAAGGTGTAAAATTCACATCCAAAGAAGGATGAAGAAGAGTGTAAGTGAAACGAGACAAATAATTTTTTTTTTAAATTTCCGGCTTCAAATATGTAGTACTGTCATTTATATGTACAGTTATTTTGCCTCCGATTTTTCATGAGAATGAAACAAAAAACAAAAAAATGAAAAGAGAAACGAATAAAAATAAAATTACAAAAAACGAAAAAAAGAGACAGAAAAAGATAATAAAAAGGTATTAAAATTGCCTATTGAAATAATTTCCTTCCTATGATATCTGTAATTTTCATCTTGCTGTCTTTTTTTTGTTTTCATCTTCTATTTCGTTTTTTTTTCTAATTTTTCTTGATGTTGAATTTTTTGTTGCTGTTTTGTTTTTTTTTTTAACGTTGATTGTATTTGTATTTGTATAGATATATAAATTAAGTATAATAGGGTATATAAGTCTATGAACAGGTGAGTAATAAATTTATAAATTGTTTGGAATACAAGACAGATAAGATATTATTACGTGAAATGTGAAATGGGGTTTTTGTTTTTGTTTTATCGTGTTTTTTTTTTTCATTAATAGGATGGGATAAAATTTTTAAATGCCTTCAGTCTGAAACAAGGCCTGCAGAGATTAGGGTTTTACTGATTCGTGTGTATTTTTACATTAATAAGTTATACTTTAAATAAGTTAAACTTATATGATCCTGGATTATGCTGTCCTAAATTAAATGCGTCGTATTCTATGAAGCATTGCTTCAGCTTGAATTTCTTGATCCTTTTAATTAATTAGACAATTTTACATTTATATCAAACTTATCAAAATTCTCAGTTTTCTGTTGGAGAGCGGGATCCTTTTTATAAATTGATGGGGGGAGACTAAATTTAAAGAAGGCTTGTATCTAGTACACGTAAAACCCAAAGTTTTTTTATCCCCAAAAATGTATGAGAATGATTCAATACCAAATTTTATCAATACCTTAATTCGGGGTCAATGTTGGAATATCGGACGTCGGTCATCAAATTACGCAACTGTTATAGGTACCAAAAATGTAACTAAAAAAATAAAAAAAATAATAAACGTCAACCCTAAATGTAATATATGAATTTAAGATTGAATATACGAGCTACGGCATGTCTTCATTTATGGAACGGCATGGGAGGTTTAAGTTTATTTCTTCTGGTTTTGTTCATTTACGAAAATTAAATTTTAAAATTTTTAAGAAAAAGAGCAGGATGCCTTCTATTTCAACTCCATGTCAATGCGAATTTGACATTGAATATATGAATCTCAGCAGTCTCAAAATTTGGGTAGGCATGTGAAGTTCAAAAATCGTTCATCATTTCCTAAAATGAATTTTAAAGTTTTTATTTAAAAAGAAAGTGTGTTGTCCCACTCTATGGAATATTTTCAGCAAAAATAAAAAAATTAAGAAAAAAATTTAACATTAATTTTTATTCTTTTTTTTTTTTTTTTTTTTTTTTGAAGAAAATTCTGTAAAACGTGAGTATCTTTTATTACATTATTATCATATAAATTATAATTTCTTAAAAAATTTTTTTACAAAAAAAGAGAATGATAAAGAGGACGTTTTTAAAGGTATCACAAACAAATATATATATGTATCTTATAGGTATAATTTAAGGGACAAACTAATATCTTGAGTATCATGAGTAGGTACCTGATTTTCATCAAAAAAAAATTTTATAATGTTAGAAATAAAGTTTTATTTTTAAAAGACAGTCGCGTTTTTGTAATTTATTATAAAGAAAAATGTACTACAATTTTATTTTTTAATTTTGATTTAAAGTTTTATTATATTTCTGCTTTTCTTGAGTCCAACACAATGACGGCTAAAAGCGAAATAATTTTGACAGTATTTTGGTTATTTTACAGTTATTTATTGTTTGGATATGCATATCGATTCGGTTCGGGTCGGATATAAGAGTCTCTCTTGCTTATGGAACATATGTATCCAAAAAAAAATCTATTTTAAAAATTACTTGAGTCTAAGATATTTGACTCATGAAATATTATGAAACAATTTTTATTTGTCTTAATAACTCACAGATAGAAATTGCAAGGTATATCACTTGCTTAATGTTTCGTTGTGTTATAACTTGTGATCAGTTTAAGGCGGAATAATTTAAGTATAGTTATTTTACGATACCTGACCAATGGGGTAGTGCTTAAATGCCAAGCTTTCAAGTAGAAGATTACAGGCTCCAACCCCCGAAAGATCGTGTCTAATAAATTAATATATCAGATTATATTAAAAAATAAATAAAACTATTGTGTAAGATACTAGATGGCGTACAAAATTAATATTTGTATATTATTATTCTTATACAACAGCTCCAGTCGAGTAATCAAAGCTTTAGTGAATATAAGGATTAAAGAAATTGAAGCCTAGTCTAAATGACTTGGTGAAAGCCTTAAAATGAGGAGAAATATAAAAATAAAATTTGTATGAGATCATGCCCCCCACTTGTTCTAACAACACAAAAATATTTATTGCAAGTTGTAAGATACAAAGTCTCCACAAAGCTACTGAAGTCAGTTTGTAATCTATTTCTACGGATTCTTAAGTAAAATTTCCACAAAGGTTTCAAAGGGGGTCAGGTTGCTATCAATTTTAAACGATTCTTGGGTTTATCAAATAGTTCAGAAACCTTAAGCCTTTGAAAGACCTTCTAACTAATCCTAATTTCCTAATTAAACTTAGTCATAGAAGAAAGTTTTACCGGGAGCCTTTACATCATTTTTCTAATTTTAGTACTAAGTTTACATTGTCACCATTTTGCTTAATTATTAATTTGCTTTTAGATTTAAAAACTTTTTGAATCCTTGTGCTTAAATAATTCCTGATGCACTTAATTTATAAAATTGAAAATCTTCATTAATCGTCTTAAGCATTTTTTATTTTAAATATCTTCAAACAACCATTGCATTTCCTATTCTCATTCTGTTTTTATTAATTAAGCAACTGTTGACATATTTTTCTCGCAGTGACGTACTTCACCAATAAAAGTAGAGTGAATTATTTTACACTTTCTTAATTAAATTCCTCAACATTAATTGCAGCACATCGAATATTTAAAAAGTTTCAAAATTATTTTCAAATAAATGTAAATTCGCCTTTAAAACTTTAAAAATATTCAAAAAAGTTATACAAGTGTCTAAGATGTTGGTTTTATATTATTAATTTCTTATTGTACTATTCGTCCTTTTTCGAGGACAAACTATTACATTTAGAGACACATATATATAAATATTTGTATATATATATTTCTATTAATATACAGCAATATTAGGACAATGAACGATAATTTTATTCAATTTAGTTTTTCTTTTTTGCTTTTCTTCTATCTGAAAATTAAAATGAAAATTTATTATACATTATACATATATATCTCTGTCTCTTTCTTCTGAAAAACAGTTTTATTCCAAATCTGTGTAATGAAAAAAAAAAACAAAAAAAAAAAATGTAATTTTAAGGATTTAATAACATTGCAATATTTAAATGTGAATGAAAGAAATAAAAAAAATGTGTCCACAAGACAAAAAGAGCGGGGCGGGAATATCGTATCCAAAACTTAAAAGAAATTAAATTGAATGATAGAAAGAGATGGGTATAAAAAAAAAAGATTAAAAATTTACATATATAATAAAATTGTGACTGTTGTTGTTGTTGTTATTTCATTTTTAGAAATTATATGCTAAATGTTCAATGTTTACTTGAAATCATAGAAATTGTTGTTAATAGCATGAAGATTTGAAAAGGGAGCATCTGAATAATTGGGGAGCAGAGCAGTGAGGGGGAAAGTAAATACAAAACACTGTTAGGGTAGATAGTTGGATTTTATATGTATTTATGTAGTTATAATATAAGTGACAATACTAAAAATTTTAAATCTGAACGATGAATAATTGCGGTTGTTTTTGTAATACAGAGAGTAGTTATATATGTATAGTATATATGTATATTATATACACATAATGATTTTATTTTCTAATTTTAGTTGAATATCTTGATTAGTGTTGTTGTTCTCAGTGTAGTGTTGGTACTTTTTTTGTCATAAATATTGCTTGCTGTTAAGTGTTAGTGTTGGTACTCTTTTAGTTTTTCATAAATAAATATTAAATGAAATTAATGGTGGAGACTGGGGTACAGTTTGAATATTTAATAAATAAATGAAAATTTTTTTTTTATTTTTAGTTTTTTTATTTTGCAATTTTCCTTCACTCCTTGTTTCACTTTAAATTAGTTTTTGCAGTAATGGAATTCTATTTTTGTTTTTCTAATTCTTCTGCATTTGATTTGATTTATTGTGATTAAATGAGAACATAATTTATTATTTAATTATATAATATATTTTTGAAATGTAATTTAATAAAAAAAATGTTGTAATATTTTGAAAATGGATGCGTAAATGATTTTTGATAAGTTATATACGTAATTAATTCGATCAGTGGCGTAGTAGTTCGGACGTCGGCCTTTCAATCGGGGTTTTGGATTCAAACGCTGATGAGATCATTTCAAATAATATGGTATGAATCACTCGCTTATCACATTGCAAGTGGTAGGGGATTGTTTATAAATAAATAAATAAAATATATATAGTTTTTATATTGTAAGAATTCGAGGCTTGTTATAGATGTTATTTAGGGATATAGCTTTTATTAAAGTATATTCTGGGTTTTATTTGAGTTATTTTGTACTCAGAGTTCAGACATTATGAGAGAAAGGTTCTATTAAAAAATTTTGTCTAATGTAATCTACTTTTTTCAAAATCTCATTTTTTAAAATGCGGTTTTTTCAATGATCACTTACAAATAGTTAAACACATTCTGAATAAGGGAACCTAAAAACTAATTATGTATTTTATTATAATCGAAAGAACCAGAAGTTTTATGAAAAACCAAAAATTGAATTTTATAATCTTTTATAAGCAGGATAGCTGCATGAGTCGGGCTTGTGTTGCCATCGTCTCTTATCATAAAATCAGACACAGCACTCATTACCTAAAACGAAGAAAATCAGATTGACTGCCTTTTATTGTGAAATGGATTAAAATTTATCCTTACCTGAAAATAAACTTCTTGTTTAATAATTGTTAGAGTGCCGATATTCCACTCATATTACTCCACACTTGGGACCAAGATTTGAATCACAGTTATATGTAAAAAGTTGAGTCATAAGATTTAATACACATACTTCTTACTTAAAAGTAACATTCTGAACGTCATAACGCATTTCCTGTGTCGAGGCCTGTTATGTCTCTAGACTCTTAAGTAAAGAATATTTTATTTTGCATGAGATTCCTTTCTTGTGTCTACTGTACAGGCAGATTTGTTCGCCTGACAGTTAGACAATTGGTGGACAAATACTATATTTTAATTTTTTAAAAAACCACTTCCTTAAAAAAAAACTTTTCCATTTAATTTTAACAAAAGCCATTCAATTACAATACTCTTTTGTTACCACTATTAAAAATGTATATTACAATATAATTTAATAATAATATAAATGTTCTACATTCATAAAATGAAATTAGATTCTGTTAAATAATTCCATATATGTACATATATTTATTTAGAAATTACTAAATCAATAATTTAAGAAGGTCATCAACAATGTAACATTGAACTAAGTTTTTTTTTTATAAAATTTTATTCAATTTTTAAGAATATGTTGACGCATTTCACGGATGTCTTTTTATTAAATCAGGTCAATTTAACTTTTAATAATTTATTTAAAAAAAATAGTTTTACTTCGAAATTACTTTTAAAATAGATTTAATAAAAATGTTGTAATTTTGTTTTAAGTTTGAAGGATTAGATAATTTTTTTTAACAAGTGAGGCACTACACTCTAAAAATTAATGGATCGATAAAATTCCTTAAAAACTGAAAGGGAAAAAGGTCACATACACATATTTATTAAATTTTATGTAAATAATATTTTATATTTGATTTGATAAAAACTTTTAATGGGACCTTTTTTGAAATCGAATTGAGTTCATCCAGGCCAGGGATCGAACCCGAGCGCTTTCGCATGAAAAGCTGGCACCACAACTACTACACCATCGGCTGGATACTATTTACATTTCAAATTAAATTTAGTTTTTAAAATTAAATTAAGAACTCTGAAATTTTTTGATATTCCAACTTTACCAAAATGTAAATTTACATTGGATTTTAAAATTTCGATTATTTGATTTTGAAAATCTTTAATTTCAAAAGATTCTCAATCTATTTATAAATTTACTTTGACTGATAGAAATATTGCATAATTAGACCTCCAACTGCAATATTCAACCGTAGATAACTGCAAAATATTCAAAAATTTTAAATATATTCAGAGTATTCAAATTTATTGATAATATTCAACTTTTCTTACATTCAACTCGAGGCCTGCTATACTAATGGGTAATGTCGAAATAGTCAAAATGGACTGAATTCAAATTTCACTTGGAGAATTAGGCCTAAGCAACTCGCTTTAATTTAAAAAATTGATATTTGAGTTTAATCTCAATTTTTTTAGTCAAAGTTTTCAAAGGGAATACATGGTTGAGTTTTAGGTAAGAGTGAATACTTTCTAAGCATTTTTAATATTTTGAATATGATCACGAAGTTTCCTTTCACTGTTATTTATTCATAACATGTCACTTTTCTCAAATTCAACTCGAGGCTTGCTATCCTTAAGGGTAATGTCAAATACGAAAAAGTCAAATATTAAAAAAAGTGTTGCCTACCTGAAAACAAAACAGTGTAAAACAGATTATTTTATAAATTTATTACCAGAACAACTACTGACTTCAATTGAATGAAAACAATTTCTAAATTGAAAAAGAAATGAGCGCGATACATTAAATTGTTAAAATTGTTGAAAATTCTTGCAAAATAAAAACACAGTTAAACAATAACCATAGTTACTAATAAATGTCAATTCAGTTGGAAAATTCTAATAAAATAAAATGTTAAAATATGAAAATAAAAATACAAAATTTAATAAATATATAAAAAAATGTTATCAACGTGTTTTTTTTTTTTTTTTTTTTCAAAACACAGTATCTAGTTACATACATTTTATCATGATATTACTTAACAAACATACAAACAAACAAATAAAAAAAAATATAAATGACAATTTTTGTTTTAATAAAAAATGTCATTTTAATTCATATGTAATAAATTTTTTCATTTAAAAAGAGACAGAAGATACAAAAAAGAGAAAAAAAAAATTGAAACAAATAAATGTATCAATACTTTTGACAATTTTTTCATTTTATATTTTTTTTTATAAATTTTATTTTTATAATTTTTAATAATTTTATTACAAATAGAATTCCAGAAATAAGAGTAAAGGGAAAAGGGAGAGGGAGAGGGGCTTCATTTAACAAGAATTGTAATATAAAATTTCATTTTCGAAAAAAAACAATGTATGAACATTGCATATTATATGTCATATTTATTATTATTTTTTTACTTTTACAGTTACTCTTACAGTTATATTTTTTGTTTTTGTTTTTTTTTTTGTTCATAACATAATTTACTTTGTTTTCCATACTTTTGTTTTTCTGATTTTTTTTTTATTATTTTTATTTTTGTAAGTTTTTCATGAAAAGGGATATAACAAGGGTATCGTTATGTATTTCCGATAACCTTGTATCTATTCAAGTACAATTTGTTTTTTTTTATTATTACTTTTTTTGTTTTGTTTCTTTTTTTTATGTTCATATAATGTATAATGTTATTATTTTAAACATTTACCGTTATGCATTGTTAATATTACGCAACAGTTCTAAGTAATTTTATTTTTTTTACTTTTTTATTTTGTACTTAAAATGCAGAAACAGGTTAAATAAATATTATTTTTGTTATTTTTTTTTTTTTTAAATTGAAAACAAAATTATATTGGATTTTACATTTTAATTAAACTTTGTTTGTCCATACGTTTGTCATATATTGGATTCATTAATTAATTAAGTGCTTAGTAAATATTCAATAATTCATTCGGTAATGCACGACTTGTAATAATGATGGGTTTGGTTGAAAATGAGTAAAGGAAAATAGATATTTAAAAAAAAAAAATTGCATATCTTTAGGATTAAATTTTGAATGATTTGATTTCTAATAGTATTTCTTAACACTTATTTCAATTTAAATTTAAATTGTTTATTTTTTTCAATTACATTCGAATTAAATGTTAAAATTTTATTTTTATTAAGTATTAAACTTTAGTATTAGCGAGTGCATATGTGGATTTAGTATTATGAGGATATGATATTTCCGAATTAGAAGGTACTTAATACTACTCATTAAGTAAGGTAGTTTTTAATATGATTATTTATAAACTTCACTCATTAAACTGAGTTCAATTTTTTCTTGGAGAATTAGGGTAAATAAACGTTTTAATTTTAAAATTGAGATTTGAGTTGAAGTTCAATTTTTAAACTCAAAATTTAGATAACGAAAACATGATTGACTTTAAGATACTTTCCAAACATTTTTAATATGATCACGAAGGGTTCTTTCACTGTTTTTTTTTTTTTTTGTTGAAAAATTAAATATTATAAACCAACATATTCTTAATTTCAGCAATGAAATATTACTCAAAAACTAAGAAAAAGAATAAAAATACAATTTCTGTATACCAAATTAGACTCTAACTTGGGAAAATTTAAATTTTTAATCAAAATCCCATAGAATGAAAGGTTGAGTGATGCAATTTTGAATTCAAGTACAATTTTCTGCATATTGAAGCGAGTTATTATTTAAGAAAGTATAATTTCACTCACTTTTTCACTCTTAAGTACTAAAAGAAGAGTGTTTCATAATATACTAGAGTTACTAGTTAATCTTAATTAAAATTGTTTGATTTCATGATTTAATTATTTTAAGAAACAATAAATTTAAACTTAGGTAATTTCTAGTTTAACACTCAATTTAAATTCAACTCATATTAGAAGTCTATGACTTCTATACTATAACCTAAAATGAATATTAAATACTCAATCAGTGTGTTTATTATTAAATTAATTGTTACCAGATTTATCAAAGTTTAAAATATAAGATTTAAAAACTTATTTAAAATTAGTTTATTTAAACTAAATTTAAATTCTATATAAAATTATTTTAATCTTATAATAAGTATATATGTAATATTAGGCACCTACATACACTTTTGAAATATTATTACTATTATAACGGTAAAAGCTTTATTTTGAGTAATTTTATATTATTTTTAACTGTAACTAAATGAAAAAAACTTTGTGCATTATAACTAGATTAAGGATGTTTTAAGTAACAACTTTTTTTTTTTTGTTATAAAGTTTTATTATATATGCATGTGTATATGTTTGTATTTGAACAAATACAATCACATAAAGAATAATTTAAAAAAAAGGAAAAAAAAACGTTGTAAAATTTTTAATAATAGAAAGAAAAACTTTAAAATATTCTTTTTTCATTTCAACTGTACATAAACATATAATATGTATAAATGCATTGTATCTAGTCTAATATCATCAACAAGTTTTGTTTGTCGTTTCCATTTTTAAATGTATATAAAAGTTTATATGTACGTATATTTGTATGTAATTATACGGAAACTTTTAAACGAGTAAAAATAAAAAATTTTTTTTTTTTTATATTTTTGTTTGCTATTTTTGTAACGGAAATTTTTATTGAAATTGAAATAAAATATGAAGAAACAAGACCAGGTTATATTTAACATTTGTTTGTTTGTTTGTCTAATATTTTATTTTTATTTGAATTGCATATTTTTAGGCGAAGTATAATGAAGTCATTGTCTTGATATTACCAGAATTCAATGATGATTTAAAAATACATATGGAAGGTTATTTGTATTTTGTATGGGTAGAAAATATATTGATGTTGGAAATCTACATTATGTTATTTTAATTTTTGTAATAATTAATAACTTGGTATAAAGTTTTACTACTTTTTTAAATGGAAGTTGAAAAAAGTGTTGCCAATTTAAAATGATTTGTTTTTCATTTACTTTTAATTAAAAGAAAAAGAAAATAGACAATTTTTTAATATTTAGAATTGTGAAATAGTGCTTTTATTTTATTTTTTACACACTTAAAGTTGATATTTAATGACAACTAAATATAATATTCAACGAAGCACTGTCCGGTGCTGGATGATTTCGGATAGCGATGTCGTTGTGAAAGTCGTTCAATGTATAGCAAAATAAGAAACACTAAATTTCGACGACCCTGTGTTGGTCTAGTGTGGACAAACCTTTATATTGTGCCGTACGTATAGTCGTATTATGATATTGCAGTTTTAAAGTTAAACGTCAAAAACCGAAATTCACAATTACAAAGATTTTAAAAAACAAATTAATGACAGAATAATTTAACAATATTACTTTTGACAAATTAGTGAAACAGCACAATATTTTTGATTGTTGGCATACACGATAAAACCGGTTCGAATCCAATCCTTAAACTATATATTGAAATAATCAATCAACTTAATCAACTAATCAATCAACTTAATCTCATCCTGAAATTATGCAATTTTTTTATATATTTTTTTAATAAGGAAATTCGTGTATAATGGAGTATGTGATTTACTTTTACTCACAATTTTTATTTAAAAAAAAACAAAATAAACGAAATGGAAAAAGCAAACAAGGAAGATAATAAAATTAAATAAAAAAAAAAATAAGAAAAATATGTTCATATCAGTTATATTATCTTTTTAGTTATGGTTGTTCTTAATAATTACCATTGTTCATATTAATATAAACTTATATGAATATTTTCAATTTATTAAATTAAATTTTGGCAGCCTAAAAAAATAAAATAAATATTAAATTTTTATTAAAATAGTGTTTTTTTTAATATTAATTAATTTAATTAAATACCACTATGTAGTTAATATTTATTTTGAGGTTAAATTATATTTTTATTAAAAAATGAATAAAATATTTTAATTTCATCACATTTTTTATTTTTTTTTGCAAAATTTTAAATATTTTAATTAAAAAAATTTTAAACAAATTATTATTTTAAAAATTAAATAAAATAATTGTTTTTTAACAAATTAAAATTTGAGTTTTTCTTACTCAAATTTTTATAACATTAACAATTATAGAAAAATTGGTTCCAAAAGACCGCTCTCCTAAATTTTAATAATTCGCAGAAAAGTATTTAGCACAATAAATTCTATAAAAAATTTTTAAAGTCTATTTTTTAAGTTTCTTGTTTTAAAAATAGTTTCTAAGTTCTGATTTCTGTCAAAGAATCAAGGAATGATTTCAGGCTTTGTAAAAGAGTTTATAAGAAAGATAGCAAAGGTAAAATTTAGATATTTCGTTTAGAGTCAATTGTATTTTCAAAGTTTCCAAAATTGGTTGTAAGCTATTGAACAAAAAGGAAATTTGAAATTTAGAACTGTTTCCGCTTCACATTAAATTTCTCAACTACTGTTGGAGTTAAATTATTAGATATAAGACTTTAAATTTTGAGGACCTGTACAAATTTAGAGAATAAAGTTGCGCTGATTACAATTTGCTTATGAGATTTTTCATCGTCGAAATGTTCTTTTTAATTCAGTGGAAAACTAATAACGTTTTTCCAAAATTTTTCAATTCGATTTTTTGAATACCATACTTATAATATCAATTAATATTTAAATATTTAAAATTTAACTTTATTTTTAATACAATAAATATAATAATAATGACCACTAATTATTTTAATAAATTATTTTATTAATAACAATGATTTGTATTTGGTTATTTGGTTATAAAATTTCAATAATTTTAATCGATTTTTATTTATAATTAATACAACAATTTTTTTTCAATTCATTAAATTTTTTGTAACCATCATATGATTACTTTTTTATTATTCTACTTTTAATTGAATTCCAAAATTTTATTGAATTCCAATTGGTTATCATACTATACTAGCATTTCTATTTCCTTGTATTCATTTTAATCCAATCTAAATGTGAACCAATATGTGTATATACAGAAGGTTTATTTGCTGTACCACATGGTAATACACCCCATGATACTAAACCAACTAATATTGTTTTACCATCAGATTGTTTTTGTACTAATGGACCACCCGAATCAGCATTACATGATGATATATGTTGTTGACGACTACCAGTACATAACATTGTATCGTGTAATTGTTTTTTATCTTTATCTGGTAATTCAATTAAACATTCATCATTTGTTAAAATATCAGTTGTAACAACTTGTAATATTTGTGGTAAACTCCATGAATTAGCAATTGTACGTCCCCAACCATATAATTGTACTTCACCGGTAGGTTTATCTGATACAGTTGGTATATCAATTGGTTGTACGTGTTCGTTGAATTGTATCGGTTCAGATAAATGTAATACACCAATATCATATGGATTTGAACCACCTTTATAATTATCATGTCCAATATAATTTTTAACTTTAATTATTTGTGCTCCAGTAACATTTGTTCTATCATATAAACCAACAGTAATATATAGGCCACTTTTAAGACAATGAGCTGCTGTTAATATTGTATTTTTAGTTAAAATTGATCCACCACACATATGAGTTCCTTTTTCACCTTCTTTGATTGAAACGATGTATGGGGCTGAAAATTGTTCTGCATCTTTACCACTAATAATACGTCCACGCATACCAGTCACATCATCTTCTGGAAAACCAGAATAAAATTCATTAGGATATGCCGTTATATTCTGTGGCAATAACCCAAGAATTAAAGTAATTGTTATTGTGATTAATACAAATTTTGATGTCATCTTTATCGGATGATTTGATTCGAAATACTGAAGTGTAGATGTCTATAGAAGGTGGTATTTATAGAAGATTTTAAAATTTTGCAAAATTTAATTGGGGTTTTTATATTCTTTAATACGCAATCAATTTTTGGATGGCAAATATAACAATTTTAAAATTTAATTGTCTATTTTTTTGAGAACCCTCATAATGTGATAAGAATTTTTTTCAAAATTTAATAATTGTTATATTCACTTTGAATAATCAAGATTAGATAAAATGGTTATCATGAATATTTTTTTATCAAATAATTAATATGAAGTGGGATTTGTTGTTTTGGTTAATTTTGATTTGAATAATTTCTAAAGTTATCTAAAGTATATATAAAATTTTATTAACTGTTTTGATTACCGTTTTAAATGCTTTACTGATTTGTATTTGATATTTTTTATATTACCGTATAGTAAAAATGTCAATGATAGTTATTTATTAGGTAATATTACTTATTTAAAGTTATTTTACTGTTATATTAAAAGTTACTGGGATAACAGTAAGTTACTGTGGGAATATTCAATGAAAATCTGTTTGAAAAGCACTGGTTTAATCAAAATATGAACTAATTTTGATATCAGTTATTCAAAAGTTATTAAAAAACTCCTATTACAATTTTATGTCTTTAATTTAATTCAGGCCAGGACATCTTCAGATCTTCACATTATTCTTTGGCCATTATTTCATATTTATCTCCCACTCTTCAGTATAAAATTTTTATATTAAAATGACAAATTTGATAAATAATGGTAGCATTAATTTTGAAAATTTTCCTTCTTATGGTACCACTATTCACAAAATCACATCACAAAATAAAATTCAAGTTTCACCTAATAAAATTTATATCCATATTAATTTATTTCAGATTAAAATTTCATTTATCAAGTTTTAAATTGAGTCTTTAATAAATTTTGAATTACGAAAAATTAAAAAAAAACATTTAATGCCCCCTTAAAAAGAAACAAAAAACAACAAAAACGTAACGGCTCAAAACCACAAACTATAAATTAAAACAATCACTTAATCCCATCCTAAAGTTATGCAATCTTATTTTCTTTTATATACATATTCATTTGCAAGGAAGTTCGTGTATTTTTTGTCTTTATTTCTTTTTTTTTTATTTTTTATCCGCAAACATTACTTAAAAAAAAAAAAAAAAAAAAACTGAATAGTAATAAATCAAAAGAAGTGCAAGAATAAAAAAAAAAAACAATAAAAAATAATAAAAGAAATAAAAATGTTTTCATATCAATCAAATTAAAGGTGAAAATGATAATACGCAGACATAAAAACACCTGAACTAAATAAATTTGTATATACCAGGTGTACAGGTGTGAAAAGTAAGTAAAAAAATTTTTTTTACATAGTATATTTATATATGTGTATATTTAAGTGTAGTTAAAAGTACATAGACTATGGTACGTAGACTATCTTCTTCTTTATATAATAAAATGCGGTATTCATTAATCTTTGTCAATTTTTTTTTTTTATTTTTTTTTTTTTTTTTTATTTATTTAAAATAAGGAAAATATAAAAATAAAAATCGTTCAGTTGATTCAATTTTATTTACCCAATGTAGAATTTATTTATTTGTTTGGTGTTGTGTGGTATAAAAGTATATATATAAAAAAATTTATTAGTAGTTTGTCGAAATATTTAGTATAGAAAATCCCATTATTTGTATAAGATTTATTGGGCAAAATAAAATAAAAAAAAAAAAAAAAACAATAATATGTATATAAAATAAAGTAAATAAAATTTTTAAAAATGGTTTTAAGACTAATTATTTGAAAATGAATGTAAAGTATAAATTTTTTTTTAATTTGTCTGTTTATTTGGCCGCAAGAGGTCGGGTCAGAGTAAAAATGTAATTAAATCTCTTTTAAAATTTGATATTGCATACTTTTAGGCAGTGTATTTAATTTATTTGGGCAGGTCAGAATTTTTTTTTTAGTGTTTTATTTTTCTATTCATTATGTTATTTTTTTACAATTCAAAAACAAAAACTTAAAAAGAATTCTTATATGCTAAAATATAATTTGTACATGGCTGACCAATATGTCAGCTCTCACAATTTATTTAGAACCATATTAATATATTCCTCTTTTGCTGTTTTAATATTGATATTTTATTTTCAACATAATATAATTTTAGTTTTAATTTAATATTAATATAATTGAATTTATTGGAAAAATTTTTTTAAATAAAAACCAATTTTTTTTATTTTTATGTTTTATAAAATCTTAAAACTAAACTAACCTAATACTTATACCTATACCTAAACCTACAATAACCTACGTTACATCTAAATTTTTCAAAAAGTATGGTTTTTTAATTTCTAATTTATTTTTTGCAGGAATATACTTATCATATTTAAACAACTCATTGTCATTAATATTTATTATATTTAAATTTAAAGGTATTTGTTTTATTTTCGCGTTTCTTTTATAGTGGTATAAAATCGGAATATTTTGATTATTTTCAATATAATTATGTTTATCCAAAAACAAAAAGAATTGAAATGTAATTAAATATCTTTTATAGCTTGAGATTGCATACTTTCAGGCAATGTGTGTTTGGAAATGATTTGAGGGAGTGAAAAGCTTCTTAAACTTCGGTAGATTGGATAAATTTAAGGTTTTTTTTTAATGATTGTATCCTAAATAATGTATTTCGAACTCTTTAAATAATTTTTCCTAGTCTACATAAATTCCTAAACCAAGAATTGACCGAATCAGCATAGGAGTGGCTCTTATCAAGTTAGAATACATCTCTGTTGGTTTTGGGAAACCATATACTTACCATTAATTCAATTATATGTTCGTTGGCACGATCGCAAATTATCAGAATTCGAACCCATGAGTCCGATCCCGCCTTAGTTTCATTATTACGTTACTACAGTATAAATTTCACCAAGATAGTATCATTATTTTTTGAGGTATCGGACGGACGAACGAACGATGTCAGTTAAATCGACTCAAGAGGTGATGCTAACCAAATTTGTATGTGTACTTTTCTATATCTTGCTTGCTTCCTTTTGTCTGCATACAAGATTTCAAGGTAAATATAATCTTTACTTACCTTTTTTAGGAGAAGGGTATAAATATACTGCAATTCTGAATACGGTAAATTGGTAGAGATAATTAGAAATTTATTTTTTCATTTAAATTTTAATAGAAATGGATTTTTATTTAGTGAAAAAAAATTCAATTTAATTATATACAACATTTTTTGAGAGTTAAATTTTAAGTTTGATTTAAATTCAATCATTTGGTTTTCGTTTCAAAATTTTTTTTAAAGTTTGAAGATTAATTAATTATTTAGAAATTTTTTTTTTATTGGTTTTTATACCAATTTTGGAAATATTTAAAAAAAAGATTTTAATACAAAAAATTTATTTCCGACTTTTATATTAATTAATCAGAGATTCTGGATTTTTAGTTTTTTTTAGGACGAATTCTGTTTTAATTAAAAAATGTTTATTTCATTATTTAATTTTAAAATTGATTTTTTGATTTAGTTTAAGACTCCAGAAATAAAGACATCAGGCGAGAGAGTTTTTGTAGAAGCCCTAATAGACATATAAAATTGCACTTTTATTTCACTATTTTATATGGCAGTAAACCTATCGGAGGTGTTACAAAGGGTAAGCTACAATCCTAAGCTACAGAGAGTATATTGGCGTATAGTATATTCAAGTTCTAACCGATGTATTGGGAAATTACTTTTTTACTTGAAGAAGCCGTCTGACATTTAGAAGTACAAACTTCGGATGTAAAATTATATTATGAGGAACTCTGAGGGTAGTTTTAAACCCATAATGTAATTAAAATAAAGTTTAGTAAGGCTTGTCTGTCTATGGTAAAAAGATTGTTCCATCCAATTCTTTGAAAAAGTTGTTTTATTGTTAAGAATTTGGCACTCCAACGGCTAATCAAAAGATATCCACGTCATCTTGATCATTGCTGTTTGGTGAACGCAGTTTGGAATTTCAACTATTTTGTTTTTTCATCTCAGCTAATTTTGGTTTTGGGATTTTTTTATATATCTATAAATTATACTATAGACATTTTATAATTAAATACATGTCCGTTTATTTCATTTTATATAATGCATAACCACTCCAATGAAATTTTATTTCATAGTTTTTCTTTTGTTTGATAATTAATTAATGTTAAATAAACGATACCTTGAGTTCCATGAAAAAAATGAATTGGAAAATAAAAGATTATTTATAAAAAATAATTATTTTTTAATCTCTGAGATTGATAATCCATCAAACGATTTTTGCAAAAAAAAATAAAAATAATTAGTTCAGATTTAATTAATTTAAAAATGTTGTGACATAAGAATGGAAGCAATTATATTCTTGAATAACATGAATTTTATTAAGATTTTTTTAGTTTAATCTTTTACTTTCTTCTAATATTCAACTAAGGAACTTCAGATATTTTGGTTACCTTGGTTATGATTCTTGGTTACTATGGTTACGATCCCACTAAATTTGTGGCTTAGCACTAGAAAAGTATTATTAGAACTTTATTATTAGAATTGAATGTTGTCAAGTTCTTCGGTAATTTTGGTAATTCTAGTATTCGTCCTAATATAAAAGGAAAATAGAAATGTGTATAACATGTTCTCTCATAAAATTATACAGTAACTTTGCATCAATATGGACCACCTTTAAAAACTTGATTAATTTAGAAAAAATTAAAGCACTGATGATAAATCATGCAATCACTGGACTCTTCATATTGAAAGAATAGCAGAAGGAATCTAACAATTTATTCTTAAATGTCTTAGGTTTATTGAAATAACCAGCGGAAAGATCCTTTGAAATTGTGGACTTGGTTTAAGAAATGTAAAGAAAAATAATCGAACGTCAGCAACCAATATACAAAAATTTAGAGTCCAATTATTTTGAGCTTGTGTAACATCAGTTTTGAATTTTGTGGCAGGGTAAGTTGCTTTGACAATTTTCAACAGATTGCATCCGAAATTCCAAAAAGTTATTAATAATTGTGTCAGAATCCAATGAAGACTTAATGATACTAATCGGAGAGAAATCTTAACAAAACACAGGCAGAAAATGGATATAGAAAGATTACGGCTTAGAAAACGTTATCCAAGTGATTAGCAAACGGTTTTAGAGTTGATCCACGAAAGTGTAAGAACTAGATACAGATGTCTTACATAATATGTCGCAATACCATTCACCAACGAGTGATGATACAGCTTTGTCTTGGAATAAATAAAAGCAGTAGCAATAAACTATTTAACATGGATTTCAAAAGTTATCGAAAGATCTTAAAGATAATCCTCAAGACCTAAAAAAACGTGGTTGCCCCATGCATTATATGCCGCAGAACAGTTCACCAGCAACTGATGAAATAAACAAGTTCACATCGATAAATATAAAGTTTCAAAAGCAAATCGTGTAAAATGGAGGTTTCGAGTTAACGAATTGTCTTAGAGAGGATTCTCAAGTAAAGAGAAGTAAATGTGTTTGGATCATATATCATATACTGCAGAATAATCCGAAAACAACTGATAAACGCTACATTTCCTAAAAAAGTAATAATAGTATCAGTAGCAAACCACACAAGAAGCTCAAGGAAAAGTCCTATGTTGCCAAGAGGAGCTCCTTAGAATTGAATATATTTTTGTTAAAAAATATTGAAAACAGGCAAAATGGACCCCAATGATGAAATTAATATTGCCCTAGTTAAGATTTTAATACAAATTTATCAAAAGCTTATAGTAAAAAAAATTATATTTTAGAAGTAATTCCATTCTATGATATTTTAATCCTAGCTCCATTTCATATATTAATTATAACTCATATAGTCATAACAAAGGAATAACTACATTTTTAAGCTTCTAATACAAAACAGCATTCTTTATTCAAAGTATAAATAAAGTTTTTAAATATTTTTTTCAAAAATACAAAAAAAAAACAAGAAATTATCCTGTTTTAACATTTTTATTTAACACAAGGTCCTGACATGTTTATATGTATTTTTGTATAATTTTTTACAAAATACAAAAACACAAAATATAATTTTTACTTCCTGTTTTTTTTTCTGTGTATAACATTAGTGATAAACAAAACACATATCATATTAATTGTCTGTAAATCCTTTAGATTCTATGGAAAATCTAAAAAAAAACAACAACAAAAACAATAACAATAGCAAATTTCATGTTAGTAAGTAAAAAAAAATTCTTCAGTAACAGTTTTATGAAAATTCTCCACCAAAAAAGAAAAAAAATTCCCAAAACATTCTAATAAATATGAAAAGGACGAAAATATAAACAAGAACAACAACAACAAATTGTATACAGGAGAATGAAATAAAGATGGAAGTAAAAGTTTATCTTTGTTTTAGATTTTAATTACCGTGTTTAGTATAGATACATAGATAATAACTATTTAAAAGATACAAAAAACATGCATACTTTTTATAACATACATACATACAAACATGCATACATTCAAAAATTATTATTGCTACTTTTAAGACTATAAACACATAACTTTCATCCTTTGTTTTTTTTTTCGATGTTTTTTTCAATGTTTTTGTTGTTATGAACTCTTTTCACAAAAATTTGATCCTTTTTCAAATTAAATTAGTCTTTTTTCAAATTAAATTGATCTTTTTTCAAATAAAATTGATCACAAAATTTTAAATAATGTCTTTTTTCGAATCAATTTGGAACTTTAAAAAGGCATCCGTTTTTTTGTGACCCAGAAGTCGAAATATCATAATTCGAAAAACCTAGTCCTCAATTCTGTAATAGAAGCTGAAAAAAGAATAAAACCTAGGGTAAGTCCCAAAAAATGGAACCTAAGTTTTAAAAGGCTAATTTGTAGGGTTGCCTTGAGTCGAACTTTTTTAATTTTTCTTGGTTTGTTTGGCATTTACCAAATAATCGGTGAGCGCATTTTTCCAATATGCTGATCCATCCCAAGAAAAGGGCAGTATCTAACGATCCAGGAGTCGAAATGTCATAATTCGAAAAACCTAGTCGCCAATTCTGTAATGGAAGCTAAGAAAAGCATAAAAACTTAGCTAAGTCCCAAAAAAAAAACTTAAAACTTTGACGGCTATTTTGCAAGGCTGCCTTGGAGTCGAGCTTTATTGATTTTTCTTACTGTATTTGGGTTGTACTTTAAAATCGTTGGCTGCCATGTTTCAAATATGTCGATCCGAGTACTGCATCCCAAGAAACAGGGCTAATCACAAACAAGACCAATCTAATTTCAAAAATTTAGAACTATTTATAATTGAAAAAAACACAAAATTTCATTTGAAAATAGTAAATACAAACTTCATATGTGAAAAAGAACCAAGTTCACGTGAAAAGAGTGTATAAAAGAACAGATCGGGTGAATGAAAAAAAAAAACATGCAAAAAAATTGTGTTATTGTGAATGGTAGGGATGAAAAACGACAGAGATGAATGACTTTGTTGACAGGAAATACTTTTAAAATTAATTGGTTGTTTATGAAAATATAATTTTTTTTTTTTGTTGTTGTTTTTGTATTTATGATTTTTTTTTTCTTTGTTTTTTTTTTTATTGTATTTTTGTCTAACGTATCCTTTTAATTAAAATTAAGAGATTAAGAGCTGATTGCAAGGACAATGATAATTTTTTTTGGTTATTGTTGTTTTTGAGTGTTAGTGTTTCAGTAAAATGAAAATTTTTTTTTTTTTATTATTATTTAGACATCATTTTCCATTTTTGACATTTAAATTATTTGAATATGTGTATGACCGAATATGAAATTTTATAGTTTTAAGATTATAGAGTCCAGAGTTTAAAAGTTTATTGTTTAATTTAAAGGACGATTAATGAATTTGATTATAAAATAGATTAATTAATTTAAGATAATATACTTGGTGATTAAACGTATTTTAGGATAATTTTAAAATACAATATTAATATGTTAAATTTTTTTAAGTGTTTTGGTTATATGATATCGATTTTTTATTTAAGTACAAGTGGGAATTTTTTGAAAACTGAATTTAAATGAAAAAAGTCTGATTTCATTTTGAAAAATATTCAAATTCATTTGATAAAACTCCATTTGTTATATAAAAAGATTTTAAAGCGGTTTCTTGTACAATAAGTTGTATGTGTAGCTTTATTGAGAATACAATTTTGTATATTAACCCTTTTCGGCACAACAACTAATTTGATTTTATCGGTTATCTTGGCTAAAAAGTTTAAGTGTTTCAATTTTTTTAAAAATGTGACTAATAGTAATTGATGGACAAAGTCCCAACTACACCTCCAACAAATTTGTGACTCATAGCAGTTGATGGATAAAGGCACAATTGCACTTGTCAACAATAGGTGCTTACTCTTACGTTAGTTGTCAATTACACCTATTTCTGCGAAAATCCGCGTAAAAAGAAAATCGCGTAAGATAAATTTTTTTTTGCTTTATAAATTTTTTTTGAAAATCAAATCGTTTTAAATTGACACATTATTGACATATATAATAAGAAGTTCTATTAACCTTTTACGGTACAAGAACTGATTTGGTTTTCAATTCGAATTAAAGAGGATTTAATCAAATCGTTTTTTTAAATCTGTTACATTCAAAACGAAGTTATTAAAACACAACTTTTTAGAGTATATTTGAAATTTAAATTTTTAAATTGAATAACAATATTTAAAGAAACCACCGTCACAGCCCAGCGCTCTTGCTACTTTTATAATAATTATGATAAATTTAATAAGATATGTTGGTGAGAATTGCAGTTAAACTCAATCCATACTGAAGAAGCAGAAGCATAATCTCTGGTTATTTAATGTATAAAAGAACCCTATGTGAAAGAATAATATCACAAACTGCCAGACCTCCACTGAGAAGTCTAAATTCAAACTTTAATAAGTAGAAAACATATTCAGTTCAAATCACATTGTTTTTATATATTTGTTTAAACTCAATCAATCAATCAGTTTTACTATGATTTTTATATTTAAGTTTTATATTTTTAGCAGATTTCTATAATATTAATATTTATTTAAGAAATCATTTCAGTTTTTTTCTTCCATTATTTGATAAGACTATAAAATTTTTCATTAAATATAAGACCAATGATTACAAAACAAATTAAAAAAACATAAATCTTAAGAAATGATTTTTTGGAAAATTAATTATTAATAAAACAAAAATAAGAAAGACCAATATAAAACTTATTTGCAATAAATTTCGGAAGAAAAGTTTATATTAACGTTCATGAACGATCATTGAACTTTTACACAATTATCAAATCTCTTATTTGACCATAGACTTAACCATTGACCTTTCAAGGATTACCATTTTATTCTTATATTTATTAAACCAAATTCAAAAAAAATATTTAGTATTGTTGTTTTGGGAATAATTTTTAAATAAAAATATGCTACAGTAATGGCAATTTTATTTTGGTGGCATTAGATAGATGTACTAAATATCTTTGACGCATTAGATAGATTAATATATATCATTTTTATCTGATTTAAGATTATTTATAATTTAACTTTTAGGGACTTGGGTTACTTACATGTACGTAAGTGTTTATTAACCGAAGGAGTGCAGACTAAAATTATATAAAGGTGCTGAGAAGTTTTCGAACTAGAGTGCAATGACTTCTCCAATACAATAATAAGATATATTTGTATCTTATGTACTAATATTTTTCTAAAGATACGCGAATTGTTGTCTGTTAATTAATACTTAAATCCTAACAGCTTTTCTTCAATAAAATGGAATTGCTGTTATTTTAACAATCGATTTTTTGTGATTTGTTAACTTAATCCGAATTAAGCCGAATTAGAATTCGAAGCTTTCTTGCAAATAATTAACACCACAATGAGATACTTTACCTTATATAAATACCGTATTACAAGCAGTTATGTATGATAAAAAAATTACATATACATATTAAGTAAAAGCTTCACATCACGTTTTTCCTGTAATAGCAGTTGGTTCTGTGGGGGACACAGTAAATTTTTCAAATATTTATTTAGAGTTGGATTAAAAATTTTATTGTAAACATCAGAAGTTGTTTTTTTAAATCAGAGCATAGATCTGGGCACGCTCTGATCAACATGAGCACGCTCTGACCAGAGCATGAACAGAGTATGCTCAGAGCGTTCAGATTTAATAAAAAAACACTTTTTTTTAAAAAACTGTCATTTTTATTTTAGTTACATTTTAAATAGTCAAAAAATTAAACTAAATTATTAAAATTTAATTAAAAAAAGATAACTTAAAATGAACAAAACATTTTGACTTTTATTTTACAAGTAAAATCTTAAAAAAACGTCAAAATGTGTTTGTATTTTATTTTTCTCAGCCGTGCCCGATATATATACCCAGTGAGCACATAGAGCACGCTCTGATTACGCTCTGATTTAAAAAATAAACTCGAATCGAAACACGTTCATGCTCTGCTCATATATATAAAAAAAAAGCCTATTAACTTATATTTACATAACCTTAAACATTTAAAATTTCAATCGATAGCACCCTTGAATCCATTCATTACTTCATTTATAAAATTTATATTAACCCAAGTTCACCCGCTAATTTGAAAAAGTATACCCACTAAAAACTGTTAACTTTAAATATACCATTAAAAATACAACCATTCAACGTTATTTAATTTTCTTTTCACAAAAAGTGGTAATTTCCCATTCAAATTAATTTCGTTTTTTTAAATTATCACATAAATAAATTTTATTTCATTTTATTTTTTTATCATAAAGATTATTTAATTTTTTTTTTTTTACGTTTAAATTTTCTGCTCTTTACATTTAACTTTTTTTATTAATTTTTTCATTTATTTATATTCCTTTAAAATTTAATTTTTTTTTTAAATTTAACTTTTTATTTCGCCATCTTACGGTAAAAAAAGAAAATGAAAACAAACACAACATAAAAAAAAAAATTCACCTTATTGAAAAAAAATTTTTTTGATTTTTTTTTTTAACTGTTACTGTAACTGTCTGACAAATTGCATATAAAAGTCATTTATAATCGTCATTTACTCACTTCACTTTATCCATATTTTATATAATATACATATATTCATATATAAAGGTATATAATATTTTTTTTTATATACAAAATTCCATTTATATATAGAATATTGTTTGTATGTATGTTTGTGTGATAAAAATAAAAAAAAAAAAATAAAGTTATAGGTATACCTGTTTATATTTACATAAACTTTACAACATCACTGTCATTGTCATGTTGTTGACTTTTTCGTGTTACTTGTCATTCTTTTACAAAATGAAACAACATCGAACATAGAAAGAGAAAGAAATAAAAAACAAAGAAATACATAACTGGGAATTTTCATAGTACCTTCGAATACAAAAACAAAATATGTCAAATTTAACTTTACCGCTTCTTAAAGAAACATTTATTGAACAGCTTTAAATGAAAGCTAAAAAAAAAAACAAAAAAAACAAAAACAAAATAAGAAATAAAACAAATAATTTTGAATTCAACATGATTGAAACTTACATTAAATTCACCACATTTCATTCCATCTCCATTTATATTTTATACTGTTCAGTTGTCATTTGAATGGGTGTTGACTTCCTTTTTTTTTGTATTTTTTTTATGTGTGTATGTTTGTATTGAAAAAAACTGTTGCAGTTCAGAATAAATATAAATGAAATCCCTCTAGGGTTTTGTGTCATATTCTTGATAAAGTCATTTTTTATAATATTTTTTTTTAGCTTATTCATCTTGGAGTTAAAATTAATGTTTAATAGTAGAGAGGGTTAAGAAATAAAAAAAATGTTATACAGTCGGACCTTCATAGTATGTATTTTTATTTATATATGCAAGAAAAGCAGAAACTAAAGTAAATAAATAATTTCAAAATGGTCTGTAAGGTGAAATTAAATAGAAAAATGGGAAAAAAATTATAAAATTAACAAAATAAATAATAAATAAGAGAGGTAAACTAGTTCTTATCAAGGTTAAGGATTTGCAAAAATTTTAGATTTTATAGATGGAAGAAATAACAGGATTTACAGTTAGTTTGTGGATTGGGAAAGAAGTTTTTAAATTATAACAGATTTCAAGAGAAATCAATTAATAAGAAAATATATAAACCATTTGGGCTAGTTTAGCTTCTTTTTTCATTACTTTTCCACTCCTTTAGAAAGTAAAGGCATTCACCAAGTCTATTTAAACTAGGTTTCAGTTTCTTTAATAGTTATTTTCACTAACCCGTTGATTACTCGGGTATTGTATGATTATGAATACACAAATGTTAATTTTGTGAGCCATCTATTATCCTACACAAGAGTTATTTATATATTTTTATTAAATCTTATTTTATATTACGATATTACCTATTACGATATAATTATACAATTTTACGATATTTTTTATAGAAATATTATATGAACGGAGTTTCAAAAAAATGGACATTCCACTTAAAATGCGGAAGTTTAGATTAGATATTTTATCATAGATGATACAGAAACTAATATTAAAGGTAATTTACCCTAGGAATTATGCTTTTGAATGTTATGAAAACAGCTTCTTAGGCGTAAAATTTGAATTTGAAGTTAAAGTATTAAATTTCTAAAACTATTTAATTAGGATCGCACGATATGTCCGTATTTTGTTTGTCTTTATTGTTACTTCACTGCATTTTATGGAAGTTGTCTGTTATGATTTGATTGTATTTCAGTTGCTTCAACACTTTTGATCAGAATATTTCCTAAAACTTTTTGGCATACCAGATTCTGAACTTAAAAGCATTTACAGTTAGATTTAAAATTAAGGTATTCCATTTCCAGAATGCTGTATACGATCCTTCCACTCTAATGAAATAAAGCTAAATTAAATACCGTCAAATCAAATAAAGTCTTCAAAAAGTGATAATTCTTCAATTTTATACAAATATTTCTTTTAAGTTGCTAAAAACTCTTTAAATTGTTAAATATTACCAAGTAACTTATTGTTGATTTTTATTTGAAAGCTTCATAGGCCATTATCAGCTGTAATCTTAAACATTATTTCTATACGTAAATAAACAAATTAATCCTACACTTGAAAATAAATTGATTTAATTCTAGTTTTTCTAAACATGTTTACATTTTGCAATGTTTTTGATAAGATTAAGCGAGTTTAGATAAACGATAATCAAATTATAGATAAGTTCAATTTAAAAATAAATATTTCTTTTAAGAGGGTGTATTATTTTTAAAAACGTATTTAAAGTTATTGATTTTTTTTTAATTTTATATATATATATATAATTTTTAATAATATATATACAATTTTATATTATATATATATATATACCTCAATAATATAATTAGATAATAACAAAATTTCAGGGTTACCATTTGATGGTACTTGAACTCATTTTAGATTTTGTTGAATAGCACTTCAAATCTATTGCCATACAGGTCGATTACCCATCAAAGTACACATAACCGATATTTTATTAAAAACTGTTTCTTGTTTATTTTTGGTTTATATGATAACAAATCAAAATTATCAAATTGACAAGGGATTTACTTATTTAAATAAAAAATTATATATTTGCAAATTTATATCAGCTGGGTTTTTATATCAAAACACTTAAAATTTAATCCATCTTATCATATACATCTTCATCTAAGATTAAACGGATTAAATTCTGATTAGATAGCAAAAAAATTAGGTATAAAAAGTAAAAATCGAACCATTTTCAAATCATCAATCAGAGTTCGGTCACCGGTTGAATATCAATATAAAAAAATGAAACTTTTTTTATTAGCTGTTGCTTTAATTGCATCCGTTCAAGGTGCTTCAATTCATACATCATTTTCTAGTGGTCGTATTATAAATGGTCATGATGCAAAACCACATGAAGCACCATTTATAGTTTCATTGAAATCTGGATTTTGGATAATAAAAAGTCATAGCTGTGGTGGTTCACTCATTTCACCAGAATGGATTTTAACAGCTGCTCATTGTGTTGGCAGTATGTCAATTGATGCTGTTGCTGGATTACATGATCGTAATAGTGATTCAGGTTCACAAACCATATCAGTATCTAAGAAAATTGTACATCCAAAATATAGTGGCGGTGTTGGTCCATATGATATTGCTTTATTGAAATTATCAAAACCATTCAAATTAAGTGAAACTGTACAAACTGTTAAAGTACCAGAATTAGACGCTGTACATCAAGGTGAGGTAGATTTATTTGGTTGGGGTAAAACATCAAATGGTGCATTACCAACATTACCAAATCGTTTACAAACCGTACACACTGAATTGATTAATTATGCTGAATGTAAAGCTAGATTACCAAGTGATGCTCCAATTACTGAAGTCAATGTATGTTCAGGTGCTTTAGATAAAAATATTTCAGCTTGTAATGGTGATTCTGGTGGTCCATTAGTACAAAAAACTGAAAGTGGTACTGAAATTGTTGGTATTGTATCATGGGGTTATGTTCCCTGTGGTGATGCTAATTTACCATCAGTTTATACAAGAGTTTCATCATTCAGTGAATGGATTAAAGAGAACATGAAATAAGATGGGAAATAGTACTTTGTAGAAATGATTTTTTTTTTTATTTTTTACGTTTAACACTACACTCTTTTTTTTAAAATAAATTTTTTTTTAGTAAAATAACTAGGTTTAAAATAACGTTTTGGGTTTTTATTTTTATATATTTTTCCTTAAATTTATAATAATTATTTTATTAATTATAATCATCTTTTCAATTTTATTAAAATTATTATTAAAATATGTATATTATATTATATAATTAGAAGTTGAATTTGTGCATTAATATTAAGAGATAGACTAGCAGTTAACTGTCAATAGACCGTTTAAAGTGCTTAACTTAAGAACATATTTAGATACAGTACAAACAATAAGGCATTAAAGGTCAATAAATCACGAGTATGAAATTTATAATGGAAATTAGAAAATAAATTAAAAATTTAAATAAAAAAAAATTGTTTTTAAATTTCTTATTTAAATCCTTAGCGGAAGTCAAAGCGGAAATAATGAACAGTTGTATATTAATTACTAAAATGTGAAAACAATAATGAATACTCCTCTCCAAAGTCTAGGAAATGTTCTTGCTGATAAAAAAATACTTAGTAAAGTAAAAATCGTATGTATAATATAAAAGTAATTTGGGAGGCTTCTAACCTGGAGATATTAAATTCAGATTCTTGCAACTCGTAGCAGAAATGTAAAATCACTCTAAAATGCTTCTAAGTGTCTTAAAATTGAGTTTAAAGCTTACCAAGAACATAATTTTTTAAAAAAAATTTGGTTTACATGGAAATTATGAAATTTTAGTAGTGATCACGAATTAAAGCTAAAATCGCTCTAAGACGGTTCTAAATGCTGCTCAACTACCTCAAATTGCAGTTGCTGTTTAACTTGTTTATAACATTTAGGTACCCTGTTTTCGAAGAAATATAATTCAAAACTTTTAATTATCACCAAATATTTGTATTTACTTGTTAAATTTTTTATTTTAATTTAAAAAACAATGTTTTTCAATTAAAAATATTTTACATTCTCATTACATAGAGGGTTAATAAAATTTTTAATGTAGAATTGAAATTGTATTTTTTATAATTATGGAAAATTTTTGTTCTGAATACGAATAATCATTATAAAGAAAAGCTCCAGTCAAGCATTAGATACTTTAACACTTGTCTTACATGGAAACAAAAACATAACTTAGTTTATAGTATACAAACTCAAGATACCAGAAATTAGTATTATGTAAGTACTTTTTTGGATTTAACAAAAAAACACGTTAAAAAACGGTAAAAATATTAAAAAATGCAAAGTACGGAAATATTTAACATAAACATTCACTTAAAATATGATGCTGTAGATTGAGAACATCACGAACCACACAAAAAAAAAAAACATAATATTCTGCAGTTCTTAAGTACAATTTGAAAAAAAAAAACAGAATAGGAACACTTTTCTTAAAAATAATAAAAAAAATACTTAAAAATTCTGAAACTAAAAGTTTTAATTCCGGAAAACATTTACTTATTGTTTCGAAGTGTTGTCTGGTGCAAATTTGTTTGTTTTCTTTTTTCACTTGACACGATTATTTCGTGTTTCTGTTTGTGTACCTTTTTTTTAATTTAAAAATTTGGTTGTAAGTATATTAAGTTTACGCATAATAACTTAAATTCATGCTTTCATAATTTCTCGGTAATTATCTTTTACAATTTTTAATGATTTGAAACAATATTGATGTTGTAAAATATACTTTTCTTGTGGTGCAATGTTTTCCATTTTATAATTTATTCAGACATTTTCAAAATTTCTTATTTAATTGGCGCTGCTAGTTTTTCTGAGTTAAAAAAAAGTTTTCAAAATTTTGAAGCATGGCTCTTGTTTTTCACAGAATGACTGTTATTTAAAACTAAAATTTGAAAAATTTCAGTGACAGGGTGACATTTTATAACACATTTTAAATGTCTAAATTAATTGAACGGGTTTTTTTTTTATATTTAAAAAACAAATCGACTACAGATTCTAGTGAATTTTTCTTTCTTCACTTCGCGTTACGGAATTAAATAATTTTAGACTAGAAAAAAATCTTTGGTATAATTACAACATAACCATTGCAATGAAGCAGAGAAAAATTAGTTTCAATGGTGCAATGTTTTACTTTTGCGTTATATAATTTACTCATACATTTTCAAGATTTCTAATTTAATTGGCGCTACAAGTTTTTCTGAGTTAAAAAAGGTTTTCAAATTTTTGATGCATAGCATTCGTTTTACACATAATGATTATTTTTTAAAACTCAACTCAATTGACAGGGCGGTGTTTTAAAACGCATCCAAAATAACAAAGTTCATTAAAAGGTGTGTGTTTTTTATAGTTTAGAATAAAATCCACAACAGCTTCAGATTTTTTCTAGAGAAAATTTTGTCTTCAGTATTCTCCCGTAACTAACTTCACTATGGGAATCGAAATAAAATAATTTTTTGGGCTAAATAAGAATCTTAGGTATATTTACAACAAAACGACTGGAGTAAAGCTGGGAAATTTATTTTATAACATCAAATTTTTAAATTTCAAAGATTACTGTATTTATATCATCTAACCGATACCGCTGCATAAGATTTGGTAGATTAATAAAAAAAATGTATTTATGTATTTTAGTAAATACATTGTGTCATTTTTGAAGTTTTTTTTTCTATATTAATATTCTTTTTTATGATTTTGATATTTTAAATATATTTTCTTGTTGTGTGTTTATCTTAAACTTATGTTTAAAGTTAGGTACACGTTGAACACCCAAAAAAAACCATCAAAAATATTTTGTGTTATTATTTTCTTTGTTTATTCCTATTTAATATCACGTTTTTATGTAGTAGGTAGCAGGTAACTTATATGAAGTCATATAATATGTAGTAGGTACATTAGGTATCTTATATGTGGTATTACATAAATTATGCAAACATTTTCATTCCCTATTTATTTCGTTATTATACGCTTTATGTTTTTGTTTTTCTTTTTTCTCTGGTTTGGTTTGGTTTTACAGTCATGTTATAAATTCAACATAAAAATTTAAAATAAAAAAATATACAAAAAAAAAAACAAAGTCTGTAAGAAAAGAAATTAGGAAAATGAGGAAAAAAAAAATTAAAATGAAATGAGAATTGACAAAAAAAAAAAGGACAGCAAATTTATGTTGTGGTATTGTGGTGTTATAGGTTACTACTGTGTTAAACACATGTAAATATGTACATATAGGTAAGCAATGAACATGAAGTTTTTTTTGTTAACTTACCCCTGATAAAATAAATATGGTTTATTCTGTGCTGTTCATATAAAATTTAAAGTATGCATGTAGGGACCATGTAGGGAAAATAAAAAAAAAACTCTGGACAAAATTTAAAAAAAAAAACTGGAATATTAAAATGGGTATATGGGATATTTACATATATATATATATATATAAATATATAAATATATATTCCATAATATTTCAGGAATTTTTTGGAAAATAAAATGTCAAAAATGTTTATTTAAAAATTTAAATAAAAACTTTTTAGCTTTCTTGTATTTTATTTTCTTTTATAACAACTTTAATTAAATGGTTTTTTGCTTTTATTTACAATAAAAGATATGGGTTTATTTATATACTCATTCATAGATTTTATATTTGTTTTCCAATCTTGATTTAGGATCTTGTAGCTTGAAATCTTTCGAGTCAAATTCTTTTTCTGCTGGTAATTTTAAATTAGACGATCTACATTTTTCTGAAAATTTCATGGATCTCCATTACTCCTATAGAGCACATAATATAGTCTATAATAGATCAATAATACAATTTTAAAAAGGTGTGTTAGACTTAGTCGATTAATCGACTGCTGTTGCACAAGTCCATAAATGTTAAGATCGTTTATTATTTTATAAAAAGAATCATAAAACTAAATACTTTTTAAAATAGAAGACTCACATCCATATTTATCTTTGTTAATAGCGGCCCAAAGAACAAGAGAGCAATTTAAAATACCTCATACAGTTCATACAGTTCATAAAGGTCTCAAATATGAGCTCTTGCAATCAACCTAACGCGGGAGCAAAAGTAAAGACCAAGAAATACCAAATGCCCTTATTAAGAAATATTAGAATTTGAAAAAATATAAGAATGATTGAACATTTAGATCACATATCGTCGAAACACGAAGAGTTTACTACTGTCATTGTCCTCAATGGTATACAATTACATCCAGTTTTATATACTTGTAGACCAGTAAAAGAGAAAATTATGTACTATTGAACTTTAAACTCTTTCAATATAATATATGTTGATTATTGATGATCTGACTGGGTATTGGATCAACGGTTGCATCCAAGCTCTTTTAATTCAAAAAACATACATGTTAAAGGCTTCAAAAAACCATATATTGTACGCCACAAGCATCTATGAAAAACGAGACAAGAGGGAATCACTTCAAATATAAATTAAATGTTCAAACCTCAATTTTTCTTAATATGCTTCCAAACTGGTATTATCCAATCTTCTTCTTTGAAATTTTTATATTTAATGGTTTTTGCATAAAATAATTTAGGAAAAACTTACCTTATTAAACAAAATTCTCTGTTTAACTTTTACTATCACTTGTCATTTGGAAATTTATTACAAAATTTGCATTATATTTTATCTTACCACCTGTTCAATACTATGCTTACTATGATAAGATTATCTAAGTACAATATAAATTGATATCAATTTACTAATATTACATTAGGGCTCATTTTTTAAACAAAAAATCGATCAAAAATAATAGTTAGTATATCTGGTGTCATCAAAATAGTTTTAGTCATTTTCCAACAAAATGGATCCCATTTTTCAAAATATATAAAAAACCCAACCATTTTAACTGCACACCATGTTATATATTATATATTATGTAATATTTGTATATGGAAACATTGAATTCTTCAAATAAATTTTCAAGAAAATTTTCTTTAAATAATAAAAAAAAAAAAAAAACACAAAGCCAATTTTTCTAATGTTTTCTTATTTTTTGAAAAATATTTTTCACGAAAATTCTCATCAATTTTCTTTTTTTTCTTTATTTTGTTTTTCTTTCATTTTTCATGTGATGTTTTCTTTATGGTTAAAATGGTAAAAAACAAGAAAAAACTGTTTGGAAAACATAAACAACCTAAGAAAAACAGTTAAGAAAAACAATTTTCCTTGTAAAAAATAATATAAAAGAAAAATAGCTGCGAAAAAAGAAGAAAAACACATGGAACAAAAAAATGAAAAGACCATAGAAAGAATTTTTTAGAAAATATAAAAAAAAACCCTTAAGTAAGAAAACATTTTTTTTTACTTAACATGAATGTGGTGACTTTTTACGATAATGGTAAATTTTAGTATAAACATTTTTTTTTTTGGTTAAGTTTTTATATTTTTATGAAAATGGAATTTTGAAGCTTTGATGAGCTATCTGTCAAAATTTTTGTTTTTGAAGTCAGCCATAAGTTGAAGAGTGAAGTAATTAGTAAATGCTGGAGAGAATGTATGACATGAGTGTGACCAGGGTTTAAACTCCAAACTCTTTATTTGAAAAGCTTATGTACTAATTACTGCGCCATCGGCCGGATATATTATTGATCTCGTGGTCAAGTCAACAGGTGGAAAACCTATAGTTCTTACAATCCCTTGCTTTGACGTCACTTACAAATGAACAAGTCAAATCAAATGTGAACTGCAACTTGTGGAGAATGTATAAAATACGCTTAATTTTCAAAACCTAACACAAAATTGAGGTATAATTCACTAAAAAATTTAGAAGGTTTCAACTTAGGCAAATTCTAATCTCAACGTAAACTAAAAATGAGATAAGCTTGTAAAGTTATAAGAAATAAAGTTTAAAAATTAAAATTAAGACAAGAACATAAAAATAAAAAAAAATTTTTCTGAATTGCATACATTAAGGCGCGAAATTTTCTAAATTGCATACGTTGAGAGGCAAAAGTAAATTATTTTAAAATAGAATTAATGAAATTGGTCCTTATCAGTTCTAATAAATCAAAACTATTTAGAATATTTTTAAAATTCAAACAGAATGGTTTCAACATCAATGTTAAAAAAGAAAATGTAGCAACTGCAATTATATCTACGAAAAAAATACTCTTCAACCGTTTTTTACCATTTTTTTTAGCCTTTTATTTTTTTGTTGAAGACATCATTTTCTCTTATTAGGGTTTTTAAAAAAAATTATGACCATTTTCTAGAAAAAAAAAAAACAACAACAACAACCACAGCAAAAATGTCATAAAGATAAATTCTCAGGTTATATAAGGTGAGAATGAAAAAGAAAAAATAAAATAACAAAAAACACTCAAAAAGTTGAGTTTTTTTTTCTTTTATGTTATTTTGGTTCTATGTTCTTTTCAAGAAAATTTATTGATAGAATAGAATGTTTAACTTTGAGATAATAGCGATGGTGTGGTATGAGACAAAAAAATAATAACAAAAGCAAAAAAAAAAAACACAACCTTGATTCTTTTTCTTTAAATTATAAGCCATAAGGTAATTTCAGGACATTAGACGATTTATAAAGTTTTTTTACTCCTATTTTTTGTTATTTTTGCTATTGTATTTGTAAGCTACAAAGTTTACTTATGAAATTGAATCTGTATTTTCAGCATAATTTGGTGGATGGATTTTGAACATAAATATTAGAATAAATTTGTTTTTTAAAAAACTTTTTATCCTAATTTTTAATTAATTTAATTATGATAAAACAAAAAAGTTTTGTTATTTTTTTTAAAATTGGAAAAAAAAAAGTAAAAACAAAGCTATAATTTATAGGAAAAAAAATTGGCATAGAAAAGCTATTAATTATTTTAATAGCTTCCAAGATCTTGAATTTATTTTAATGTTTATTAAAGCTAAAGAAAATGGGTTAAACAAATTGGAAGATGGGAAATATTTAAATAGTCTTCAAAAGATTGTTAGAGTTTCAAAAATGTGTCGAAAAGGCTCTGTAAAAGTACAAGTCAATCAAAAAGCAGGAGAACACAATAGGACGTAAGAGCTATGTATTAGATGTGAATGTTAGACGTTAGTGTAAGGATTCCCTCTTCAGATATGAGAATAAAGCTACTATAAGTAATTCTTGTAGTTGCACACTTTTCGGGGTATTTCCAAACTGCATGAAAAATAATTGCATACCTTTAGGGAACTTGTATTTACTAAATAGAAAAAATTGCATACTTTTAGGAATATTGTGCTTAAACTTATTTATATTTTAATTAAACACTTATCTGGTGAATGAATTTAGAAAACTAGATTTAAATTGAATTTATTATGACGAATACTGGAAATTACTAAGTAGTTTCTTTCTTTTTTTTAAGTGCGTGGTATTTGAAACGACACTTGATTAAGTAGATAAGTTTCTTTGCCGTTAATATTTTACCAATCGTATAATTTGTTTGGAATTCCTTTAAAAACAATTTATTAAAAATAACTTTTGTTTTTGAGAATTTAATCGAAATTTGTTGTTTTTGATTATATTTAATACTGATAATTATTTTGCATACTTAACAAAATTATAATAAAATTTTTTTTTTATTTTTATTTTCAGGTGAGTACGAGAATAATAAAATATTCAAAAAAAAGGTCAAGGCTAAAAAACTTGAGAATATAGATATCTAGAAGATAAACTGGTAACATATACTATTTATAAACTGGTATAAGTATAATATTTTAAAAATATTTGGGAACTTTTATTGAAATTAATTGTTTAAGTTAAACATTTTCCATTTCTTGCTTTTTGTTGTTTTACGAGGGGCAGTGAAAAGTCAAGAGCGACCAATTACATTAGACCATTAGACGTGTTGCGCCATTTGGTTATTTCAGCTGTATGTGGAAGAGCTTTTGTTGCTCTCTTTGTTTTTCGTTGGAAAATCTTGAGTGGTGGAGTTCATTATGTACTTTCTTTAGAATAGGTGTTATTACCTATAATATTTCTGTAAAACAGGGTCAGTGTCCTTACTGTACCACCGTGGTTAAGTGGAGCGTGTTTTAAAGTTACGTTTGGATCATTAATACGTGATAGGGGTTCCATCCCATATTAAAATAACAATAATTTAAATCTTACAATATTAATCATCAAAGTGTTACTACATAATTACCTGCAGAACTTGTATTAAATATCAATTCAAATTCATATCATACCCAATTAATACTTGTTCCAAATAATTTTCTATGTTAATTGTTAATTTTTCATACACTAAACATTGTATGTTAATTATGTTGTAAATTTATTTATCTAGGTCCTCCTAGATGCGTCTTCCCTCCATTGGACAATTCTAAAAGAATATTATAAAAAAAATATTAACATTCTGTAAACACAATAAAAATAATGAAAAACAAACCAAGAACCTGACTAGATTGTAGAAAATCGATTTGGATAAACATTTTCATGTATAATAATTCTATTGAATAATTCGGGTTCACCTTAGAATATGCCAAAAATTCCCAAAATGAAAAAAATCAAAATAACAACAACCACAATTTCATGTAAATTGAATGAACACTTTTACAAAAAAATTCCCTAGTATCCGAGTATTCAAAAAAATAAAAGACAATCGAAGTGAATTGAAAAATATTATTTGTAATAATAATAATAATAATGACCATCATGACTATTAAGGTATCCAATGTTTCAAGGATTTTTTTGTATTTTGGGGATTTTATGTAAAAATTTATTTTTATATCTATATATATAACAACCACATAGTATATTATGTAATATATTAACTCTTATTATTTTGTTTACATTATTTATCCACAGCCACCTTTTACATTTATTCCCAACCCTATCTAGAAGGTTTTTTTTTTTATTTTAAACAAAAGTTTGGGTCAGGCGCTCTTCAAAAAAGATTCCCAAGGAAGTAAGGCCGGGAATAAAAACGAAAAAGTCTTTAAAATTTAACGGAACTTTTTGCATGTGGAGAAGGGAACATGACGTGACATTCGTTTTCAACTCCAGATGGTTAGTACGAAAAGTCAAAGTTTGACACTAGGAAGCTTAAGTTATGTCATCAAGCTTTCTTCGGAATTCAAGAGTTCAGATATGTTTTTTAAGTTATAGTTCTTCGGATAAGCATATTCTGTACGACACTTTTGTAAATATTGTGTGCTAGAAAAAAGCCTTCACTTTGTTAACAACTATAATCACTAACTTTGAATAACTTTAATTCTAAATTCACTGTTTATAAAGTCACTCCTAAGTTGTTTTTACGTGCTAAATGTTATGCCAACAAACTAATTTATACCACAGGTACATATCGGAACAGGATGGAAGAGAGGAACTGGACACATTAAACTCTTAATTAGACATTAATTTGGAGTCAATGGTAAATGGTAGCTGAATTAAAACGAAAAAGAGGTTAAAGGTTTATTCAGTTCTGGTACTTGATCTGGAACTCCTTAAACAAGAGATGAGCACTCTTACACCAGTTGCACCAAGTCATGGATTATTATTCATGACTCCAACTGTTCCACCAAGTCATGGATTATTATTCCCAAATAAAATTAGTTAGGTAAAGGTTGTCTGAGGAATATTAGAGTTGACGTTAGTTTGTCGTTGAAAAATCTCTTCAGTTTAGAATACTTGGGGATTGATTTTAAAGACTTTTATTAAAATCCCATTTTAAAAATTTTTGCATACGTAAAATATAGGTTAATAAAATTGTTATAATTTTTCCCAGAACCTGGGTCAGAATCTTAAAAGATCCTTAAATAAAATGTTCTCTATTGTGTATTTTATTGAATTGATTACAAACATATACACAAAAATTTATACAAACAATAGAACCCCGAAAATGGAGTCTTTCTCTATTATATTCAAGTCTTTTTATATAATTGATAATATTTTTCAATAAAAAAAAAAAAAAGAGACAACAAAAACCATTTTCCTTTTGAATATTGATACCGTTAGGTCATTTTAGTTTTTTTTTTTTTTTCATTTTTCTATTTAAAAAAAGTTAAACGACTTTTGGGGAAATACCAATATATTGTTATCTATATGTATACATGTGTAAGTATATATAAGTATATGTTTATTAAAATTAGAGTTTTTTGTTTTTGTTTTTGTAAATAAAATATTGAAAGTAAATATTTAATGAATATTATATTGTTAGTCATATGCATACGTTTATTTTTTTTTTTTACATTAATATTTAAATGAAAAGGACATTATGCTTTTATGTCCTTTTTTGTTTGTTTTTCGGAAGATAGAGTGGAAGTGAGAAATGGTGAAAAAGGATTTCGGAGGTAAAAAAAAATTAAAAAAAACAAATTTAAACAATAATAAATTAGAAAATTTCAATATTTTTATTTTTTTTTAGGGACCAAATCTATTAATAAAGACTTTAAAAAAATTGGAATTTGATAAAGAAAGGATTTGTGTAGGATTTGTTTATTTTCTAAATAGAAATGTCAAATTCTTATATTATTATACATTAAATATTGTAATGTTCTAAATTAAATTCAAACTCGATACACAGGGTGTCTTCAGAGTGCGGATCACAGAACAACATTTGTAGGAAGAAAGCATACTCTAAGTGATCTGGTATATATGGATTTATTTAGCATCTTCGAAATCTTAAATTTATTATACTTAAGACATTAAACAGGTATAGGGGTGTATTAACTTTGTAACGGGGTTTGTGTAAGGTATATATATATTTTTGGATCTATGTAGCAATATACATCTTAATGAAATAAGATGTAATAATGAAATTTAAACGGTAGTTTACTATGCACGGAAATACGACGGTGATTGAAAATGGGCGAGATCGAAGCATAGTTTTGGATTCTGGAAGATTCCAATCGAACCAAGGGAAATCGACTATATTCTCTCCGAAACCTCTATAACGATAGAACCTTCAAATTTGGCACAAAGCTGTTTTTGTATGTTGCCTTTGTGCTCACAATGTTTGGGGTGAATTTGAGCGTCGGTTGTGGTACCTGTCACACACCTCTCCAGATTTAACAAGCTTATCGTGAAAATTAATAAAAATAGAAACTTTAAATTCGGTACAAGAGTGTTCTGCTTATTTTTCTTTATGTTTCTGAAATTTGAGAGGAACGAAGTAGAGTTTGAATAGGCGCTACTCGCCTCCTTATACCTTAACAGCATATCTTCGGAATGAATGAAGTAAAAAAATAGAAATTTGCTATAAAGTAGTTGACTTTTCTTTGCTTCCTGAAATCAGAGGTGAGTTGAAGTCGGGGTTCGGCTAACTTTCAATCGAATATGTCATGTATAGGGTATTACTATTATGTCATGTTTAGGATATTACTACGTCGGTTGCATCGATATCTCCTATTGCTTCATTACCTGTTTATTTTTAATGTGACCTTTAATTTTGCATAATAAATGCTAGAGAGTTGAATTAAATGATTCGAGAATATATTGGTCAGTAAACTATCTGTTAGTTTCCTTCAATTTGTAGAAATAACACCCTAATTACTCATGTCGGTAAATTTTTTATTTCAATTTTAAGAATTTAGAAGGCCTCGAATTGGCTGATGCTTTTTAATAAAAACTGTTAAAGCAATAAGCTCTAGGTTGTATTTGTAAACCCAATAAAATTTTAAAGTATTTAAAACCCATACTTACAAAACATTTACTAACTATATCTAAATTCCACTCTAAGAAATGAAAATGCTGGAGTAATTAACTTCGATTCTGAAAGGGATCCAATCTCCTAAATATAAACATTATAAAAATTCCACATACACTAATAGTCCTAACGGTTAAATGTATCGTATAAATTGATAATAAAAACCGGACAATTACATATAAAAAAGATTTGAAAAGCTTAATTTTATTGCAAAAAAAAATTAAATGTTTTAATTAAAACTAATATCTTACCTTGGCAGTCTTAAAAATATTACCAAGATATTGCCTTGAAAATCTTAAAGTCATTTTTGTTTTATTTCTATTATTCTGAAGTATTAAAGTATTTTTTTGCCCTATTTTGAAGATTTCCAAATAAAAATTCAACTGGAAAATTAATTTTCCAGAAAAACAAACAAATCGAAATAGAAAAACAAACAAATTTCAATCTTATTGCACAAATATGACAAGAGAAATGTTTATAATCCAAATAAGTTCCAATAAGAAACCACCAAAACATCAATAAATGTATAAGTAAAAAAAAAACCCAATAACAATCAATGAAAAAAACTTTTAAAGCTTCCGTTTGGATAAATTCTGTCATATTGTCATACCTTTATATAATAGACGTTAGAAAATGGAATAACTACCAAAAGTTACTTTTGGAGTAATGCGGTATTTGATACGGTTTCATTTGAAATAAAATATCTTCAATTAAAGCAAAAAGGATTTCACTTAAAGTAAAAGATTTTCCTGAAATACCTTGCCTTGAAGTGACTTCCCTTGAAATGTGTTCCATATTCAATTTAAATAGCCTTCAGTTATAATAAAACCGGTATGTGTGTGAAGGTAAACTAATCTGGAGTTTATTAACTCCCCATAATAATCAGATTTGTTATTCATTGAACAACATTTAAATATTTTTTTAATATTGTACACATTTGGCCACTATATCTCTACTTTTAAATGCTCTTATGCAGCTAACTTCATAACCTGCCTAACCTAATGAAACTTTTTGAACCCGACACTTTGTTTCCTAAAAATATAATATAGAATAACTTCATGAAGCTTTCTTTCCTCAAAACGATTATTTGAAAAAGGAACGCGTCAATTACAGTGACGGGGAGTTCCAGGCCCCGGGCAGATCATATTTAACAGTTTCTATTTTCTTTTGCTTCCACTAAGCTATTAAAAGGTTTATTTAAAAAAATAAATTATGACACTAAAGCTTAGTCTAATGTGACTTTGTGGATGCTCCACACTTCTTATAAAGCTGAAAAAGAGGAAGAGAAATAGGAACAGAATTAGGTTTCAAAATTTAATAAATTTAAAAAAAACTAACACCTACCAAAACCTGAAGTTCCATTAAAGCCCTGCACTTTAACTTATAACATTTTGTCATTCGAGTGAACATATTTTGGAAAAGGTTTTTAACAATTTTTTTTGATTTCATATTCTTATGTATTTATGTTTCTATTATCTTTTATCCTTTATTATTTTTAACCACTCCTTTATAAGTTATATAGATTTTCTGTCTCTTTCTTCTTCTTTTTCCATTTTGTTTTTGTTGTTGTTATTTTTGGATTTCTAAAATATTGCAAAAAGAATTTTATTAACCTATTTATGTACCTGAAATATAATAGAAAAGGACATAATAAAGAACATTAAGTTAATGAAGTTAAAAAAAAATAATAATAACAACAACAAAAAAAAACAAAAACAAAAAAAATAAAAGAAAGGGATCATAATCTTCAAAGAGAATGAGATAGTAACAAAATATTTAATTTAAAGGAGTTAAAACGGAAAAAATTATTAAAAGAAGAGATAAGAATTTTTGAAAAAAAAAAATTTTTTTTCTTATTTTTTTTTTGAATTTTTCAATTATTAGCACTTTTCTAAAATTGATTTTGAAATAATTTTTCTTTGTATTTTTATAAATGTCTGCCTGTCAATCCAAATGTTTCTGTTCGTCCAAGTGCTTACAAAACTTCTACAACGATTGAAATAAAGCTATGTAGTTTTATTTAAATTAAATTATTAATTTTTTTGTAACAAATTTATTTGTAGCCCCGTCCATTGGGTTGTCCAGGACCTTACAATTTTGGAAAAGCCATTTATTTAAATTGTTATAACACTAATTCCAAAAAAAATTATCTTTAAACTAGAAACTACATTTGGCAGCTCTTTATAAGCTTTACAAATATAAATCAAATAAATATACAGGGCTGTCACACCGTGTGTCTTTGAATTTATCGTTATTTATCGTAACTTATTTTTTAACAAAATTTTTCAACTCTTATATTTTCTAAACGAGTTTAGATTGTAACCTGAAATTTCTAGAGAAATTAGTTCTTCGGAAAAAATAACAGTTGTTTGAAAATATATTTTATGCCGCCATCCGTATAGAAGTTGTGCGGGATCAAATTAAGAGAGAGATGGATCTCTAATTGAAAATAAAATCAAACTTAAATATTGAAGCATATATTTCGATATATAAGTTAAAATTTTTCAATTGACAATGTTAAAGGGCTTCCTTGGAAGTATCTCAAGATTTTTGACAATGTTTTTTTATACAATAAAATTTTTCAAAAAGTTCCAATTTTAGATACAAATCGCAATTTTAATTCCTAAAACCTCGACTTTGAGAAAGGGTTAATAGATATTTAAAAATCAGATAAATTTTCTTTAAAAAAAAAACAGAATAACGGAGTTCTGTAAGAGTGTTATTATGGGAGAAAAACTAAAAGTTTCCACTGACTAAGGCATCAGATTTTACTAAAATCTTCTTTCCTTAAAAACCCTTGGTTCTTTTAATCACTTCTTCTTGTCTTATTATTTTGATATTTTTCTTTAATCCTTTTTAAAGGACATTTTGTGTTTTGTTTTTAGTTCTTGTTTCTGTAATGACGAAAGGACATTTTGTTGTTTTTTTTTTATTTTGTCCTTTAAAAATATTTTATACTGACATTATACTGTTTTTTTTGTTCTGGCTTGTGTCCTTCTTAATATTTAACAGCACGTTAAACCGTTATTTTGGTTAAGTTAATTTAACTTAATGTTGAGAATGAATGAATGGGTGAAAAAATAAAAAAAAAAAAACAAAATATTTTATCCCATTGCTCTCTGTTTTCACCATTTTTTTTTTTTTGAATGTCACGTAAAGTAAAAAAAAAAATTTTAATGATTTTGAAGAGGGTTTTTACCTATGCGAAAATGAATTGTGCGAACATTTTATTTCAATATATATATATATATATATAAAATATTAAAATTAAACAATTTTATCTACAGAGTCCTGTATACTGTTGCTGCTGTATTGGAAGTGTATACAGAGTAGGTACCAAATACCATTTTTAAATAAAAACCAGTAAATAATGTTTATTCAAAAATTTTATTATGGTATCCTTTGTAAAGGATCCTATTTATTAAAATTTTTTTTTGGTTTTGTTGTTTTATTTGTATGTGCATACATACATACAAACATACATACATATAATCTAAATTAAAACTTTTAACTTTGAAATGACATTCAGGAGATAAAATGACCAATCTCTTGGGTTTTTATTTTGTTATTTTGATCTTTTTTTTAGATTTTAACTAGGTGAAGTCAAAGTTATTAAATAGTTTAATGAATTAAAGTAATAAAAGATTAAAAATTTGTTTTTTTTTATTTTATTAAATATAATTTTATTAATTAATGTACATTTAAATACGGAAGACGGGGATGTTAGACATGAAAATTATTAGTAGGAAGAAATTAGAATATAGCTTAATAGGAGTCGATGGTTTAAAATCTTTGTAATTATTAAATTTATATATTACCACTGTGGTACAATATCAAAAAATATTATGCAATGAAATGGAAGACTTTATTAGAAGGCTGTATAATTGTACAAAGTTAAATCTACCATTGTACATCGGGTACATATAAAACACTGGCCAGAATTAAGCCATTCGAAGAAGTAAATAGAAGACGTTTTGATGACTTCTGTAATTTGTCGGTAAACGGGAGTCTACACGGGGTTTGGATTTAATCTCTTAGCTGTTTAAAACTGTGAAATGATTTTCAGATGAAAGACACGCATTTCTTTCAACATTGTCCCAGGCCTTGCTTTTTTCTGTTTTTTGCGATTTTGTTTGTTGAAGTTTAGTTTTTGTGTTCTTTAGATTTTTTGAGATTTTTGATTTTGAAGCGAGTCGATTTTTAGATCAAAGACTGGCATTACTTTCAACATTATCGCCCAGGCCTTGCAAAAGCTTTCAATGTTTTGAAACCAAAGGTTTTGGGATTTTGTAAATTGGAGTTTATATTTTCAGCGTTCCTGGAGATTCTTTGAGATTTTAATTTTTTTAAGCGAGTCGTTCTTCAAATGAACGGCTTGCATCTCTTTCAACACTGTGGTAAAGGCCTTGCAAAAGCTTTCAATGATTTCCAAAGATTTTGCGATGTTGAATATTAAAGTTTATTTTTTTTAAGCATTTCTTGAGATTTTTAGTTTAGTATTTTAAATTTTGAAGCGAGTTGATGTTCAGATCAAAAACCCGCCATTCTTTAAACATTGTTCCAGGCCTTGTAAAAGTTCTCAACCATGTTTTGCGGTTTGTCTATTGCAGTCTATATTTTCGGAGTTTTTTGAGATTTTTTTTTTTGGGATTTTAAATTTTGGAGCGAGTCGATATTCAGATGAAAGACTCACATTTCTTTCAACAAAATCACCCAGGCCTTACAGAGGTTTTGAATGTTTTCAATCCTGTTTTACGATTTTGTGTATTGGGGTTTTTTTAGGGGTATTTCTTGAGATTCTTTGAGATTATTAGTTTAAATTGTGGATTCTAATTTTGGAATATTACTCGCAACACAATTATAAGATTTATTTCACTTGATAAATATAAAATAATTAAGGAATCCTTACAATTTTGTATATTTATAATTTTTTTTAAATTTATTTAAATAAAATGAGTTTATTAAATTTTATTAATGTATAATAAAAACATATGTTAAGAAAAGTAAAATAATTAAATATTAGTATTTCGCGAAATATTTAAAAATAATTTTAAAAGTATTAAATTCATAATTTTTGGACATTCTTAATTAAAAATTATTTAGTTCGGCATGTACACACTCCTTTGTTACAATATCCACCTCGAAAATATCCTCTTGCTATACACCCAGCATAACAGAATCGACTACCTCCATAATAATCACAAATTCCGCGTCTCAATCGGAGACCATTAAAATCATCTTGTTGATCAAGTTGTTTCAATTCAGCATTTCCATTATTCTCCAAAAATGTTTCAGCGAAAACAAATGAAAATGCAATCGCCATGATAATGTTGAAAATAATGAACTTCATTTCGAGTTCTGGGTTTCTGGATAAAATTGGATTAAAATTTATTTATTTATTTAAAAAATGTTATTTTTTTCTGACTTTAAGGTTTATTTTGGATGCAAGCCCTAAACTGACATTAATCAACAATATTCTGTAGTTTATATAGTAAAAAATTTTATGATATTTGATACTCACATGAAATATGATGAAATATGATTTTTTTATAAAAAAATTTATTTTTAAATTACTTCGAACTTTAATAACTTCATAATCATTGATTAACACGTTCTTAAGAAAATACTAAATATAGTAAGTTAAAATTTTTTTAAAAAATATATAAGTTTTTCTGTGAAAAATTTGATAAAAAAACCATTATAAAATTATTTATTATGAAATATGAGACAAAAATCGTGATTAATGTTTTATGAATTATTTTTAAGTTTTTTTAATCTAAATTACTTCTATTTGCATTCAACTAGAGATTAATATTACTTTATTGACCTCAAAATTAGGTGTTAAATTCAATGTGCATACAAATATAGTAAGTGTTAAAGAATATCTAAAAATAAGATTTTAGAGGAGCTGCCGTACAAGTTTAACAGCCTTTGCTTAATTTCTTTAGAATAATTTACATTACAAAGTTGAAATTAAAAGTAGGCAAATGCTGAGTATTAAAGCAAGCTCGTTTTTGAGATTTCTCGAGAAAAAACTTAGTATATAGCTGCTCTAGAGATTCCTGGAACCAAAGTACATATCTTTGCAACTAATAAGACTAGATAATTGAAAATTAAAATCTACGAGTACATGAAATATAATATGACAAACATTTTTACGAAGTTTTAAAAAACTTGAGCCCCAATTTCGGGAAGCTGCCATGCAAAGTTGTTAATCTGATAAACTATGAACTAGGTGGTTTAAATTGAAAATAAGAAAGTAAAGTAATAGGGCAAGTGCTTTGGCAAAGTTGGACATTGCTTGGACAAACTTTGTGTGTGCCCAATTTTTATAGTTTTTTTATTTTTGTCGTAATATAAGGGAATTTATAATTTATTTGATTTTTAATATTCTAGTACTTGTACACTTTTAAATATCGGTTACATAAAAGTTGACAAGAGCAACTGTAATCTTCCTCTTTCGCATCTCAAATTTTTTAATTATTAGTCATTTCAATGCAATATTTTACGTTAGATGATAGATACACAACAAAAAAAATAAAACAAATAAAAATGACTCATATAATTTTATTTTGTATATATATAAAATTGAGAGATAAGAAAAGCTAAGAAGTTAGTTGTTTGAGAGCTATCTACAGGGTTGGTCGGAACTTAACCAAAAGAAATAGTGAACCAAGAAATTGTTTGAAAAATGTTTTATATATACATTTCAAAACTAGAGTTCTTTAATTTTTTGAGTTATTTTGATGACACACAGACGAACGGACAGACACACCTAGCCAAATCAGTTTACTTATCGATGCTGATCCGATCCATACCTTTGAGTTTATATCTTTTTTTTGTTTTGTTATTTGCCTGTGACTCTACTCGGGAGCGTAGGGCGCCATTCTTCTTTGTTGCTAGCTGTTTTTTCAATTTCATTCCTGAAGATCTAGCCTCTATTTATTTATTTCATCAAGCACTGTTCTTTTCCATGTTGTTCTGAATCTTCCTCTTTTTCTGGACCCACGTTGAGAGTTCCACCTTAGCGCCATTCTTGTTATGCAATCATCATCATTCCTTAGTGTGTGTCCAATCCACTTCCATTAAGTTTACATCAAGGAGGAGCAATTTTAGATAACAACGGACAATATTTTTATGCACGGGTATGATTTTGTGCATCTTGTTCAGTCGCACAAGAAAAACCTTAATTTCATCTGTTTTTCCATAAATAATTTTGGAATTGACACAATTGTTTTCATTTCCCAAAAAAAAAAGCCAATTACATTTTAGCTTTGAAAATGAGATTTTTTTTTTAATTAAATAATAAATCTTTATTTATTTATTAATTTTTTTATTTTCGAACTTCACCTTGTCTTTAATGGCATATCTTTTTAATCTTAAATCTGAAAAGTATTTAATATATGTATGCAAAGAGTATATAACTGATATGAATTAGGTCAAGGCTACTTTGGAAATATTTAAATAAAATAAAAATAAAATCCCATTTTAATTAATTTCACATAACCAATCAAAATGGTTGTTCTTTGTTTTTATTTGGTTGCGTCCTTTTGGGTATATTTTAAATATAGAATCTTTGTATAATGTATACAAATAGATTTTATGAATCCCCAATAAATAAAACAACTCTGAAATGGGTCCAAAATTAAATTGATGTGGATATATAAAGATGATATAAAAAAGTATACACTCAGAGAAATATGTTTAGGTTCATAAAATATTATAAAATTAAGTTTGTTTTATAATTACAAAACAGTAGACGGGCTGTTCGGATGTTAGGGTGGTTTTTAAACTTTTAGAATGGTTTCTTAAACAGACCCAAGATAACCTAAGAAACGCCTTCGGGCTTTTTAATATTTTTAAATATTAACTAATAAATAAGATTTTAAAATACTTAAAAAAATCTTCAATTTTTTTCTAATTAAATTTGAATCCTACAGAATCAAAATTACCCAACTCCCTCTCCATTAGCTTACTTCAGTAATTCCGATTCCTAAAGTCCAAACATATGCTTGCAGCTATATTGCAAAATTTTAAAAAGGGGTGATTTATGCTGATTTAAGTCCAACACCGCCCATAGAATCCTCCTATAGTTATTCCCTTTGATTTTGCTATTTGCCTACACACTTTGAATCCAAAAAATTCCAAATACCCCAATTCCCTCTCCATTAGCTTCCTTCAGTAAATCCGATTCATAAAATTAATGTGTACATTTGCATTTAAAGTCTATGCCAGTAATAGGTTTTAAAAATAAGGGAACTTTAGCTGATTAAACTCCAAAATAATCAATAGGATTACAGTTATTCCGTACAGTTATTCTGAGTGACTTCCGATACTTAGGTCCCATCTATCGGGAAACAAATAATCTACAATGAATATGAATTTTTAAATACATTGATTCTTTTTAAATTCAGTCAACTGTGATTCGTATTTACTTTATGTAAATAGATATGTAATATACATACATACATACATAAGTTTATATATATGAACATGACTTTTGTTACATTTTTATCACAATACATTAATTTAGTACAGCATACATGAATCGAATAAAAAAAAAATTGACAAGAACCGTTTAGATTTTGTGTTATATTTATTTCAATGTAATTTTGGTAATGGCGCCACCTCGTATAATTTTTTTTTACCCCCACTATTTAAATATTAGATAAATATTAAGGAAGTTAAAGAAAATAAAAAAAAAAAACAAATAAAAATGAAAATGAAAATGTAATGAAAGAAAACTGACAAAAAAAATTAAAAGGAAATTGACAGGAAATTTTACATTGTTATTTTGGAAAAAAATAATATAAAAGTTTGCATACTTTTAGGATGTGATACGGGTTAAAGGTAAATTTTTTAAGGGTTGTATGGAGAATAAATTCAAAATGAAGATGTAAATATATATTTTTTTTTTTGTGATATTGGCAAGAGAAAGATTTTCTTATTTAATTTCATTAAAATAATATTTATTTATACCTCGGGTATGTGTAAATGTTTTCAATAAAGTAAAATTAAAGAAAAATTGTCCAAATATTGTCAGAATATGAAAATGTGTTTTCCATACTCGAAAATATGTAAATTAATTAATATAAAAAGTTTTATTCAAGATATGCATATGAAATTTTTCTTATATCAAAGCTATAGGGTCATGGTCCGAAATTCAGATTGCAAACCAACAAACCCCAGGACTTCAATACATAGTCAAAAGCGGAACTAAAAGAGATATAATAATCCGCGGGTTTTCTTTCTCATTAATATGAAATAACACTATAGAATCTTAGGGTTTAAAATCCCGAGGGCAGTATTTCAAAGGAATCTGTCCACATTTCCGTTTTTTAATCACACTTGTGAAATTTATAAACCGTTTCTCAAATTTTTTTCATTGATTATTGATATTTTTTCACTGATCCATTGTAATTACATTACCTCATTTTTAAAATCATTGAACCTATAAGGTTATCTTTTACTCGGAAATAAGAATTTCAAGTCAAGTTGATTCAAGTGGTTCTAGACAAAATATCTAATCGTTATTTTGATAAGTTTTCATAAATATGCTTGAGTGTATGTAATTAATTAAATGTGTTTTCAAACCACTCCACTCATATTTATATAACTTAATCCCTTATTTTTTAGAATACCTCGTATTCAACCACATGGCACATATTATGTGTACTTGAATATAACATTTTTAGCCTGAAGTTGTACATTTTCTAAGAATTTTACAAAATTTTTTTACTAGAACATAGTTTAATCTAATATACTTTTTAAGTGGAAATGGAAACTCTACAATTTTACTTATAAGGTCAATTAGTTAAATAAATATTTATCTAAACAAACACATATAACGCAGTTAACAAAAATTTTTAAATATAAATTAAAGTAATATTTCTCTTAAATTAATTAATTTAGCATGAATTTCATCTTATTATTAGTTTTCAATACGTTTTAACATTAATAATTAACGCTATTAATTTAATTTAATAAAGAATATACTTTCAAATAATTTCCTCCTAAACGTATGCAAAATTTAAAAAATAATATAATTAATATTAAATAATGAGCTGTTAACCCCTGGGTAATGAAAAATTTTTTCAAAAAGTATCTTTATACCAATATATCTATCAATTTGAATTTATCAGGTAATTATAATCACTATTCATTCATTAAAAAAATTGAGTGAATATTTAAGCTTTGTTAAAAAAAAAGTATATTTCATAGATTTATTAACTGATAACAGTATCTTAATGAAATTACTCATTAAAATTTCAGAATTAAATTGGCGGGGAGTTGTTAAAAACTATTCTTTTTAAGATTTAATATATTTTGGCAATCCACCTGCTCAATTTAATTGGAGTTATGAGAAAAATATCAATTAAGTATTTATACAAAACATAAATTAAAACATAAGAAATACGGGGAAAATTTTCTTTTAATATTTAATTATTGCTCATAAATAAATTATTTTTAACTATTTAATACTTTCGTTGAGTTTCATAGCTATTAGTAGGAATGAAATTATAAATTAAAGTGTTTGCTTCAATGAAAGTCGGTGATCGATTGAGGAATTAAAAGAAATAAATGACTATGTAAAAAAGTCGGAAAATTATTGAATACGAATCGATTTTTATTTAGAATTTTTATATAGATCGTTAATTTTGTTTATTAGTAACTATATTTTATTTTAAAATAGTAAGTTGCTCAAATATGAAAGGTTTAGTTAACATGATCCTACCCTTCTACGATGCAGCAACAGAAATTTAAGGTAGAAAATTAACATTAACAAATTTCTGGGTGGCGCAATGGTCAGAGTGACATGTTTTATTCAAAGTACTCGGGTTTGAATTCCAGTAGAAGTGAAAAAACCTTTTATCTGGTTTTCGATTGGACTAAGCTATCATTCACTATTAAGTTCAAATAGCTTAACCAATAATTAATAATCGTATATGTTCAAGTAAAAATACATTAATTTAACAATAAAGAGAAATACAAAATATAATCAAATACTTTAATTAAATAATATAACTCGCAGATACAAAAATACGTATATAACAGTATCCAATAGTATTAGTTCTAATAAATAAAACAAAATATCTTCCCGTTGATCTAGTGAGAATCTTAGGTGTAAACCTAGCTTAGATCACTTTGATTCTTTGGACGTGGCTTAGACCACTTTGGTTCTAAACCCTTCATCATTCAAATCTTAACATAATACTTGAAATATATTTTTTAATAATTTGTAGCGTCCAGGTCAAACCTTCAAGTAAACTGTGTAAATCACGACCCCTTTAGATGTTTAATCACGAATTCTTGATAATTTTCATTTTAGTTGTTTGAATAGCAAACGTTCTTATAGATCTTCATAAAATATCCTATGTGAAAAAGAATTAATTAAGGTTTAATAAGGAGTTTGTCTGTGCAACGCATTACCATTAAAGAGTCCAAAAAATATAAAATATATTTCTTTAAACAAAGGGCTGAAAACAGCTTTAAATATTTGGTATCTATTCAATTTTCAATACTAAATCTTTAATTTAATCTCCATTTCATTTCAGTTATTTAACAAACATTCTTTTAAATTTTATTTTTCAATAACATGACTTATTAGCTTTAATGCTTTTAACATCATTTTAAATCTGCTCTGGTCATAAATAAACGGATATACACATATAAAAAGTTGAACATAAATTACAACAACAATAATAATAATAAAAATAACGGAAAAATTCCGAACAACAACAAAAAAAAATTTAAACGTCAATTCGTATTTTATTTTGTCTTCCTCCTTTCTATTTGAATTATTTATTATTTCAGAGGAAAAATGTTGACGGCCCTTGGATATCACAAAAAAAAAAAAACGAGAGAAGAAAACTAATAAAGAAAACAAAATAAAAAAAATATATTCTTCTCTTTTCTTAACACAATAAAAATTGTGTAACAAAAAAAAAAAAAAACAAAATGTAAATGTTAATTTTTTAATTCCTAAAGGGGGCGTCACATTACACAAAATATTACATTTTTAATTATTATATTGTTTTTATTATTTTTGAATGTTATAGTTGGAATGGAAGTTGAATTTCATATTTTGATGTGTTAAATGGGTTACAAATTTAATTATTCCCAATGCTAATGTAACGGTAAATTCTTATATTCTTAAATTTTTTTTTGTTGTTTTCTTGTAAAATTAAGAAATGCAATTAAAAATTTTTATTATCTTTATAATATAGTTAATTATTATAAAGTTTAATTACTGCAACTTAATTTTATTATTTAGAGTATATTTTTATTAAACCCCTTTTTTATTTTCTTTGAAAAATTTTTACCAAACAAATTTTAATAAAGATTTTTTTAATTGTTAAGGTTAAGTTAATTTGGGTATCGTTTCTTGAGGTAAAGCATCGTTGTCATTTTGTCAAATTTAAAATTAAATTTTTATAGCAGATATCTTTATTACTTTTACACCCGAAACCAAAAAGATCATTTTGACTTCACTTTATTTGGCTTTATTTCAGGGGCGATGGAAATTTTGAAATTACTTTGATTACCTTGCTTGGTTTATGTGCTTTTTAAAGCAAAGCAAGCAACACAACAAGTCGTACATTGGATCTTCGCCATTATGTCAGATTTTAACTGAAAATAATGAAGACTTACTGCAGAAACACCTGTGAAGCATAATCTTAATTTTTAATATCAAAATGTTTTACTATTTATATAAAATTTTCAGAAAATATTCTGTGAGTTTTAAAGACTGAAATGTACTAATTAACATAATTTAAATTCTTAAATTTTTTATGGAAATAAATAAAATATTTTTTGGCCTGCTTATGATAATTTATGATATTTTATTTTCTAAAATAAAACACATCCAACAATAATTGAATGCGTTTGTTAAACCTCATTTTCATGAACAAATATATAAATGTTGTTTAACATTAATGTAAAACACATTTTTTTATTTTTCTAATTAGTTGACCACAACTGTATTTGAACATAAAGGAATGTTTTTATTTTTGAAATTTTTTAGTATTAAAATATTTTCTTTGGTTTTTTTGATATTTTTGGTTGATAATTTCAAAAAAAAAAACAAAATGTTTATGACGTGAAATGTGTGTCACATAAAAATTTTTTTAGCTCGTTCTATTTATTTTTGCTAGGAAAAAATATTTTTATATTGTTAGATAGAAATGTTCAAATTTAAATATTAAATTTTACTTAAATTTGAAAGTTATGATCGTAAGATATAAAAATTTTTTAATCTACAATTTATTTAATAAAATTCAAAAAATGTGTTTTAGCTATTTCAAAATTTAAAACTCAAATATAATTTTGAGGTTATTTTACTCAATTTTGAGATAATTGTATTACTAAATGCATTATATTTAAATTTACAATTAGGTTTAAGATACAGCTAAATTAGATTTCCAATCTGTTGTCCAATCGCTTGTTTTATCGCCTGTTCAATTTAACTTCAAAATTGATCAATCAGGTTCAACAGTTCTATTACATGAACGAGCATGCTATCCATATCTTAAGAATACATTTTAAAAAGGTTCATGTTTGATTAAAATTTACAAAATAAAACCCAATATGAAATTAAAATGTTATTTGACATTTCATTAATCTTTTATAGTCATAGTTTATAGTCATAGTTAAGTCAAGATCTTAACTTAACGAATCTAATTTTTAACGAATTGTTTATTTCCCGACTAATAACTGTTGTTCAAGTTCATTCAATTCCTTGACTTTAACTCAAGTAATTCTTAAACTGATTACTTAATTTTTAAACTTTTTAACTGAATACTCATTTGAAGCTGTTTTATTTATGCGCCATTTTGTTTTATTTTAAAAATTGTTTTATTTTTTTCTAATGTTTTCTGATGTATTGTTGTTTCTGTATAATTGAGATTGTCACTTAAAATGTTTTAAAACAAGTGATGAAAAAAAACCAAGGGTTTTTAAAAAAGCACATTTTCAAATTTATATTGTATTACATTCTGAGTTTAACTTTGGAAATATTTACTTGGAAATAGTTACTGCTTAATTATAAAATTTACTGCTAAAAGTAAAATTTTTATTTTAAATTTGTTATAGCCCTTCAATGGTGAAAGTTGCCAAGTTTCTCAAGGATCTAACTTCATCTAACTCCCCCGCGCCCCCCCCTCCCGCCTCCATTTTTTTTGGTTTTAGGAATTAAATTGTGAATTCCACAAAAATTTGGAATTATTACTTAGAATAATACAAGCTAAGTAAAAATGGATAAAACTGAGAGACACTTTCTTCAATTTAAGAAACCGCTTTTAAATTTAAGAAAAACCTTTAACATATGTTAAAATATAATGTTGGGCCTTTAAATTTTGTATATTAATAAAAAAAAAATTGGACAGGTATTCAAGTTACAGGTGCTTAAAAATACCAAAATTTCAATTTTCGAGCCCTTACAGCTCCGAAACAGGGGGCTTGACAAAAAAATTTTGTTAACCGGCTCTCACTAATTTTTCAGGATCTAACTTCTCCCAAAATTTCAAAACCTTATCTCAAACCGTTTTCAAGATATATGGGACCAAAAATTTTGCAAAAATTGAGTTTTATATAATGGTAAATTTTAGTACCGTATGGCAACCCTATACATTTAAGCGACATATTTTTGTAAAGCCTATAAAAGCAGCTCTCTTCTACCGTTTTTCGATTGAAAATAAACCTAACAGAACTCTTGTTATATCAATTGAAATATAGGGCTTTTTTGGAATTTGCAGGGGCTGTAGCTTCGTCACCCTTCAAAATTAAGAAAAACCTTTGACACATGTTTAAATATAATTATAGAGCTTTGAATTTTGTATATCACTAAAAAAAAATTTGAACAGGTATGCAAGTTACAGGTGTTTAAAAATTGCAAAATTTCAATTTTCGAGCCCTTATAGCTCCTAAACATGGGTATTGACAAAAAAATTTTGCTAACCGACTCCTACTAATTTCTGAGTATCTAACTTCTCCCAAAATTTTAAAACCCCAGCTTGAACCGTTTAGAAGATATGTGAGGCCAAAAATTTTGCAAAAATTGAGTTTTGTGTAATGTTAAATTTTAGTATCGTTTGGCAACCCTAAACATTTGCCTTTTAAACATTTATGAAGTTAATGAAACCAGCTATCGTTCGCCGTTTTCAGATTGAAAATATATCTAACAGAACTCTTGTTATAACAATTTAAATGTAGGGCTTTTTCCAACTTTGGAGGGCTGTAGCCCCGTAACAGGTGGGACTACAGAAAAAAATTCTTCTCCGAAATTATTTTTTTTGCAAAAACTACCCATGGTTAAAATTTGTTTACTCTATTTTAAACGGTGTAAAAGTTTTAGTAAACATACGGACGGACGGACGGACGGACGGACGGACGGACGGACGGACAGACGGACGGACAGAGTGAAGCTATATAGGCACATTTTTACAAAATTTTTTGAAAATGTGCTAAAAACGTACTTAAATTTCTAAAGTACTTAAAATGCTTTTAGAAAAAAAAACATATTTTCTTAACAAATAATTTTTGTATCATTATTTTTTTTCTATGGCAACTGAAGTGTTTGTTTCTTAAGACACCGCTGACGTTGTCCAAGACTTTTTTTTATTCCTTTTCCACTCCTTTAAGGAGTATAGAGCATTCACCAAGTTTATTTTAAACTAAGCTTCAGTTTCTTTAATCATAACATTCACTAAGCCGTTGATTACTCGGCTGTAACTATTGTATAAGGTTATGAAATATGAATGCACAAATGTTAACTTTGTGTGCCATCTATAATCTTACACAAGAATTATTTATATATTTTTATAAAATCTTATTTTATATTACGATATAAACTATTACGATATAATTATACAACTTTACGATATTTTTTTATTAGATATGATCTGACCGGGGTTTAAACCCGAGACCTTCCACATGAAAGACGGCGTCTTTACCATTACGCTATTGTTCAGATGACTTAAGAGGTTTTTACTATTTTTCATTGGAAAAAAGATCAATGCAGGAATTAAATGATATACTTTCAAGTGAAATAAAGGGATAGCACTATTTAATGCAATTTGAATTTTTCTAATGAACCTACCACCAATTCTAAAATAAAATCTAAAATAAAATTTAATAATTTTAATAAAGATTTTTTTTTTGAAGCTATAATCAAAGAAAATAATTTAATTATAAAAATTTTAATGAAATATTCTAAAAAAAAAACAGTAATTGATAATATAATTCGACATACTTTTATGCTTGTGTTCATTGCTTTCAGTTGTGGTTTTTTTCAATAAACTTTGAATTAAAAAAAAAAACCAAAACAAAAATGCCAAACATTATTTTGTTTCCTGTCATGTAATTTTATTACTTTTATTAAATTAAAAAAATAAATTTTTTATAATTATTAATAAAAACATTTTTATTTTAATGAAAAATTATTTTTATACACTTCACAAAACACTAAAAGTTAAAATAAAGAATATAAACAAATCAAGAAGAGTAAAAAGCCGTCAAAACCCCAATATTTGAACAGCAAAAATATCAAACACTGGTTTCCTGAAATAAAGTCAAAAAGCACTTTTTCACATAATACCAAAAAGCACCACTCACCATTTGAAATAAAGCCAAAAAGAAAATTTTCGCTTTATTTCAGGGTTTCATCATTTTACAAAATGATATAAAGTCCAAATTAATATGAAATAAAATCAAAAATATTTTTTTGACAGGTACTTTTATTTATAAACGAGGAAGATTATAGTTGCCCTTGTCAACTTTTAGATACCCGTGCTTACCCACTAACCGTTATTTATTTTCCACATGCTATTATAAATATTACAAAAAAAATATAGGAAAGTAAAATAGTTAAAAAAAAATTTAGCTTATTATCACATAATTTTTGCTTAAAAAAAATTAAATAAAAAAAAAAAAATATTAAATTTTTAATTCATTATACCATAATTTTTGCTTAAAAACAAAAAAAAAAAAACCATAAAAAAAAATAACCATAAAAAAAAAATAGCCCACCCCAAAAGTTGGCCCGAGCGATGTCCAACTTTGCCAACTAACTTGCCCTATTACTTTACCTGCCCAGTTTTAATTTTAACCTCGTAGCTTCATTAGATTCACAGTTATCGAATTGACAACTTTGTATGGCAGCTGCCCGAAAATGGGGTCGCAACATTTTGAAACTCCATATTAATGCTCGATTCATTATATAACTAACAGTGTGTAATTTTCATCCTCGTAGTATACTCAGTTTCCAAGAAATTCATATTGGTGCAAAGAAGTTGTATGGCAGCCCCCCGCAAATGAAGCCGTAAAATTTTGAAACTTCATATAAGTGCTTGATTCATTATAAAACTAACCGTGTGTAATTTTCGTCTTTCTAGTATAATTACTTTTGAAGAAATTTATATTGGTTTAAATAAGTTGTGTGACAGCTCCCCGAAACCTTGGTCTGGTCTTAACCAAAAAGAATAGGGAACCTTAAAAATGTCCAAAAAATGTTTTGTGTGAATTTCAAAACTCTAGCTCTAATTTTTCAATTCTATCTCTTTTAATTAATTTTTAATTCACGAATATATTAAACCTAAGCAAAGTAAGCATCATATAATCATATTGATAAAATGATTCATTCAAAATATTACACATATACATATTATATGAATATACATATATAAATTATTTATGAAGCCATTTACTTAAAAAAAATCTTTGTCTTCTTTTTTGCTTATCTTAAATAAACTACGCATCATTTAAATCATATGAAATTCTAACTCGAAATCGTACAAAAAAAATGCAAAAAAAAAATAAACAAAAAAACAAAAACAAACAAAATTCATATAATTTCATGTTACAAGGTGCATAGCTAAATTTAAAATTTTTGTATGAAAATGTTGGAGTTGAAAAAGTTAGTTGTTCGAGAGCTACCCGAAGTTTTGGTCCGATCTTAACCAAAAAAAATAGGGAACCTAGAAATTGATTGAAAAATATTTTGTGAAAATTTCAAAACTGTAGCTCTTTTAGTTTTTGAGTTATCGTGCTGACACACAGACGGACGGACGGACGGACGGACAGACACACATAGCTAGATCGACTAATTTTTCGATTCTGAGCCGATACGTACCCTTGACACTATATCTAGCTCGTCTAGATCGATGCGTTACAAACGGAGGAGCAAATCTAATATACCCGATGTCATATATATATGCACGGGTATAAAAAACATTCTTTGTATAACACATATAAATTAATTTAAATACCCTGTTAAAGGCGTATAACGCCAATTTTTTTGCCAGCCCTAATTTGCCTTTTAATTATTTTTTTATATATATATTTGAACAATAATTAATTTAAAATAAAGGGGGCTGCAATCCCAAAACTCCCGTTAAACAAATTATAGAAACCCTGATTTTGCATCCTACACAAAAATCAATGGAATGGTTTGAGATTTCAGTACACCTTTTTAATACAGAAAATTACCCCTCCTATTTCAGAATCTCACATTTATATAAATATAAATATTCTGGTGGCAATCCTGATTTTGAATCCAACTCTAAAATCCATCCTAATTAAGAATTTCACGTATACATAAAATATCAACCAATTCCAAACTTATTTTTCATAAAATTTCTGAAAAATTACAATTCAATGACACTTACAATTCAAACACTATGATTTTGAAATAAAATAAAATTGGCTTTATTTCATTTGACTTTATTTCAGGGAACTCCAAACATTGAGTGCTTGTTTGTTTGCTTTTTTCAATGTCAAATTCGTTAAATGTTAAGAAAAGTATGAAACATTCAAAAGACGTTTTTCCTTCAAAAACAAAATTCAAAGTTGAGGGCGGGCGGTTTTAAATTTACAATAATACAATTAATTTCTTTTGTACACAGAAGGGCAGTAACATCATTTGAAAACAAGTAATGATAAAAAACCAAGGGTTTTTAAAAAAGCACATTTTCAAAATAATATAGTGTTTCATACTAAGTATTTTATCGGAATATAATGTTCAAGCTTCAATATTAACGTTTAAGGAAATATATACGTTGGTGACTAAGTTAGTGCTTACTTATAAAAAAAGTAAATATTTTATTTGAAAGTTCTAATAGCCCTTCAATGGGGAAGGTTGCTAAATTTCTCAAGGACCTAACTTCATCTAAACCCCCCTCCCCCCTCCCTCACCATTTTTGTAGTTTCTAGGAATTAAACCAAAATTTGGAATTTTACTTAGAATTTTATTATCTAAGAAAAAATGGGTAAAACTGAGAGACACTTTCTTCAATTTAAGGAACCGCTTTTAAATTTAAGAAAAACCTTTAACACATGTTAAAATATAATGTTGGACCTTCAAATTTTGTATATTAATAAAAAAAAAATTGGACAGGTATTCAAGTTACAGGTGCTTAAAAATACCAAAATTTCAATTTTCGAGCCCTTATAGCTTCTAAACAGGGGGCTTGACAAAAAAATTTTGTTAACCGACTCCTACTAACTTTTAAGGATCTAACTTCTCCCAAAATTTCAAGACCCTATCTAAAACCGTTTAAGAGATATGATGAACCAAAAATTTTGCAAATTATATAATGCTAAATTTAAGTACCGTACGGCAACCCTATATATTTAATCAACCAATTTTTGTTAAGTCTATAAAAGCAGCTCTCTTATACCGTTTTTCGATTGAAAATAAACCTAACAGAACTCATGTTATATCATTTTAAATATAGGGCTTTTTTGGAATTTACCGGGGCTGTAGCTTCGTAACCCTTCAAAATTAAGAAAAACCTTTGACACATAATGAAATATAATTATAGAGCTTTAAATTTTGTATATCACTAAAAAAAAATTTGGACAAGTATTCAAGTTACAGGTGTTTAAAAATAGCAATATTTCAATTTTCGAGTCCTTATAGCTCCTAAATAAGGGGCTTGACAAAAAAATTTTGTTAACCGACTCCTCCTAATTTCTGATTATCTAACTTCTCCCAAAATTTCAAGACTCTAGCTTGAACCCTTCAGAAGATATGTGTGGTCAAAAATTTTGCAAAAATAGAGTTTTGTGTAATGTTAAATTTTAGTACCGTCTGGTAACCCTAAACATTTGCCTGTAAAAAATTTATAAAGTTTATGAAACCAGCTATCGTTTGCCGTTTTTAGATTGAAAATATATTTAACAGAACTCTTGTTATAACCATTTAAATATAGGGCTTTTTCCAAATTTGGGGGCTGTAGCCCCGTAACAGGTGGGGCTACAGAAAAAAATTCTTCTACGAAATTATTTTTTTTGCAAAAACTACCCATGGTTAAAATTTCTTTACTCTATTTCAAACGGTGTAAAAGTTTTTGTAAACATACGGACGGACGGACGGACGGACAGACGGACGGACAGAGTGAAGCTATATAGGCACATTTTTACAAAATTTTTTGAAAATGTGCTAAAAATGAGGGGTGGGGTAATAAACATTTATACAGTATTAGATCTGTATTAGTTTTTCTTTAATTAAGTTTAATTTCAATGAAATGGAAATAAATGAAAAATAAACCAAATTAAGAAAAGATGGCTGTGTGTGTGTGTGTATTTACTATAAATGTTAAAAAATTGCGTAAAATAATAAATTTATAAATTTCAAAAACAACAAAAAACAAAAACTTTTCGTTTTGAGTTATTAACTTTTTAATTTTAAGGAAGAAAAACAAATTTTGAAATATTTATAGCTTTTATGTTGAGAAAAGGGAGGAATTCAAAAACAAAAAAATGGTTGCCTTCATTGGCATTTATTTTGGCGCGTTTTTTTTTATTGTGTGATTTGTTGTTTTAGAAACAAATAAGTATTGAAAAAAATCAAGGGTTTTTAAAAAGCACATTTCCAAACTAATTAGCAATGTTTATAGGAACTGTTCCTGAAATAGTTCCTGAACTGGTATAGTACACGAACTATTCTCTAAAATGGTCCTGTACAAGCTGTTCCGTGCTGTGTGCATGTCGTATATGAAATTGAGAGAAAACTAGTCATGTTTTTATTTACTTCATATGTATTCACTCAAGTGTTCAAAAATTCATTATATATTTAAAATTTTATTCTTTTCCTTAAACGTGTAAATCTAAAGGCGACGACCCAAGACTCGCGTCGCTTTGAATGCATTAATTTAAATGAAACTTGACAAAATTGAAAAGCGAGAAGCACGAAGTGACAGTAGAGCAGAGGAACTTCCATTTTTGCTTTTTACGACGCAATAGGCGACTATTGGGTTATCACCTTAAGAATTAAGAGTGACTTGGACCGATATTTGGAACACTTTTTAGAAATTATTTTTATTGTAGTATAAGAGAGATTATAAGAGACGTATAAGATTAGTAAAAGGAACACTTGAGTCAATTTGAAGAAAGCCCTTTGTGATTAAGAAAAACAGTTAACGTATGTTAAAATATAAGTTTGGGAACATCAGTTTATAGATCAGGTTACATATAACTAAATACCTACTAAACTACAGGTAGCAATTCCATTTCTTAAAAACCTGGCCAGGCCGACAGACAAAATGCCTGAATGACAAAAAAATTTTATATATCTTGTAATATTTCCATTTTTTACCTGAGGGAAGTAAAGGTGCTTAGAAAATTTTTTAGAAAAATATTTGAAATAAAATGATTTTCATGGAATAACCAAAGAAAATTAATTAAAAAAAAAAATTTTATTTTGTTTCTTTAATTACTAACTTGTAAAATTGGAGTATGAATATGGAATGAGGAAAATTATCTAATGAGAAAAGGTGGAGTAAACATTGGGTTGAGCAAATTTAATTATTTTTTTTTTTTTGTATTTGTTAGAAAGTAAGAAAAATGTTCAAAAGTTAGGGAACGAGTTTTTCTGAAGTTCAATTTCATGATTCCTAGAACTGCTTTTAATATTTTTATTGTGTTGAGTTGATTTCTTGGTTTTTACTAAATTCGCTTTCTTTGTTATGTAAATTTCCTTAAACATTATTTATTGTGAACTCTAATTATCTTGAACAGTAAAATGGATGATAACTGATATACCAAATTTCAAACTTTGATTTAGTCTTTGAGTGGTTCAAAGAATCAGAATTCATTTTAAGCAGAATTTTTTAATTAAAAAATTTCGTAGATATGTACTCTATTTTCAGGGCGGTAAACGTAGATAGATTCCTTTTCTGCCTCAAGATCCAAAGTCTAAACATAGGTTGTTTTTAAGTTTAAATTAACATTCAAATGTTGATAAAGATTTTACAGTTGAAGTGTCAAAAAGTACATCGGTAATTAGTTCCTGCAAGGATTTTTGCAGTCCTTAAAATTAATATACTTTTGATATGAAGAAATAAGACTGTGCTTTAAAGTAATATTACTTAACAACCAATGCCATTTGCATTATGTTATTTCAATTGAGAATTTCAGTTTAAGGTAGCATATACTTATAATAAGGATTTCAAAGATCTGTTACTCCATTAATTTGAAATCTCTTACTCTTCAGACATGAAGCATAAAAACAAGCTTTTTCAATTGGACTGAACTTAGTTTAAGAACTTTAGTTAAAGTGAGAATGTATTGGTGAAACCCACTGCGCCAGTTAAAATTGATTCTGAAAAAAAACTACTTTAGTTAAAAAATCCTTTAAAAATTCTGTTCCAATTTGAGTGGAGGATTAAAATATATAAATTTAAAAATCAAATTTTGTTCTGGAGTAGATTTTTAATTAATATAGTGTAATTTTCAGAATGTCTTCAAAATCTCAAAGCATCCATTACTGGTATAGCAAACAAGATTCAATATTCCCTTAACTAAAACTACAAGACTATGTAGAATAAATATTCCATTGTCGTAGGTTAGTATAGCTTTAAATTACTCCATCTTCATCTTTTAATTCTTTTAATAGGAGGCAATCTTGATGTATAGCTTTAAAATACTCCACCTTCATCTTTTAATTCTTCAAAAAAAAAACAAAAAAACCCCTGACGTTTATTGACATGGATATTGAATCTTTTCAATAAAATAAAAAAGTTTAATTTCGTATTTCCCTTTAAAATAAATGTCATTTTAACTTTTCTGTTTTATATATATATATATAAATTTATTTTAAATACAGTATAAATAAACATTAAACTAGAAATCAAAATCCCCTTAAAATTTTTCCAATTTCATTGAAATACTATGTCATTTCCTATTTTATTCCTAAAAACAATAGAAAATTACACTATATAAAAATAAAAAAAACTAGGAACTTAAAAAACAAGTGGTGGGTATTGTGGGTGAGAAGGAATATGTAGAATAATAAAACACCAGTTACTTTACGAGACTTTACTATATATATAGGAAATAAAAATCAACATTTTCTTTTTCTATATATACATTAAAAATGAATACAAGGTAATATAAAAAGACTAGATTTTTTTTTATTATTTTTACTACAAATGCTACCTACAACAATGTATTTTTACAATCTTTTTTTTTTTACTACATTCGTATCGTATCCATTTAACTCAGCCTCAATTTTTTATTTCAAATTTTTTTTTTTTTTTAATCTTTGTATTAAATAAAATTGAAATTTTTTGTGTTTCTTTTTTTTCTATAAATCAAAATCTATTTCAGGGAATCTTTTAATATAAAAATAGATACAAGATCCATGAAATAAGATACTATATAGATAAACTTACTAATATATACTCGTATACATGTGAAAAAAAAATTGGAAATGAAGGTTTTTTTATATATTTTGTAAGTGGAAGGAATAAATTGTTTAGAAAACTATGTGAAACGTGTTATATAAAAATAGAATATGAAAAAGGAACTGAAACTACTCAAACTACGAACTTGCAAAACGGATTTTAAACCGTTATCGGGATAGTATAGAATACAATTGTAAATTCAATATTAACTGTCGAGATTAAGGACTCTCGAGAACGAGATTCTAAAGTTTAAAATGGAGTTATCAGTGGTATTTTCATTAAAGATTTTTTCGATTTATGGCCTTAATCCTTAAAAACATGCAAATTTCTCCCAAAAGTATGCAATTTTTCTCCTAAAAGTATGCAAGACCAAGTGCGTCGGTGGCATTTTAGATAAAAACATCGCTTATGATATGTGGGACAGTAATTTATCCATGATATTTTAATAAAATAATGTTTCGACATATAGTAATTAAATTTCTAAAAAAATCTTTTCTCCTAAAAGTATGCAAAGCCAGATCCTTCTGTAGAATTTTAGATAGAAAACGTTGCTTATTATCTGAGGTACTATCTTATAGCAAATAATATATTTTAAAACGTTTTATGAAAAATTATATTTACTTTAAATATATTAAACAATTTATTCTCCTAAAGGTATGCAATTTTTTATAAAAACATTTCAACTTTAAATTTTAAGGCCAGAAAGGCAGCTGGACATGACCTAGTTAGATAATCTATTTTAAACTTTATTTATTTTCTCTTTTTGTAATTTTACAAACATGTTTAAATTGAAAATAGTAAAAACGGAAATGATATCTTTAAAATATTCTTAAAGTAATAAAAAAAAAAGTAAAACAATAAAAAAAAAAACTATAAAAAATAAAACAAATAGAGAAAATTGTTATTGAATTGCTTATCAGTTGTTTCTTCCGTTTTTTGAACAATTTTATTCAATAAAAAATCATAGTTTTATAGTTTCGTTCTTTACGATGTTTTTATTCTTTCGTTATTTTGATTTTATTGTTTTTCACTTTTTCTTTTTTAACGAATGAACATTAAATTGAATACAAATGGAAAATATATTTTCACCTGAGATCCTCTTAAATAGTTTTCTTTTTAATTTATTTTTTTTTGTTTTTTTTGTATTTTTTTGGTATTGAAAGGCTTTGTTTTTGTCAAAAGAATGAAATAGCAATATAAAAAAACAAAGAAGGAAAGAATATCTAATAATTTAACGTATAATTTGTGAATTTCATTTTTATTTCGCAACTTTTTATTTGTGTTTTTTTTTTTCATTGAACTTATCGTAAAATTTCTGAAAATGTCTTTAATGCAATCTCAAATTTTTCCGAGAAATTTTTATGGCAGCTGGAGAATTAAAATTAAATATAAAAGATTTGAGTCATACAGTTTTGATTTATAGGATAATAAATACGGATATACTGATTTAAAGAGTTACGGACACAAAATTATTAAGATTTATTCAGAATATATTCGGAAAATTTTAAATGCTAACTAGTTTATTAAAGACAATTTCTAATTCTCAAAAATGAGGGTAGTGCACCTATTTTTACGGTACTAATTAGTTTGGAGGAAAAACAAAATATCTTTAACATTAGAGTTTTCCCGAAAAAAATCCTTACGAATGAAGCTTCAATATAGTTTTTGAGAGTGTTTTGATGTTCTACTCTTAATAAATTAGTACATCTTAAGATTTGAAATATGTGACAGGAAGGATTTTAATTTTAAAGCTTGTATTAAAGTTGAAAAACTTGCATTAAACATTTTATTTATTTTGGGGCTTAAAATTCTCCAGGTATTCCGGAATATAATTGGTTTATTAAATGACGAATAAAATTATAGAGATATAGAAACTTGAAATACAAAAGGCCGCTGAAATAGGAACTAATGTCAAAACTGATGTTCAAAAAAATTCAATATTTTATAGAATCTCACATATTTTATGATGTATATAACTTATTTATAATTTAAAAAAAAAATTAAATTTAAAACATAAAAGGCCAATGAATAGGAATATCAAACCTACATGTAAAAGTCATTTAATTTTAGAAGTTATACATTTTAGAGCGATTCTCTACTACGCTCCAACTACTTTCTTAAAAAGGAAAAGATTAATAAAAAAATTCATTCATTTCAAAAATTTCGACTTACGAAAAATGGACATACATAATTCAAATATTCCGAAATTCCGACATACCATATCCCTTAACATTTAATATTGCGCCACTTAAAATTCTAACACATCGAAAACTACAAAATAAGAATCTCGAGCTTCATTTTAGATTCTAATACCTCGGAAAATCCCTTTTTTTTCAAAATCCTAGAGGTACTGAAAATGTGCAGTAAATGCAAATCCAATTTTTTGCCTGCAACTGTTTCTTCTATTTCTAAGTTTTCAATAAATAATTTAAAAAAATTTGATTTTATTATTGAAAATTGAGTTATTGAGATTTTTTAATAAATTAAAAATAAATTCATTACTCAAGTTTGATTTTAGTATTCTGTACTAAAAAATTTAAAGTAAGACTAAATTAAGCACTTAAATTTTATTTTATTACTATTTTTTAATAGAAAATGTACTTGTTAAAATTTTTAAGCCAGTCAACTATTTTTAAAGCTTTTCTTCTATATTTGAAAAAATACATTAACCTATAATAGAATTAATTTCATTAAATGGATTTTCATTTTCTTTAAATGAAAATTTAAAGAAAAATATAAAAAGAAAAACCTGAAAGGAAAACTTAAATATACGACACTTGAATTTCAATAACAATCAACACAAAAACGGCTTCTCTATACACTTACATGCACTTATGTAGGTTTTTAAAAAGTAAAAAAAAAAAACACGAATTGATATTCGATTCTTACTTCAATTATTACTGGAAAAGTGGTTAAGAGCGATAATCTAACGGCTAAATAATATTAGTTCGTGCAGAACGTAATTTTTTCTTTTTTCCTTTTTTGTTTTTTCTTTTTTTTTTGCAAACAAAGCCAGGAAAAATTCCTTGAAGAAAAACTGATATAAATTTATTTTTTTTCGAAAAAAGTTTCTATATATTTCACAGGCGTGGACAAAAGAATGTGAATAACGATTAAAATATTTTGAAGAAATTCGAAAGTTTAAGTCATCAATGTTGGGCTGTTGACTTCAAAATTCGGAACTGAAGTTGACTGATTACTAAGAAAACCTCTGATTGATCAGAACTATTTGATATTCCTCTAAGCTTAGAAAAGGTGGGTGGAACCGGTATCATTCCGAGCCTCTACTATTTTCTATATGACAGTTAAGGTTACAACAATTTTTTTTCGAAATTGATGGAAAACATCGAATGCCATCCAAAATATATACCTACGGAATACCTAAGGAATCACTACAACTATTGTATTGACATTTATCATCTGGTTTTTTGGATCAATATTGGGAAAGGAAATTTGGTATAGAATCCGGAAATTATTATAAAGGAAAAAATTTTGAGCGATATCATGAAGATGTTTATGCTCTTTTTCGGATTCTAGGGATCGTACTAATATAATTTTAATTATTTACCAACTTCACTAAAAACACTACATGGTAACATCAATTCCATAATCTCGAAATACGTTTAACGAATGAAATCCCATAAGCCATGTTTCGCCATCTTACTAATTTTAACAATTAATGTGGTATACAACAAAGAGTTTGGTTACACAAAGAGATTGGGTTGTTTTTAAAGATTACCAGTCTGTTTTAAAATGAAACGGTACTTGCTTAAAAAACAATTGATTAAAACTTCGGTAAGCTAATATCAAGCACAACTAAAACCATATCATTGGGGAAAAGCTATCAAAATTGTATACCGCTTTTTATAGCCTGGGGTACATATTAATATAAGAGCTAACTTGCGATACCTTGTCCAGAAACCTTTTGGGCTACTTAAATTTGTGTTAAATATAATAATAATATTAGTCATCTAGTAGAGACATCTAACGGTGACAATTAAATAAATTTAAGTTTAGAAATTGTGAAAGCCATTTTTTTCACATTTCTAAGATTCCCTGTTTTATTTTCTTGCAACCACTTTTTCCATGTCTTTTTCAGGAAAAAAAAGTTTTTCAAACAAATAATTTTAAAGATAGTGGAAAATTTTTAAAGATTAAATATTAAAGGATTGGCTTTTTTTTTCTACGTTCTACGTTAAAGCTGGAAAAAATTTTTTATTCTTCAAAAGTACAAAAAAAAAGTAGTAGAGAACTACCGAAAATCCTTTTTACTTCTGCTTTAGGGGAATCGGTACTATTTTAATAGTATACCAATTTTTTTTTTTGGGGTAACTCTTATTAAATTTATAATATAAACTTAGTTTTGATGATGGTATTATGTAATGCATTGTGATGTTTTTCTTTAAATTTATGTACTCGTAAACGCTTCAAAATAGTTTTCCTATGTCAAATTATCTTTGGCATCTGAGACACCATAGTAAAGCGGAAATATATCTTACGGTGTATTCCTCAGAATATTAGTTCGGAAGAAGAAGCGGAACATTTTAAGTTCTACTGAACTAGATAAATCTCCTATCCTATTCCATATCTCTAACGCTTAGCCGTTATACGCAATCAGATCAAGAAGGTATTCTAGCTGCCATGGGAGATTGTTTTCGTAATTCAAATGCAACTCTACTAAGGTTCCTTAGGGATTATACGAGTAGGTAACTATTTAGGCTTCTGTACACTGAATGAAGAACTCATATGTTGAGATAATGATTGAAAAAAGTATAAACTGTAGTATTTTCAACATCGTAACATGGTTGCGACTTTATATTTAGCATTTCATAAAGCTTTTGTGAATCCGATTTTTTTAAGAATTTGGATTTAAATTCCTAAAAGTGCTGAGGAATAGTAAATTAGGATGATCCAGTACATTTTTGAAGCACTATTCCTCTAAAAGTTCAGTTTTTTAAATCTGTACCTTTCTCCGGGGTTTTAAGCCTACTAATAATAATTTTGTAACTTAGCCTGTATATATATCCCACCTAACTGTAATTGCCCCGCATCAGGTTCCTGTAAGTTGAAAATGAAGACATCTGCAACAATACTTAAATCTCATTGTATCTTATAGATTACAATTATAATTGTTTTCTAAATTTTCTTTTTATTTTTCTTTGTTTTCTTTTTTGTCTCGTTTTATTTTTGTTTTTTTTTTGTTGTTTTTCTTTTCAACTATTATGTCTTTTCTGTTTTATATCCTTCTCTTTTTAGCCTCTAGTGCTATCGAATTTCATTACATTGCCTTTAGTATTTAAAACAAGAAGGATGATGATATTTTGTTTTTCTCTTTCCTTATAAGTTTGTATTTTTTTGATTTTGTTTTGTGTTTGTTGTTTTTGTTGTTTGTTGCTTTCATTTTGAAGATCCCAAAGTGACTCTCAAAAGGATTTTCAAATTTTTTGTTGTTGTATTTCTCTTTTTTCCTTATACATGAGATGAAAAACTGTTTGGCCACAAAACGATAATTTAAAAACAAACAACAAAAACAACAGCTGAATGGTTTATAATTTTTTTTTTTTTTTGTTTTAAATTTTTTTGGTTTTTCTGTTGCTTTCTAATAAAAAAAAAAAAAGTTTACTTTATATAAGAACACGCTACACATTATGTATACACATTTGAACACATAAATATGAAGCTTATTTATTAAAAATTTTTCAGTTATTTTAATGGAGCACTGCATACTAAGGATTAAAGTACAAAACTGATGTAGAAATATTTATTCTGAAACTTTGAGAAGATGTTTTGGGTAATTTTCAAATAGGAACTATGTTTCACATAGTGTCTGCAAATCTCTACTTTCTTTTGTAGTTTCCCTACCAATTTTGGCTGAATAAGCTTAAATCAAAAAGTGGCCTGTGATAGAATCCCGGTTAAATGTCTAACGTCATTCTTTTTCAGTTTTATGATCATATCAGCTTTCAGATCTAATTAGTTTCCGAGGCAAATAATATATAGCATATAATGGATTTTCAACCCATGATCAGATACAAGTGCTTCCACTGGCGTATCCCAAAGGTACCCCTTAATCCTCATTAATTTGAACAATTTTATAGTTTCAAAAATATTTTTTTATAAATTTTCCACGCTAATACAATTTTGGATAGAATATAGTTGAAAATGAATTTCCTATTGTCGATTAGCTGCCGCAAATCATAAAAACGCAAACTTGTTTACCTAAATTTGAAGGTCTTTGAAACCCTATGTCCTCTTATCCATCAATTATGTGAAGTGCGCCAATAGACGCAGTGTCTTTAACTCTAATTAGATTCCGAAATTAATTATTACATACTGAATAGGATGCTCTGTAAAGGATAGAAAAGTGCTTCGACAAACTAAAAATCTTCAGACCTAATTGAATCCCAAAATATATGGTATTATTACTTAGAATGCTTTGAATGAGGTAGGAAACCTCCAACAGACGGATACTCTTCAGACCCAATTATATTCTAACACATCTAACGTATTACACATAAAATATTCTGTTATAGACAGAAGGCACCCTAACAGATAGCGACTTCTTAAACCCAAACATATTCCAACACTGATATGTGTAGATCCCCTGTAACAAACAGAAAGTGCTCCAATAGACTAAGAGTCTTTGGGCCTCTCCTATATATTAAATAATATATACTGTTGCCATACAATCTGTTAGTTTGTATAAATAACCACATTTACCATACTTCATTTCTCTCAATATAGTGTCTAATGAAAGGAATATAAACTTGCACATACTTATAAACTAGGTTTTTTTATCTCCTTCTAATTTTTATTTTTTTAATTAAAAGAAATTTTTTGAATTCCAGAACTTTCAAATAAATAGAAAAGGGTGTTAAAAATTCTATTGTTTTGTGGATTATAATTTTAAATAAAAAGTTTATATTTTATTTTTAAATTTTCTCTTTCTCTTCTTATCTTTTTAACCCTTATAGGGGGAATTGGGTGGTATTCTTTAGTTTTAATTTCTATTATTATTATTTAAAATATTTTTGCAAAAAGAAAAATAAAATGAAGATAAAATTTGGAAATTCTATTTCTGCTTTAATTTGTCGTTTAAATTTAATTTAAATTTTCATTTGTTTCTAAATTTTGAAATTAAATTCATTATTTAAATTTTATAGCATAATTTTGGGAGTTAAGTACTATTTTTGTTTTTGTATAATTTTTCTATTTGAATTTAAATTTTGTTTAAAATTTTAATTAGAAATTTTACTAATTGGTTTGTGTTTTAATCATTTAAAAATCCGGTAGGGAAAATGGTTTCTATTAAGGACAGTAATCTGATGGTACTGAATCTTATCTGAACGTACCAAAGACTATTTTGTTAGTTTGAAATATATGAGTTTAAATTGGAATTAAACTTTAAAGATTTAAACTAGAAGAAAGTAGTAATTTAATATCCAGAAGTTTTATTTAATATACGATTACTGGAATATTAATAAGTAAAGGGATGCTGGAGATGTGATTATTATTAAAAAATTTATATTTAAAAAAAAATTTAAACCTTTGATTACCAAATCTAACACCCAACTGAATAGAAATCCCTAAATTAAGCTGACTAATATAACTAAATAGTGCACGATACACTTGCAACTCACACTTGGAAGTTGAAGAGAAATTTAACAAAAAGACATTTATCAAAATTGGCAGTTACTTACTTGACATTTAGCAACTGGATACTTAGCATTTGAACATTTGGGAACTCACATATACATTGATAATATATACCCTAGAAAAAGCGATTACCCCGTTTATGAATTCAACTTTTAAATTCCTCCTAATGCCCAATCTGATTTACATTTCCGGAAATGGAAATAACTTTAAGTTGTTAGGTGTCCTAGTTGCAAATTACCCAATTTTTAAATGACCTTGTCGTAAATTCCTCGGTAAAATCTAACTCTAAAATTACTCCTAAGGCACAATCTGATGTTGTTGTTAGATATCCTTTTGCTAACCGTACATTTAGTTAAATGACTTTTTGTTAAATGTCTCTTTTGCGAATGATCTTTTACTATCTGTTGTCAAATGAAGTTTTCAACTGACTGGTTTCCAACTGAATAGTCACAACAAATTCCGAAAATAGAATATTAAATTCTGTAACCTTATCTACTCATTTTGCTTCCTTCTATATTTTCTCAATCAATCTAAAAGAGGGGGACTCCCAACTTATTTTCTAAAAAAAAAAGTTTTTATTGAACTTTTTAAGTTTTTTTTTTAAATTTTAATTAACTTTAATAAACTTAAAAATTCTTCATTCGTATAATAAGAGATAAATACCGAAAATTACTAAACTAATTTAATTTTCTTTTTATTTTTTTTAATTAAAATTCGATAAAATAAAAGAAAATGTTGATTGATTTCATTAAAAAGGAAAAAAACAAAATTATTAGCGGAAATTATAAACATTATTCGGTATTTTAACGTAGAGGAACCTTGAAGACCAAAATTCTATAAATGAATATACGAATATCTACTTTAAATTTTGATTTTATTTTAAAAATATTTTTAAAGAAAACCTTCCAGCCCTTCCTAGCCTACACTTCTTCCTACCCTTCTCTCAAAATCTTGCTCTTCCTGCCTCCTCCTTAAAATTTCGATTTATTCTTTTTTTAAGTTCGGAAAAATTTTCATAATTCCCTTCTAATTTTCTATTTTCGTTCAAAAATGCTAGCATATTCTTACAGTTCTTATATAAAAATGTTATTTTGATCAAATCGGAAAATTATTGACATTTTTCGAAAGAAAGATTTTCCAAGAAAATTTATCATAAAAAAAAAAACATAAAAAAATCATAATAAAAATGAAAATGAGGGAAAGAATCAAAAGAAATGTATAATATCTATTATATACAGTTCCAATCAATCTACCACAATACCACCACAACTACATAACATTGAATTTGAAGAAAAAATTTTATTTTTCCATTTTCCTGAAAGTTTTGATGAAAATTCTAGTGAAAATTTTTCATTTTCTTTATTAATTCCCTCTATGAGTATTTAAATTTGTTTTTTCTATTTTTGATCTATCGTTAAATTGACTGCCATATCAACATCATTATTATATCCACCATCATCAGCTCCTGTATCTCATTTACGGTTATCTTCATATTCCATATTAAAACCATTATTATTTTCAATCTCATTTTAAATCTATCTGGTGTAACATTAAATCTGGAAAATAAAATTTTTTTTTTCATTTGATTATGTTTTTTTTTTAAAAAAAAAATTATATTTTTACGGTTCTATTAAACTTTTGTTCCAAATTTTGTTGGGTTTGGAAAATTGGGAGGGGGAGCAGAGAATGTAAGGTTAAGAATTTTTTTTAGAAATAAATCATCATGGAATCTAAATTCGTCAAGTATTAAATTTTCTTAATCAATTAAAGACAGAACATTTAAAACGTTTATTATACGTTCTATTTTACATTAAATATACTTGTATGTTAGGGAAGTTACAGTGCCGGGCTAAATAATGGGTGTAGTAGATAGTATTAAATATGTACATTATCTTATTATATTACATTACATTAAATTTGTCAATTAATTTTAGTTCTGCCGAATCTTAATGTGAAATTTTGGCGAAAAGTCATTATAAAAATTTGTTAAAAATTCAAAATTTAAATTTGAAACAGCTGATGTAAGGGAAACTGTTCCCAATGAATTATTTATCTCCTCCACCAATGATCTTTAAGAATGCATATCCAGTATAGATATATATCTTATCTAGGAGAAGTAAAAATGGCCCGGAGAATATTTCATTCTGATCAAAATTGTATGATTTAAAGAGCATTTCATCCTAACTTCTGTTCCAATCTCACCATGTTATCAACTTTTGTTCTAATGTTGTTTTCTATTTGTGAATTTTTTTTCAGGGAACAAATCTTTCCATTATTCTAATAGAATAATTGCAAGGCTCTTAAATAGCTAAAATTACAATTCGGCGCTGAATATGTTTCGATTAATCTATAAGGGTAATTGCAACAGTGTTGACAGTATTGGTAAACTTAATCTTTTATGGCTTTCTTGATCAATCTTGGTCAATCCTCTCAAAATGAATTCTGATTCTATAAAAGTTCATAACTTTAAAGAAATTTGAACGTTCCTTGCATTTAGAAGGATATAAAGTTACTTTTTCATCGTTAAGGAAATGCCGTTATTTTTCGAAAATTTTTATTTCTTACTTTTGGAAAAAACTGTATTTATCTGATTGAGAAAATAATTTTATACGTGAGTAACCCCCACATGAGCTTATATTTGTTGGAATATCTAAAAAAAAGAACCTGAATATATTTTAGTTAGCTGCTCTCTTAAGAAAGAATTACTTTTTACTTTTTGCAAAATTTGCAGAATTCTTGAAAAACCGATTTTAATGCTAACCTAGACAATTAATAAAAAAACGAGATAATAATAATAACAAAAAATAAATCTGAAATGATGAAAATTGATGAAAAAGATGGTAAAAAAAAAAAAATAAAATTCAATTATAGAAAAAATAAACGGAAGTAATTAAACGTAAAATTAATGAACGAATATTCAAAGTTTTTTTTTTAAGTAATGAAATGAATGGATGAGAAGAATTTGAAGGATATACAAACATTTTCCAATATTTTATAAAAAGGAAGATGGAGGAGGATTCGAAAACCACAAAAAAAAAAAATTTAAGTTATAAAAATAAAAATTTCCATATCCTCTTAAAAATATATATATATATATATATATATATATATATATATATATATATATTCATAACAAATCTATAAAATGAATGACATTTTAATTGAAATTCGGATTAATTTTGATCGAACTCTTTTTATATTTATCGATTTTTTTTTTGTTGTATTTTTTATAAGAAAATTGTCAGTTTATATTTAAAATACTGTCAATTTTTGTAATATGCAAATTAGTTATCCATTGCCAGTTTTTGTATTTTATTTCTTAAAATTTTTTTTCTGGAAGTCATAGTTGCAGAGTTTTGAAGTTTTTAATCTGAAACTGAATGGTTAAGTTTTAGATATAAAGTTTTTTTTTTTTCAATAAAGTACAGGCAAAATCAGAGGTTGGTTGAGGGTTTTTTCTTTTCAAATAATTATTTATTCATTTGTAATAGATTTATAGAGAACTACAGAGGGTTCGACATATATCGATATTAAGAAATCGACATTTCATGCCAATGAATATCCGCACTATTATAGTATTCAATATCCAGATATGAATGTGTAGATGAGTATTGTAAAGTAAAGTAAAATTGTTTAACAATGAATTTATGTAGATATATATATATATATAGTCGCGGCTATTTTCTTACTTACTTACTGGATCCTAGAACCCCTGGTGGGATAAAGGGCGTCAACAAATCACCTCCACCTTTCACGATCCTTAAACAATTCATTTTAGCTGTAATCACATTTTGCGTTGCGCTTCTGCTTCTTTCAAAATAGTACTTCTCCATGTTTTCCTTGGTCTACCCAGAAGACGACGAGCACCTTGTGGATTCCATTCAAAACATCTGGTTTCTTCAAGGTAGGTCCCACCCATCGCCATTTTCTCTTTCGGATCTCGACTTCAATCATCTTTTGGTTCGTTTTTTTGCCACAGGTGTGTGTTGGTAATGATTTGCGGCTAATGTACTCTCAAGATGTGGCGTAGAAAACGGTTTATATACGACTTCAACTTTTTGGTGATATTGGGGGTTACCTTCCATGTTTCACAGCCGTATAGAAGTACTGATTTGACGTTTGTTTCAAATATTTTTAGCTTTGTACGCAGGGCGATGTAATTTGACTGACATATGTTTGATAGATTTCCAAAAGCAACTCTAGCTTTATTTATTCTGCCGTCCTGTTCCCCCATGTATTGTCCCCATATGCTTCCTAAATAACTGAACTGCTCTACTTCTTCAATTTGAGTTTCTGTTTAAATTATCGGCCAGATGGCACATACGAATCTCAGTGAAAGTGAAAAAAGTTTAATCTGGTTTTCGATAGACAGGCTTATTAGCCCAACAGTTGAACAGTTAGTACTTTAAAAAACAAAAATTTTAATTTTCTACTATGTCTTCAAATTTTAAAAATAGTTTGGTAATTTGAAGAACGGTTTTTATTTCGTTTTTAAATAAATAAGTAAATCTTTTAAAACTTACTTTTGGATACCATTTTGTTTATTATTAAAATATCATTTGAAAAATATTTAATTAATTTTTTTCAAATATTTTAATAAAAAAATAATTTTCATATTTTATTCATCACCTGTTCTTCACCAATTTTTTTACAAAATTCATAAAAAATTTTTAATTTCTACTGTATTTTTTTTTATTTATTACAGGATTCTGTTGTTGGTACACCAGTTACAATGCGTGTTGATGCAAAAGGTTTCTTTTTAGTATGGATAGATCAAAATAATGAAATGGATGTATTGGATATAGCAACTATTCGTGATGTACGTACAGGACAATATGCTAAAAAACCAAGGGTAAGTTTTTTGAATAATATTTTATTTTAATATTAAATTTTTTTTTTTTTTTTGAAAATTTTATTTATTTTATTGCAATATATAAATAATATTTTTTAATAAATGTTTTAATATATACATTTATAATATATAATGTATTATTTATATAAAATATTTTATACATAAATGAATATCACTGATGGTTTTACTGAAATTGTTTTGTTTTATTTGAATATATAGGATAAAGCAAATAAAGAGAAAAAATGCCTCAGAGCGTCATATCAATCATACAAATGAATGATTTTGACATTTAATTTTTTTTTTATTGTTTTTAATACGGTTTTTCCCCTAAAAGCATTTTTGAAGCAGAACTAATATATAGTTATTTTCAAATATTGTTTGTAATACTTATATTTTTAATTTGCAAACGTTTTTCAATTTAGCTAAAGCTACTGTAAAGCTCCTTGATATACAGAGTGTCTCTATATAGTGTTTCCAAATAAAAGTTGGTAAAATGGAAGGGAGGGAGGGGGTTCCATTTTCAACGGTTTCCGAAAGAGCTTCCTTCAGAGTCATAAACTGTTAAAAGAAAAAAAATATTTATACCCCTTTACAACTTGAATAGAAGATTATTTAAAGATCAGCAGCTAGCTGAAATTGTGGGCTTTAATAATAATAGAAGAGTCTTGAGTTCGAGAAATATTAATATTTTTCAATGTATATTAAATAACTGTAATTTTTGCATAAAATCTGTTATTAATGCCGTTATCTTGGAAACCGTTAGAGATGGACACCCTTCCTCTAAAACAAATTTTCTCTTTCACTCACTTTCGTTTGGAAACACACTAACGGAATACCCTGTATAACATTTGAGGAATAAATGGTAGAACGAATACAAATTCGGAATATTATTGACTAATAATATGAAATACCTATTAAATGACATGATATTAAGAGGATTTAAGTGCTTCTATCGTTTCTCATTTATTTTACGAATTTTTTTACAGTTTGTATAAAATTTTTTCCAGAATAATTGCTATTAACATTTTTAAACATCAAATCTTAAGGTATCTTCTATTTGCTTATTATAAACATTAGTTGATGTCTTCAAGTTACATAGTGTATGCCATAAATCTATTTAAGTGCATAGAGTAATGAAATGATAAGTGAGAGTTGTCTTAATGTTTCTATTAACAATATAACGGTATAAGCTGCTTATTTATTTTAAAGTTAATTAGATGTCCGAATTTATGAGTAGGATCGGAGGGTTCTTAAGGCATATTATGAAAGAGGCTAAATGCAAGGGTGATTAGACAAGCATCGGAGACGCTTTGAAGAAATGGATTTTTCGAATTCCTTTTTGCCTACTAATAAAAAACTAAAGATTTAGGCTGAATTATATGAAATGAATTTAAAAAATTCAAGTCTAATTTTAATAAATTGCCAATAAGTTTTAACACAAGCTCTGTCTGTACTCTGATTCGATGCAATGTAACCAAAGTCTTATATTTAAAAGATCTAAAATTTATCTCAGCAATAAATATCTACGTTTGCTGACGCCTGCTTTGAAATTCTCTCAATCAATACTTTGTTTTCAAATTAATGAAAAATTGAAGATTTAATAGTTTCATTCGTCGTTGAAATGCCCAAAATTTATGATCTGGATTAATGATCCTATAGTTAAATGTTATATATTAACTATTATTACATATTTATTCCCCTTGGATATAAATTTGTATCCCATATGTTTTTGTATTTAAAACTAACAAAAAAAAATGTTAAAGGTTATTTATAACGATGACTCTTACATTTATTTATTTTTAGTGTTTTGTTTATATTGCAACATTTGTTGCTGCAGCAGGGCAGGCAATGTCTGGAATGGAAATGGAGTTTTTGTATATATACATAATGTTTCCTTGAACTTTTCAATTTCCATTTTAATGTTGGGGAATGTTAAAAAAAAACTAAAAATCAAATAGGGTGATTTATGTTAATAGAATGTGCTTTTAACAAAATTAAAAGAATTTTTTGTATACTGGGATCGAAAGGTGATGGATGATAAAAAAAAAAGAGTTAAATGCATTAACAAAATGCATTTTTTGAATTTTCAATATTTTTACAATGACTTGTTAAAATAACTTGTAAATTTTTCAATTTTTTAAATTGGTTCTGTGCATAGAGCAGATCATAGAATGTATCTTAAAAAAATTATACAAGGTTTAGAGTACATTAAAAGAGCGCTTTTATGTATTTTCTTGCTATTTCAATTTTTATGAAAATTTAGAAACTGAGAAAACATAAAACATTACAAATTTAACTGCATAATATTGCATAAATTTAGGAGTATATATTTTTTTTATTTAGATGTTTTATGCTACTGTAACTTTTACAAATATTAATGAAGAACAGTTGTTTTAGTTACAAATTATGGATCTTAATGTATGGTAGTGAAAACTGGCTTTTTTCAAGTACTACAAAGTGCAAGCTACAGGCATTCATAAATAAAATGCCTTGGAGTCATATGTAGAATATTCTTTCAATCCCAGATAGAGACTTATGATTTATACCTTAAAGTTGGCCATTTTGTTTTATCAGGCGAGCATCTACCAGCGCATCAAATAAAGAAAAAGAAATGAAGGTAAATAGGAGATATGATGCAAAAATACCAACGATGCATAGCAAGAATGGTCCTTGAATGAAACCCTCTAAAACTCTACAGATAAATAATTATGGAGCTTAACTCAATAGATATAGCCTCGGAGAGTGGACATACAATCGCGTCTTAACAAAGTTCGATGTAAATTTCTAGGGGAGGACGTATACTCCCAAGAAGAGTAAGAAAAAATAAATATGCACTTATCACTTATTATAAAACTTATTTTATGAAAATTATTTGAAGGGAGAAATGGTTGATGCAATTCAACCCATATCAGAGTTAAAAGTTGAATAGTATTAAAAATATAAATATTAAACGAAAAGTATTTTTAAATGTCGTACTTAAGTTTTTAAAAAAAATTAAAAACTACAATTTAAAAAAGAAAAAAAAATAATAAAATTCTTAATAACAATTAAACAATAATTACAAATAAATTTTGATTAAATTATTACATTAAAGTGATTTATTTTTTATTTTTAAAATATTATTATTAATCAATAATCATATTAAAAAAAATGGTATTTATTTATTCATTGATAAGTTATTACAAAAAAAGAAAACAATCACAAATTATTAATATATTGGTTACAGTGGTTTTAAATTACATGAATATTTAATCAAATTTATGTTAAATGCATTTTAATCTGATTGATTTTTTACAAAAATAAACAATGGATAAATAACATATTTTTTTGAAAATGTACAGTAAATTATTAATTTCAATTTTTTTTTATTAATATTATTTTTTTTTTTTAAACCCTTAATTTAAGAGACCGAATTTAAAATTTTAAAAATTAATTGAAATATATTTTAATAAAATTAAATAAAGTGAAAACCACATTTTAATTTTTTAAGAATCTATTTTATAAGAGATTATAAGAGTTACAATACCTTTAAACGTAAATTACAAAAATTATATTCTCCTAAAAGTATGCAATTAAAAAAAAAAAAAAACTTTTAAATAACGGGAGTTTACGAAAACAAAATTTCTTGATAATTTCTGGGAATTTTTTTATATAACTATATATTTAGCTTTTATCCATATACATCAACTAAATCAGCACAAGAAATGGTATTCTCCTAAAAGTATGCAATCTTAAAATTTTAATGCAATCTTAATAACTTTTCGGAAACAATAAATTTTCCAAATTAATAAAGATAGTTTTCTTATGCAATTAATTATTTAACGTATCTCTCAATTTGTCACCAAAAATTGGACATCAGAGTTTTCAGCGTCATTAAAATTGTGAAGGTTCAAAGGTAAAGGGATGCATTTCTACTAGGTGAAAGGAGTCACATAGGTACAATATAATATTAATGTAATATTATGAACTGAAAAAAAATAAGGAATAAAAATACACTAAAATTGGTATTGGTATTGAACTTATAATGTCAATCTTACCAAAGGCACTTCATTTCAATTTCCTGAATATTTATTAGCCAGACTACTTTATATATTTTTGAATTCAACATTTTTATAAAAATTAACATTAATATTATATAAATTGAACTGCGAAAATTATTAACAAGTTACGTTATACTTAAAAAGAAAATTACAAATATATTATTATAATTGAACAGTAATCACATATTAACGCCTAAAAATATGCATGATTTGCATTTAAAATTTTTTAATGATAATTTAATTAATAATAAATTGAATTTTTTTAATTATTTTATAAAAATTTTTTAAAATTTATCATAAAGTGTTTATTTTCAAGAGAATAAATTAAAAATTTTATACAATTAATAATTAATTGTTTATTATTTTTTAAGTAATTAATCGATTAAATCATTTTATTTTTAATATTTGCATATATGTAATTCTTGTATATTTGTATTTTTTTTATTACAATACGTGTTCATCGAGTATTAAAAAATTGGCTAATTTAAAATATAAGAATAATTTTTATACAAAATTCAAATTTATCTGATGGATGGAAAAATCAAGTTATTTAAGAGACTGTCTCCGTTGGATATTTAGTAGTTAATTGAATATATTTAAATTTTCATGCTTCCATTGGAACGTTAAAACTCGAATTAAATTTTAAAATAATGCTTACTTATAAATTTCTATAATCTCTTTTCCGTAACTGTAAAAGCCTCCTGGTGGATAAATATAGTCCATATCTTTAGAAATGTAATTCCATTTTAAAAAATTTGATCTTTACGTTTGTTCCGCAAGGTATTTCTAAGTTATAAGCTCGTCTTCGTGCTCGTGTGGTTCCATAAATTAAAACCTCAACCTAGTTCTGAAATAGTTTCACACCATGCATTTGGTTCTGATATAGTTGAACTCAAAAATACTTAACAGTAGTTTTTGCTTAATTTTTATTCCACTTGAATCAGGGTGATTCACTGAAACTTTTTTTGTGTCAGAAACAAGTGCTTGGTGGGAATATCACCTTAGCGAATGCTAAAACATAGGGGTAGAATTAAAAAACAAAAATACAAGTTCTCATAGAAATTCGGTAGATTTAAACTATATGAGCGGTATTCGCAATTTAAATTATCAATTTATAATATATAGCCTGGTTTACTTTACATATCCGCTTCTGGATAATTTTATATATACATACTCCATGGATCATCAGCATAGTATAATTATTCTAAAATCAGTAACTAATTCAGTATCTTACAAAAAAACTCCCTCCAAACCATTTACAGCCAGAATAATAACAATCACTATTCTATTATCATAAAAATTATAACTTCAATTTAATCACAAAATTCTCCAAATCCGAAATCACTGCATTAGAATTATTTAATTCAATTAAAACTTGTGTGCAGTTTCAATAAAAATGAAAATATAAAAAATCAAATCCCATCTGATTATTTAAAAAAAAATTCTTTTAAAAATTTTAATTCAATCAATCGAAGTTTTAATTCGGCATGAATTAAGTTTAATACCCAACAGTGTACATATTGAACATATTATAAAATATAAAATCTCTGTTCAATATTAAATTTTTTTATTTTTTTTTTTAATTCAATAAAAATTCTGAAGAAAATTTTTTAATAATATAAAGAAAAATTTTTTTTTTTTTTTTTTAATTTTCCGGAAAATTTGAAAAAGAAAACTCTGAATTGAATAAACTTATCCATTTTTATAAAAAATACTAGACATGGACTGGTTTATTACATATTGAACAAAAAAAATGAATAATAACTTATGATTGACCAAAGAATATTTTTAAAATTACAGTTATGGTCATATTATTGAAATTATATTTTTTTAGAATGTAGAGAGATCTGCGTAGACTTCTCTTCTTCTATGGCGCTACAGTCCGTTGTCGAATCTTGGTCTCCTTATGGGAGACTTTGATTTAGGTTTTGTAACAATATCTTTTACTGGATAGGGATAAATTTACTGGGTAAACCCCCACATTTGGAGTGGCATTGGGTTTGAAAAGTTGCTTCAGATATTGTTATATAATGCGTTGAAGTTCTCATGACTATGTTACAAGTTTAGCTGCATTATGCAAAACTTTCCTACTTTCTGAGACGCCAAAGTTGATTTTCATTTTTAGTAACAACTAAATTATTTTCAATTATTTTTCAAACTTGTAATTATAATGAACTATACGAAGTAATTTTGAAGACCTATCATGTATGGAGTAATTTTGGTCTCTAGAAATTTATGTTTAATTTTGTTTCCTTATAAATTTTCTATAGGTTGATCTCAAACAGAAGCCGATGAAATGCTCCAATTTTATTTAACGTCTGACCAATTATAGTAAAGTAAGTAAAGTGTTCCAAAAGACTAATTAAAGTGTTCTGTATGGAGTATTTTGAAGAAAAACGAACTTCAGATTATTTTCTTAAATTTTAAAGAATTAAATAAGATTTTTGCATCACATTTTGCAAATTCTAACGGAGGAAGCATTCTTCCGCTCAATATTATCGTTACAAATATTCCAGAACTCTTCTAAATTAAATGGCTTCAACTGTTCAGTTATTTTAACAAAAAAAAATGGGTTCGTTATTAATATTACAAGATAAAAAGATTTTTTTAGAAATAAAAAACGAAGGAATTATATAGCTATACAGTAATCCGAAGAAACTTACGATGGTCCCAATTATTCCGTTAAGATTATAAGTTCAAATTCTTGATTTCCTTTGTTGATTGACTTTATTTGTTAAATATTCGTTACCTTTTGAGTTTTGGTTTTGAGGAAGCGTTTGAAGCTGCGCGCCCCTATTTCGGAATAATCTACCGAAAATTTAAACAAAAGCAAAAACAGTATTCCTTTCCGAAAAAGCTTCTTGTGAAAATCAAACAAAAGTTTTCGTATCAATGAGAAATGAAATAATGAAAAACAACAAACATCCCGAAATGCAAAGATGTGTAATAAAGAAGCGTTCTCTAGAAACAAATAATACAATTCAATTTAGTTTCAAGAGCTTCAGAATGTTTATCGTGGAATTTTATTAAAAGGTTTTTCAATTTTCCCCATCCCCCATATACCCACAAATCTTTTCAAATCCCTAATCTAGAAAACGAACTGTACAACAGACCCCACCCTAAAGTTTGATTCAAAAGTTGGCGTAGCTGGGGTGTCTTAAATTGGTACACTCCAACAGGTTGCTTTGCGGCTTTAGAAGCTCCACTTACTTTGTAAAAAAAAAACAAAATATTTAATCTTATATTGATCAATAGAGACCTCTCCATAGGTCCGTGTAATTTCCCACCTTATTGCACAGTTTCGAAACTATATACGGAGTAGTTCATTCTTTTTAAGTTTTTTTCTATCCAACCTTACAATCACGCGAATTAAAGGATTACTGTAAGAACAAGTATCAAGAACATATTAGAAAATGTATGTATGTATAATCTAGTTCTAATATTTAAACCAATTTACTGGGGACGACCGCACTAACAAATACATGCATTTTTTTTAACAAAAAAAAAACGGTTTGAAGCAAAAAATAAAACAAGAAAAATTTAATTTATCACTTAAAATATTACCACTACTCTTAATACTATTATCTATATGAAGATATTTGTGTAATATCAGAAATGGAATATTGAATGAAAAATCACTGCAATGTAATGAAATTCAACCATTGCATATCATACCAGATACTGAAAACTTTTATACTGCATTTTGAATATTATTTAAAAAATGCTTTTAGCGATTTTTTAACAAAATAAAAAAAAAATGCTAAAACGTACATTTATTTTTTAGCAGAACGCAACTCTTAATGTACATCCTATCATGTGTACTATACAGTTGTACAGTAAATATTGCACAATATATTTTAATCCAGATCCATTTACGAGTTTGTATGTGTTATTTAAAAACTTAATAAGGATTAGAATATTAAAAACAACTAAGTACACCGTATGTGTATATTCAATATTGTATTAAAGTAACTGTTTTTTGTTTTTTGGTTCAACTAGAAATGGATTAGATTTTGCTTCTTTTGGGTTGGAGGGAAATTTTGAAGAGACAATTTAATTTTAATATAACATCATGTAATAGATATAACTTAAAATATAATATTGTGTATATACAGGACACCAGAGCATATTGATGTAATATTAAAAATTAAGTTCATGTGCAGAGGAAATTTTTAAATTAAAGTGTATTGAAAACTCCGATATGTCTTAGAAAATATTTAAAATTATTGTGAATTAGTTGAATTTGTTGTGAATATGTTGTTTTGTTCATCGTAATTGTTTTTATTAAAAGTGGAGGTAATCAACAAAATATGAGCTTGAGCTCAAATCTATCTTTTTTAATTTTGTATAAAAAAATTGAGACTTGATTTCAAACTTATTTTTATGCATTCAACTCAATGTCTTCAAAAAATTGTATTTAATTATAAAGACCAGTCACCTTCAAAAAGAACAACCAAAGCCATTTTTTTAATTTATACTTTAAATGACCGAGAGCTCCGAAAAAAGAGGTAATAATTTTATGGAAAGTTGTTAATTTATATATAATTTATAAGGAATATTTTATTTAATAGAAATTTTCTGGATTTCGTGTAGTTTTCCTTAAAGAGGAAATACCGTTATAATTTGTCAATTCGTAACACTAAAATATTAATATAATTTTTATTATTTACTTAGTTGTCCACGTAAAATTATAAGTAAGACACCAATAAGGAATTGGAATCACTATCATAACATTGTCTGGTTTATTGTATTTGAAAAATGATAGTGTACATTAAAGGCTGACAGCGTCGTATGATGTTGACTGGAGGAGAAAGTGACAAAATTTGTATGTATCCTATGCCTTTCTTATAAATATTTTTATACTGCAAAAGTCACAACAACAATTTTATAAGTATTTTAAATAGTTAAAAGTAATTAAGTATTTTAAAAACATTTCCATTCTCAAATGTTACAGAAACTAATGGCAGGTTTCAAAATATTAAAGCTTTATGGTTTTGCACAGCTAAAAATTGCTTAAATTTTCTAACATGCTTAAATTAATAACAACCTTTTTAAATAGCTCTTTTAATTTTTAAGATATCCACAGTTTTTTAAACATGTGTGCATTTTCGAATGCATCGCTAGAACGTAAATACAATTAAAAAAATGCGACAATTGGTATCCTCAAAAGAGTTCAATATTCTAATTGAATTTTTACTGTACAAAATTGCTAGTAAATCATTAATAGTATTCAAGACCTTTGATATCAACTTTGCTATCAATTGTACCGCGCAAACAGTGGGTACTAATATATATATATAGAGTGGTCATTGCTTCCAATAAATATTTGTTAGTAGTCGAAAATTAAATATAGTATAAAAACAATGTATTATAAGGACTAAAGCAATGGCTGGCAACTTTTTCCAAGAGCGGATAAATTAGCGATGGTTCCCATAAACATATTTGTTAATACTCGACGATATTAAGCAGTGGTTGACAACTTTTTTCAAGAGTGTCCATGTGTCAAAATAATTGCTCTAAAGGAAAAAAAAAGTGAAGCACAGTCGATAGCAAAGCAAATTAAACTTTTTCTACACACGGAAATTTTTGTAGAAGTGACGAATACCAATTTGCTTTTTATGTTATTTTCAACAATTTTCACAGGTATTCGTTTTAACTGTTTTAAGAAATTTAAAAAAATCAGATCTTAATCATTTTCATTCATTGAATCCGGACCGACTTATTGTATATACAAACACCGAAATTCAAAGTGACCTTCATAGGGTTGTGTTAAATGTGACCGTGGGTAACTGCACTACTCTTGCCTATCACTGATATAAAGACTGAATTTCTATTAGTATAGTTATTTTAATTATCTTCAATAAAACTGCACATTTACTTTCACTGCACTCCCCAATGCACTTACGTATGCACTTTTTTTAATAACCAACACTATATTAACATATAACAAAACTTAAAACATGGAATATAAAAAACAGTGCATTATTTTACATGAGGGCAATTTTTTTAATACATTCTAATCAAGATTTTTAAATTTTATCTAACATTGTAACATTTACAAATAACTTCTCACGGATAAAAATCACAAAAAAAACAACACAACAAACATACAAACATACAAAAAAACAAATAATAATAAAAAATTAAATCAAGGATAAATACCATGTAACAAGGATAATTCAAACAATAAATTCAAAACAACAACAAAAACAACTAAAAAATAATTGTGACGTACGCAAGTAAAATAGAAGAAGAATGTAAAAAAGTTACAACAACAGCAAAGCAATTTAACTTAAAACACTATGTATGTACTATGTATGTATGTATTTCTATTTTTAAAAGTTATTTCATTTCCTTTTTAACATTGCATTCTGTTTTTTTCTAACGGTATTTTCAATGTTTTTAAAAAAGACACAAGACACTTAACCTATTCGTGTGTGCCGCCGCTTATCTTATCATATTGTTAAATACATGAACACAGACATATACACTTACACACTCTAAAACCACATAAAGAATTCTGTTCTGTTTTTCTATTCCGTTAGTTACCTGACCGATTTGTTCGTTCGTGCGCTTGCATTAAAACGTTCAACTTGTTCATCAACAATGTTCATCAGATACATATTTACAGTTATGTATTTGAAATGTTTGTTAAATTGTACGTACACTGTATACATATATTTATAAAACTTAGAAAATGGAGTTAAATGAAAAAAAATAACTGTAAAGTTTTTTTTTATACTGGGAAATGCTACAGGTGTTGAATTTCTCTTCAAACAAAAATAACGTTTATTTTTTAGTAACGTTTATTTTTTGTATAAAAAGAAAGCAAAAGAAAGGCAAAAAAGCAAAAATAACGGTATTGCATCCATTAAAACTGCCACATTAGTTTAAATGTTTAAAATGTATATTTGTATGTTTATTTGTGGTTAAAATGTTTTTTTTTTTTATTTTTAAGTAGATTTCGTGCAACATACCATTTTATTAAACTGTAAGTTGTTTGCAACAACATGAACAATAATGGAAACAGTAACAACAAAAGCAGCAACAATAATAATAAATGTTAAAATCGTTTAAAATAATGCGAAATAATTATACAACATGGTTTTTTTTAATACAATAAGATTTTAAACTAGAGAAGTGCAAGACAAAGATGTGGTTAGGAATTTCAGAATAGTGTTAAGGAAGTGAATTGAAGCTAGACATCTGGGTGCATACAAAAATATGTAACTTGGAAAGTTTAAGAATTTCCTTTTCTTTGAAATTAAATGAACTGAAATGAATTTAAAGCGTATAACGGGATATCCCCCAAATGAAAGAATATAGTACACCTGTATTGAATAACTGTCTTATGATAGGTGGTTTAATTATTATTAAGTGGAGTGGAGTCAAATCAGAGTAGAGTCGAGCTAGATTGTATTACAAAAAAAATTTTAATAAAATAGTACTAAGAGCATCAATGTGAAGACAGATTTGGGTTTTCAACGGTTCTCCGCATGTTAAAATGTATTGTCCTCTTTGAAAATCTTCTACATAATAAATAGAAGTTACGAGCGTAGTGAGTCACCAAATTGTAGAAGTCTATCATGCATATAAAGAATATTGAAACAATACTTTGTGGCAATGTCTTTAGAAATATCAAGAACGAAAATGAGTTTTAAACAAAATATAGTAAACGCGCACTATAAAATGCGCTTATTAAATTGATTGTAATTAAATCCTTTGTTCCATATTCTAGATATTGAGGTTTTAAGAAAACGGAATTTTGGCAGTACTTGAATTTTCATAGCACAACTTTAAAACTGTTCAAATATTGTCTTCTGTAAAACAGTAATTGATTATATACATATGTGTTTCATGATACTACAAGGTACTGTTCTGGCTCTTTAAGGCCTAATAAATCATGATCCAAAGGTCTTTTAAGTATTGAAGTGTGTTGAACATCAACCTCATATTTCTGAAAATCATTGTCCACTGTTTAAACACAAAAATTCCATACCTCTATTATCACATCTATTTGCGCCAGTTATATGTTTCGAATATATTTTCGATATACAACTGAACAAAGTTTTGGATTTTTGAATCATCAATTACTCTTCTGCATCAATGCAATTTGTCTTCCCTTCTCTATAATTAAATTTTTTCATTTTACACTATTCCACACTATAATTTTCAAACTACATTAAAAGACCTTAAAAATACTTTTTGATTTGTATTCAATGTACATTAGTTTAAGTGCGCCTGAACATATGCTATTTATTAAAAGTGAATTATAGAACATTGAAAAAAATTGTAAAAAAAAGGTTAATGGATGAAAATAAAAAAAATTTGCATAACAATATTGATAACATTGTTAAACATTGTTACAAATGTTATTTTTACATTTTATTGTTTCTATTATTTTGAACTTAAGAGTTTTGTTACTTTGATTACTATTATTATTACGATTATTGTAAGTGTAATTGTGATTTTTCGAAATTTTTTTTTTTATTTTATTAAAATTGCAAATTAATGGAAGGCAACAAAAGAATACGTGATATTCTTTGAAATGTTTGTAGTTTTTATTATTATTTTTTTAGTGTAATGTTACCATTGGTGTTGAACTTGAGGTTAAAAATATCTTTTAAAATTAAAAGTAATAATAATCAGATTTTATTGAAGTAATAATGAAATAAAGATTGAGAAACCGTTTAAAAAGCCAGAGATCCTAAAACGGTTAAGGATTCTTGAACAGGGTTTTGTTTTTGAAAATCTGAGCTTTTGCATGTGAAACCAAAGGGCACAGATGTTCGGAACTTGAAATGTTTTAAAAGTTATTAAAAGTTTTTTGGATTATATATGGAATACGAACCCTCATTTTTGATGAAATTTTTTTCTGCATGTGCAAGAGCGTGTGCAGGACTTAGATCAACATTTCACTGTCAAATAAGAATATGCACTCAACTAAAATTGGAATAAAGTCTTCATCTTAAGTTGACTTATATATTTAAATCGGTCTGTTGCAATATTCAAGTTTTAGATTTAAAATTGCATAGTCCTTTATAATGGATTGCATGGTCCAAAATTGATGGCCTCAAATAACTGAGGCCATCAATTTTGACTTTAAAATACACTACTAGAAGATATATATTAAAAGTATTAATTGAAGACTTAATTTAGATAATATTCAAATTGCTTTGGCTATGAAATTTTAATTTAAAATTTACATTATTAATATTTGTCAATTATATTCCGACCGTTGGCGCAGTGGTTAAGAGGTCGGTCTTTCAATTGAAAGGTCTTCAGTTAAAACTCTGATCGGATCATATCTAATTAAAAAATATTGTGTATACATTATAACAGTTTAATAAGAAGTCCAAATGCCAAATAGTCAAAGGACAATTATAATATTATGCAATATTTACTATTATCTGGTACTACAAATAAATAAATAAATATATTTCAATTTCAATATTTTTCAAAATTAATTGTTAATCAGATTAACTGAAACTTTATATTGTTTTGAAGCATTTTTTCAAATGAACATGGCACATTTATTTATTTAAAAAAAAATTACAGAAAGAACAAAGGATAAGACAAAATTTAATTTTATTTATCTTTAACCTAGAAAAACTTTTAACCACAGTTGCCATACCGCTTTATACAATTAAATTGTAATTAAAAATTGTTGAATGTTTCTGATTTGGTATCTAAAAAAGTTAAATATTGGTTAAATATTAATAACGTTTTTTTATGACGAGAGTTAAATTTTAAATAAAAATCTAAATCATTATTAATTTATTGTACAACATATAACCAAAAAGTTACCATGTCGTAATGTAAAATTTATAACATTTATGTAATAGAAAAAAAGTTACTTATCTAAGCCACAAATTTAAATATATGTTATAAATTCTTTCAAGTTACTTTTTAATTAATTAAAAATTGACGTTATTAAGGTACGTTTACAACCGTAAAAAGTGAAATATTTGAATTTGAAATATTTTGATACTAGTCATTTCAATTGACATTTAAAATTTATTTACAACATATCAAAATTGCGTCAGCTTTCAAATAACAATTGTAACCTATTATTTAACAAGTAAGATTTTTGACCTTCTAAAATTCTTTCGGTCTTTTTGACATTGCCTTCTATATTGTTCGACATCCAATCCAATCATCAAATGAAATGTCAAATTAAATAACAAACAAAACTTTAAAAATATGCAAGAATAAAATAAAGTAAAAAAAAATATTTTTTTCAATATATACTTTTATTAAAGTAGTAATATATACTTTTATTAAAGTAGTAGTAGAGGGAAGATCTTGGGAATTTGTTACTATTTTAATATAAAAATAAATTGCTGGTATAAGAAACAGTTCTTTTAATGATTGAAAACTTTTAAGCTTAAAATATTGAAAATTTTCATTAACCAAAAATTTATGTAGATCTTTTGCATTTAAAAGTGTTTTAAAATAAAAGTAAATTGCTGGATTAAGACTAACTAAAGGAAGAACCGTGCCTCATATCAGCAATTTACTTTTATACTAAACCACTTTTAAATGCAAAGAATCTACCATCAATTTTTGGTTTGGTTCAAAAAATCAAAAGGAGAATTGAACTCACATCTATTTACACTCTAAGCCACTCCACTAACCACTGAACCATACAATTCTTATATTTTGCTTATAAATTTATTGTCAGATTTCTAATATGAATATATCACTAACTTACATAATGAAAAATAAACCCACAGGCAAGTTCATATAAAAGTACATAATAAATGTCAAATGTGCAATTGAGTTGAGGTTTTAGTCCAGAAAAAAAACCGTAGTACAAATATTTTTATTTATGAAATAAGAACAATCTGTCAAAAATTTCCACAGATTCTCAATCTTCTGATGCATGACAATTTTTGTACCTTTTACTTGAAGGATTAATAAAAATGTTTAAAATATTGCATATCTTTCGGTTTTCTAATGTAAAAGTAAAGATTCGGAAATATTAAATATTGAAGAATTTCTTAACTAATAGAAATTTGTTGTGTTGTAAATTTCACTTGTATTGTGGAAATTTTAATCAAATGTCAATTTTTCAAACAATTTAACATAAATATTTTGAGGTTAGGTTCAACTGAATTGAATTCGTTAGAAATCCCTTAGAAATTAATTTAAATATGAAGTGTAAATATATCTTTTAATATTTTTCTTTGAAAAAATAATAGGAAATAATAAAAATATTAGTTTTTTCACCAATATTTACATGTATAAAACCCATTAAATTATATTGTTTATGTTTTCATATTTTTAATATCATAAAACCAAATAATATATATATATATATATATACATTACACATGTATCTTTATTTTAATACCCAGTTGTAAAGTATAATAAAGTGGTTTTTAGATCATATTTAAAACAATTTATTAATAAATGTGCGTGTGTTTAATTTCATATTTTTCTATGTAAATATAAGGTTTTTTTTTTATTTAAGTATGTCTTTTTTACTTAATAAAATAATAATAAATATATATGTAGTAAATTTTAACTATTATAGTATATTAAATCCAAGTAAATCCCTTTTTAATACCCTATATATATAAAAATAAAAAAAAAATTTAAGGTAGGTGCAAAAGGTTGTTATAACTTTATTACTAAAACTAATTAGTTTTATTTTTGAGGTTTAATTTTTTTTTTTGTTGTTGTTATTTTTTTTCGCTTTACGTTGTTATACCTGTTGCGGTAGCACGCATGTCATTTTGTTAAAATATAAAATAAATAAAAGTAAAAGTGTAAATTTATTCGCTATTGATGTTTTTTATTATTATTTTTAAGCGTTCTAATTGAGTTTTATAAAAATATAATAAATTTTTAACAAATTGGTTTCTTGACAACATTTTATTTGTATATAAGAAGGTTAACCAGGGTTCGTCATGTTACTAGGCAAATTTTTTGAAATCCCTGGCCTGGAATACATTCCAATATTGAAAGAAAATCTTTGATTTAAGTTCATAATCTGGCCCAAGAAAAACTTAAAACTTTGATGAAAATTTAATTCTATCATTTGATTATAAAATGACAACACAGTTTTATTTAATATAAATTCAGTCTCTTAATGATATTGGATGCAAGTATAGCCCTGACCTGAAAAAAATTAAAATTTTGTAATGAAGTGTTTAATATTCTTATACTTTGGCACAAGAAAAGATTGTCACTCTGATCTAATAATTTAATTAAAAACTGACATCACAGTTTTGTGTAATTTAAATTCAGTCTCTTATACATATTGGGTGCAAGCATAGCCCAGGCCTGGAATAAATTAAAATTGTGAAATGTAGACTTTGATAAGTTTATGCTTCAGCACAAGAAAATTTAATCAGTCTGATCTAATAATTTAACTAAAAATTGACTTCCACAGTTTTTTCTAATTTAAATTCAATATCTTAGAGATATTGGATACAAGTATATCCCTGGCCTGGAATAAATTAAAATTTTATAATGGAGTTTTTGATAAGTTTATGCTTTGTCACAAGAAATTAAATCATTCTGATCTAGTAATTTAACTAAAAATTGACATCACAGTTTTGTCTAATTTAAATTCAATATCTTAAAGATACTATATTAAAACATAGTCCTGGCCTGGATTACATTCGAATTTTGTAAAAAGGCTTTTGATTAGTTTCTGCTTTAGAACAAAAAGAATATATAACTTTGATTAACATCTGATCTAATCATTGAATTATAAATGAAAATCTCAGTTATGTTTAAATTCAGTATCTTTAAAATCTAGGACTGTTTCGAGGAACGGTTATAGAGTATATTTTTAATATTATCTACTGAGTTAATAGTATTGCCATACTATCACATTTTTTAACCTATTAATATCATGTAAATGTAAAAGTAAACAACAAGTCATTTATAAATATTAGAAAATCATTATTTAAATATTTAATAACGGTAAAACCGCAATTTTTTTGATACTAAAAGTTTTTTGCACTTGTTTAATATATATATATATATATATATTGTATTGATGTATTGAGCATATAATATATTAGGTTTGTAATATGTTTTACTTGAATTTAATAGTTTTCAAAGTAATAAATTTTTTTTCACCATTTTGTTTTTTAAATTAGACAAATACAAAATTAATTTAACTTTTATTAAAAATTTTAATTAAAAATATATTAAAGTTTAATAATAAAAAATTTCTAATAAAGAAAAAAAAATTGAAGTATAAGAAATGTAATTTATGAAATTGATATTGACTATTTGAATTCAGTACTTTAAAAATTAAAGTTCTATACCCAAGAGGTCATTAACTTCCCGATTTTCAAAATTCTTATGATTGAGATATTCACAATTATTATAGCCTTTAAAGTAGTTCCCATGGCAAAATTGAGAAGTTGAATTGACCCCAATTGAATAATCAAATTCGAATTAATTTCTTAAGTCGCATTCTTATCGCTTAGTTCTAAATAGATTGAAGTATTAAGACGGCCTTTTTTCTGTATCACTAAGTTGTTCAATATATTTTTGGAAAGTTTCCGGAGTTGAAAGTCTTTTCCAAAATTTTTGACTTACGGTTAATTTATTATTCTAAAATTCCAATATTAGACATATGAGCCCTGGTATCAAAAAAAACAGCTGACCATAAGACAAATCGAAAATCGCAAAACTACCAACTATTGGGATTACAAAAAAAATGAATATGTTAAAAATTTTAATGCGTGGCTTTACACAGCATTCTCTTAAGTGGTACCTTAGAATTGTTTAAGAAGTGATATCAGTGATTTCATTCCAACTGATAAAGTGTCATCATCTTCAGGATATCCATTACAAACCAAAAGAGTTCCCAAATTACGACGACTATCAAGAAATATAAAAGCATTCCTCACAAGGAGGTATTTAATAAGATTAATGGTAGATTTTTAAACTAAATTAAGGAAGTTCAAAAATGTAAATGAGACGGTAGCTCAGTTTTTTATTCTGTCTAAGGACGTATATCTTAAATTCAAATTTCGAGGTGGCAATACTTCTACTCACTTTTCAATCTGCATTCAAAATAAAATTATCTTTAGATTTATTTTTCCATCTACCATCCTTGAGTTCTAATATTCTATCAATTATGCTGTGGTCTATTAAATAACAATTGAGTTCAATTAAAATTGAGTTATCGTTTTATATGGGTTTATATCATTTAATTACTACAATTTGACTATTTGATAAGATTTTAATAAAAAACTTTTTATATAAATTAAAAAAAAAAACCAATTGATTTTCATTTAATTAAAATGAATTGTAAGTTTAGTTTTGATAAATGGAATGCTATTAGCATATGAATAGCCTTCAGGAGGAGAAATATAATTTTGAATTAATACCCAAATTTATTATTTCAACTAAAAAAATTATTGGATATTTTTTTTCAAATTAAATTCCAATCAAATATTAATTAAAAGAAAAATTTATTGAAATAAAAATCAAATGGGAATAATTAAGAAAAGACAATCAATCATAAGGGAATAATTAAGAAATGGAATTTAATTGGAAATAAATTGATTGATTGCACAATAAATTTCAGATTTGTATTGGCGTATTGCCAAAATTTTTATTCAAAATTTAATGTTATTATTAATATTATTTTTGAGATTCATCAAGGCTAGGAACACAGAGTGTGAAATAGAGATAAAATATTTTGGAATGATGGAAGGATTTTTGGAAACTATATTCATCTTTAAAAAATCCGATCTGGAAAATTGCTTAATCTTTATGAGATATAAAAAACAATGGATTACTTTAGTTTTATTATATTCTTCCAGATCCTCCTAATATTGTAACTTAGTGGCTATTAATTTTTGAGAATTAAAAAAAGATTTCCCTCAATATACTGTAATATGTTTTTTCTTTGTATACTTTGTATTTTTTCGCCCAACTGTAGATATATTTCAAGAACTGTAGTTAATATTAATTTAAAATTTCCATTTACATTAATTTATTAACTAATTTATGTACAATCCCTTGTTCCTCATACAATGTGATAAGCGAGTGAATCGGCCTTTACTTTTCAAGTGCAACAGGCATATTTATATTATTATTATGATATATATAAATTATATTTTTTTATTAGATATGATCTGACCAGGATTTGAAGTCGGAACCCATCAATTGAAAGGCTGACGTTTTAATCACTACGCTTAACCCCTATGCTTAACCATTACTAATAATATATTACACATTCCCATTTATATTGAAAATCTAACAAAAGGAGGCGAATTAAGACACTATACTTTTAGTCAAAATACGTTAAGTCCAGAGGTCGGGTCATATTCACTTAAAAGTAATTACCATTTAATAAAAACACAAATACGATATATTTTGTTTCATGATCTCTTACGATAGCAAATAATTAACGGTATTTCCTGCTTGCCTAAAAATTAACTGTATTTACTTCAAAACTTAAAACTTTAACTGAACGAACTTGCAAGTGGTTTTAACTTTTAAGTATTAGATGCTTTAGGTAGATTTCTCCAAAAAATTTTGGAATATAGAATAGAATCATAAAGTAAATAAATTAAAAATATTATTTTATATTGTCAACAGATATTTGACAGATATTTGAAATATACTATTTTTAGAATGCAATAATATTTTTCTAATCCATTTAGTTTAATTACTATTTTATTAATTACAAATTATAATAACATTTAATCATTATTTTTTTTCAATCTAATGTAATTTGATATTAATGACAAAGAATTAATTACATTAAAATTAAATAAATTACAATTAAAAAAAAATTATTCTAGGAAAACACTATACAAATTTAGTAGAGTAAAATATAAATAAAATAATAAAATTAGGTCTAGGTAAAAAAAAATAAATACTAAATCAGATTAAGAAAAAAAACAATTAAACATTATAATAATTTGAAATTAAAATTTACAAATTGTGAACAACTAATAAAAATGGTAATTACTATTTTGATTATTTAGGTTTAGTTTTTTATTATTTTTGCGTAATTATTTTAATGGAATTAATTACTATTTATAGCCATATATAAAAATATTATCACAATATGGAAATTTTATTTATTTATTTGAATTTGTTTTTTTTTTGTAAAATAATGGTTTATAATTTTAATTAGTTTGGTGGAACTGTATTTCCTGCTACGTACCTTCAATGGAATCTAAGGTGCTTCTGAACTCAGTATTCCAATACTATGCATTCAAAATTATTTCAATATGAAATATCCGATTAATAAAGAATGGGATCGTCCAACTAATCGAGTTCTAAATGAGTTAAAAACTGTTAAATAAATTTTCGGAGACTTTCCAAGATGATTCTTTAGCAAAATTTGGCTAAAGCTCTAAGTCGGTCCAAAGTTTTTCCTCATAATCCAAAGAGCAGGGAAAATCTTCAAGACTTTCTTCAAGAAATCTTTTCCGAAACTTTCCAAGAGGATTATTTAGCAAAATTTGGCTTAAGCTCTAAATTGGTCCAAAGTTCTTCCTCATAATCCAAAGACGAGGGAAAATCTTGAAGACCACTTAAAAAAACTTTCCAATACCGGACTTCGACTATAAAAATCATCTTTTCCTGTGATCAGAATTATAGGTAATACACGAACTGCTAATGTGCTGAGAAATATGGCTGGGAAGAATAAATTATTTTGATCAATGATGGAATAGGAAGTTTAGAGGACATAAATTTCGTTCATTGAGTTACAATTGGAATTTAAGAAAGTTGTTAGATTTTTTTTTATTACTTTTAGAAGATGCTGGACAAACTTAGCAGATAACATCACTTATACATCTGGAAGGGTCTTTTGAGTAAGCGACGAAGAAAGGCAGTATGTTAATTACCAAAAGGGAGACTTCAACATTCTATTAGATAAATTCTGATAATCCAATTTATTCCCAATTCAACTAATTTATAGGAATCGAACCAATTTACTATTTTCTTAAATTCGTTTTACTAATGAGTTCCATTCAATAAAACAGATAAATTTTGGTAAACTAACAGGTAGAATATACCAATGTCTCTCTTAATTGCTATTGTACGTATGTTCAGCATAATTTACTTCAACAAAACTTTTAAACCTCGTGCATTTTATGTTAGATTATAATCAATTTTAGTTTTACACTTAAGGGTTAAAGTTAAATTTTTTTAAGGTGGGATTCTATACAAAATGTTGATGACTTTACTGTATAAGTAGAATTTATACCTATAAATTTATATTTAGGGGCAATCAAAAAGAAATTCTACTATCCTAACTAATCTATTAAACTATTATCCCACTTTTATTAATAAAAACCTTAGAATTAACTCTAGACTATGTAAGCTGTTGTATTTTAGTACTCCTAGACCTTAAAACCACTATTACTCTTCAATACTTCAATTCAAACTTTTTTACAATTACTTTCCCAACATTTTTATTTAAATTTAACTATTTTTTTAAATTTGGAAATTTTATTTTTTTAAAGCTAATTGAAAATTGATTAGTTTTTTGTATTTTTATATATATAACCTTTAATATAAGGTTCCATTTACTATTTATATTTCAGATAATTAAATATTTGATGGAGTTGAAATATTTACTTCCACATAAATAAACACAAACAGTGCAAAACAAAAAAAAAAATCAAAAACAATAATTAATTTTCAAATGAAAATTTTCAAATAATTAAATTATATCAATATATAATAATGAAAAATAATTATAGTGGAAATCTGTTTTTTATAATTTTCATAATTTAATTACTATTATCAAAAATTAAAAAAAAAAATAAAAACAATAACAATAACAAAAAATCAAACTAAAACCAAAAAGGATTGCGGCTATATTTTTCATTAAAAATTTATAAACATAAGTTTATAAATAACATCTAAACACAATCCTCCTAATAATATGCAATGGATTTTTTGTAGATTATAAACAATAGATTTGAGAATCGTTATATATGATTATTATATAGGTACTACATAATATATAATTAAATTTTTTTTTTAATTTATAATTTATAATAATTTCATGTAGGATTTAGATGTGTGTTAACTGTTATTCAATTAAAATATTTGGTATTTTATAAAATAGTGAGAATCAATTTGGTGTTTGGTGTATACTTTAGGAATGTATTGTAGGAATTCTGTTTAAAGATTTATTATAACTTAAATTTGATGGCAAGCTTATAATACCCGAGTAATTTTTTTGCAAATGTTTTTAATAGGTACATGCTCAAACAATGAACTAATAAATTTGTTTGTATTAAGGTGAAATCATAGTGAGGATGAGGATAATTCACTTAAGTGAAATATATGCTCAAAATATGCTCAATTTTTATTGATTAAAACTGATCTCAAGCAATTTGTACACTATTACAATGTTAGACAGTACTTGTTTTTGATTTTATCATAAATATAAGATTTGATTTCTAATTAGAACTATTTTATTTGTGTATTTCTTACTCTTCAAAAAACAATCCTCCTAATAATATGCAATAATTTATTTAGAAAAAAATTTTATTTTGACTTAGAAAATCTTATTAGATCTACACGATAAATTTAAATTTATTTTAATAAAATGGCTGAAGTTTTGATCTTAAAAAAATTCTTTCATTTCCTTAAATATCTCTTTCATTACTCAAAATTTTCTATAGATTATTAAATACTCTTAAATTTTTTTTAAATACTTGGTTCAATAGGTACTTGCTTCCATAAAAAAAATATTATCCAAAAATAATCTTTAAAATTTAATTTTTGAAATAAAAACGCGTTTACAATAAAATCTATTTAAAAATTTATTAATATATTATGGCCACAATTGTTTAGGGTTTCTTTTGTATATAGAAGCATTAAAATAAAATAAAATTATATAATATATAGAAATAAAATAAAAGACCGAAAAAACTTTTATATCATGTATATATATAAAAATATATATAGAAAAACTAAAATAAAAATTAATCAATAAAATTGCAGTAATGCATCATAAAATTTTAAACACCCTATTTAATAAAAAAACCTTTAATATGGTTTCTTTATATCTTTTATTACAAAAAAAAAAAATAAACTTAACACCTTTTTATTATTACTTTTATAACCTTATGTGTTTCGTCCTTTTTTATGTACATACGTACATACATACTTTCTTACATGTGTGATGTGTATCTGTGATGTGACAATTTCTATAAAATTACTTTAACGTTTTTTCAATCTTTTACTTATTTATTATATAAATGTGTTTTTAGTTTATATGTTATATAAATATATTTATATTATGTGTATATTTATGTATACATTTATATTTAAGTTCTAAAATGACTTTTAATATGTTGAATTTAATAAAGACAAAATAAAAAAAAAAAACGAAGTATACCCAGTTTAAAATTTACTGCATTTTATTTTATAACAAATTTTATATTATATGCAGGCATACACATACTGTAAAGAATTGCGTCATATCGTTTCAGATACTCCTCTAACTGTTCTTAAATAACGTAAAACAAAAATAAGCGGTCTGTGTTTAAGATCTTCATTAAAGTATAAGAAATTGAACAAAAAAAAATTGAAATTTTTATACCACAACTTTTTTTTAGAATGAATGTGTATTACATGTAAAATGTATCTAAATAAGTACAGTAATGGTCAAAAAATAAAAGTAAGTCTAAGAAAGAGGTGTTGTTATTTTGTTTTACTTAATTTTGAAAGTAAAGTTAAATAAAAAAAAAAATTTATGAAACTACAGTGTCTAGAATTTAATTGGCATAGCTTAAAAACTTCAAAATTTGTTAAATTAAATTAATTAAATAAAAAATAAAGTAATATGAAAAATTTTGGTCTCTGAGTATTTGGTTTCTGAAGAATCGCCATTTTGATTCGATCTAGACTTTTTCATGGGATATTATTCGAGTTCTGGGTTACTTTTAAAATTCGAAAGCTCAAATAAAAATTTAAAAATTATCAATTTGAAATTGAGAAATAAGAGCAATCCAAGTTAAGTTAATAAAAACTATTGAAAATTTGAATCTGGGAAACAAAAGAATTGAAGATAATGAAATTTTACTTTACAATAACCCTTTCAAATCCTTTAATAACACTATTTTTTAATCCTCACTGTATCAGTTGCTCAAAAAATTTTCTTGGATATGTAATAGGAAGGAAGTTTCATAAGTATATTATATTCTTTAATAGGTTTGCAATTAATATAAATTTCTTTTTATAATATTTTTTGATTTATAACAAAAGAGAAATTTTCTACTAAAATTTTATATTAAATTTTTAATACACAAAAAGTTTATTTTGTTAAGTTATTTTATATTGTTTTTTGAATCATATGTGGGAGTTATAATAATTACTTAACATAAACATAGTAATACATATTAAAATTAAAAAATTTTAATATAACTGCGAATTTCAAAATTAGTTTTCCTTTATTTTCCCTTATAGCCAAAAAAAAAAAAATAATAAGAAGAAGAATTAATAAACATATAATTGATACAGGTCTCAATAATTTGTCTAAGACATTTTTGGATATGTAGGAACCTTGATAATCTGCATTAAAACCACTCATTTTAAAAGTTTGTTTACTGTTAGTATTTTAACTCGTTCATTGTACAATGTCAATTTATTTCAAATATAAATCGTCTATAAGTGCAATTTATCTCTACCACTCATTTCACAGGGCATTTTTTAACCTTGCATGTAGTTCTATTGCAATAAAGATAGGACTTTGGGTCTGGATCAAATATGCACTTTAATGATTCGCATTCCAAACTAATTTAAACAATACTATCGAAATTTAATAAAATTTTCATTACTTTAAAACAATTCTTCAAACCATCGTCAAAGTGCCTGAAAACTGCCACAACACTATAGCCCAAAACTTTGACAAGCACTCGAAAAATTGAATCCTGTGCCAAGTATTAGTTTCTCATAACTCATACCATTATATTCCAACTAACTCCAAAATTTAAATCCCCAAAATGAGTGCTAGAATTAAGTCTAAAAACGACCAGTAAAACCAATCTACTGCTAAAATAATAACGGTAAAACCTCTCAATATTAAAAAATATAATATATCTGTATAGTCTGTTCTTTATTAAGTCCTTCTTTATTGCTGCCAGTCTTCTTAAAAATTTTTTTTTGCTTAACATTATCATTATTAAATTTATACCTGATACAAGTTTTCATTTTACATATAAATTGTATATTATTTAAAATTTATCCTGTACACGCATACATATTAATTTTTAATATAATAATTTTTTCTTCAGATATACATAAACAAACATATATACTTATATATCTTAATACGAAGAATATTGAATTTGAAATGATATTCAATTTTAACATCTTTTGGAAAAAGCCAGAACTAAATAACAAAAAAAAATTTGAAATTTGTTATTCTAGTGATAGGAAGAACTACTGTATACATTTGTTTTTTTTTTCAATATTTTCTTCTCTTTCTTTTTCTTTTTTTTTTTTTTATTTTGTGTTCATTTTGAATTCATATAAAAATTCGATAGTGAAGTCATTCCTATCTACTTCTAAATGTGTTTAAAACGTTCTTAGGGTCCTGTTTAAACATTTCATTTTGAAACACAAGTTAAATTGTGGAAAAGAAACGGAAAGTTCCTATTATTTTTTTGTTCTATTTCAATTATTATAATATATATTATCTATCTCTATCTATATTTATACAAAACTTTAATTTCAATTTCCTTGTTTAGTTTCGAATACTGTTTCATGCCTCTATATAAATTTTTTTTTTTTTTGCAAATTTAATAATTTTCCGTTATTGCTTCTTTTTTACTTTCTGTTTCTCTCCAACTTCTTTTCAATTTATATTTATTTTTTTTCCGTATTATTTCTATCTCTTTCTAAAAGAAAAGTGATAAAATCGAAGTTTATTCAATTTTTATTTCATTTTCATTTCTTTTGGTATGAATTTTCCAGCCTCTTTACTATCTAGATATAAAGTATAACTGTTTTGTATAATTTAACGGTAAAATAAGTACAGTATCATTTTTATATTTTGTGTTAGTTGTTGTTGTTGTTTTTCTGCTTTTAAAATTATAGTCACGTGTGGTTTCTATTTGATCATAATTGCTAGAGAAGTGGAAAAAAAAGAGATACAAAAAAGAAAAAAGAAAAGGAAAGAAAATAAAAAAAAAAAATATAGTGGTAGAAAGTTATTCAGCAAAATAAGAAAATAATAAAATGGGATGACAAAGAAGGGCGATACCAAGGACGTGGAAAGAAAACAGAAACACAAAAAAAAAAGATAGAGAAAGAAAGGAAGAAAAAAAATATAAATAGAGTTTGATTTTAAATTAAGTTAAGAATATTTAGTTTATGTTATTATTTATAAATTTCATTTTTTTTGAATGTCATGTGAAAATTATTATTATATGTGTGTTATTATTACGCTTTCTTTCTGTTGAACTTATTTGGTTCGGTTGTTGTTATTATTTTTAAATTCTCGCCAACTCTTCCCTATCCTCTTGTCTCTATAATTTCCGCCATTTTTCATTATTATTTTCGAATATGAAGAAAAATGATACAAAATACATAAATATATACGCACATAAAAATTATTTACCAAAAAAAGGAAATTATTATCATGACTTTTTAGAATATTAAATACTATATAATATTAATTTACAGTTATGGATGGGATTTTTTGTTTAACCTTAGAATCAAAATAAATTAAAACATAAATTTTAGATTAAGAAGTACAGTTTCTAGTTCATATTTTCGTTATCCGAGCCTCCCAAAGCCTGGTAATTGATCTATCTATATAAATAAAAACGAATGCTTATTTGTGTATTTGTAGCGAAGAGGCTTCTAAACTATTATGCTGGGCTATTTCTGAGCCAGTCGGCTCTAACAAATCGAGAAATTTTAGAAATGAATTTCGATGTAATTAGATGTTGCGATGAACTGCTTTGACCCAAAAGAAAGTCTCATAGTATTTTTATCGAGTACCGTTAACCTATTGAGGCACAATTTGCTATGTGTAATTTTTGTATTCATTTTTTTCAATAACATCAAGTTCAATTGCAAACTTATTAAGAGGCTTTACAAAGCGCACTGAGTATTAGATAATATATGTATACAAATTATTATTTAATATAAAATTGAAATAAACATAAATGCTGACATAACATTTTTTGTTAGGTCAAAAATTCTAAGTGTTAACATCTATTCAAAAAAATATTTGTATGATAGCAAGTGTACTGCATTGTATGATATAAATATAATATTTTTGTGATCAAATTACATTTTTTTATTTTATTTTGTAATGTTAATATAGTGAATGATAATGATTCACATAATTTTTGGTTGAAATTTTTGGTCAATGATCTTTATATAATAATGAACTAGGTCAGTTAATATTGTAATGCATTCTTTTAACCCAAATAAAATTAGTTGTAACTAAGCAACAGATTTTAATCCTATATTGCTCTAGATATCGGCGTAGTGATTAAGATGTCAGCCTTTCAATTGAAGAGTCTCGGCTTCAAACCCTGGTCGGATCATAACAATAAATAAATTCATCCAATTTCATGACCACAACTGTATCACATATAAAATTTATGTGAAAAATATATAAAAAGAAAAAAAAACATAAATTATTTTAAAGAAATGTATGATGAGAAGAAGAGAATGATGTAGGAGTGAAAATTTGATATTAAAACTGAATAATTTGAAACATAAAATATATGTAAAAATAAAACTTTCAAGTCATTTTTCTTTCAACAAATGAATGAGCATAAAAAAAATTATTATTACTGGACAGATATATTTTCATTTTCAACATTTTTTTTCTGGAAAGTTGTTTTTCATTTTCCAAAAAGGAAAAGGAAAAACATTTTCTTTCATTTTATAAAATTAGAACTGGAAAAACAAACCAACTTTCATTATATTAGAAATAAAAATAAAAAGTCAGAATACAACAAAAAAACCTAAGGAGAGCATGAGGGTTAAATAAAATTTTTTTTGTTGATAAATTGATATTGATAGTTGATACCCTTGAGAATTTATATACAAAAATAGCAATTTTTTTTTTAATATGGAATTAGAATGTGGTGTCAGAAATGATTTTAGAAACTTGTTATAATGAAGTAATTGAATCATAATTATTACTTTGCTATATTTTTAAGATTCTGATTCTGATAGAATAATATTTTATTTTATTTCTTTCACTTTTCTGTTTTTTTTTTTTGGTTTTTAGTGAAGGCATGAGAAAAGAAATTATCATCAGTTTTTATTTTAATTTCAATATTTTTTTAATGAAAATTAATGAGAATACGATTATAATGGAATATTTAAGTGTAATTTTAATATAAATTTATGATTTGTTTTTACTTTTTGTGTGTGGTTTGTAAATTAATTGGAATATTTTATAATTTATAGTGGATTTTGAAATTATACTCTTTTCAGGTCGCCTTTGTTCTTTTTCAAATGAACTTTGGTATTTCTTTAAATGAATTTACAGTCGCTATTGTGACTTTTACAAACTGACTTTCGCTATTGTGACTTTTTTTTATGATTTTTGGCATTCTAAAAATTTAATCATTATTTGACATTTATTAAATAGTGTCATAAGCTCTGATTAAAAATTTTCGTAATGAAATAATTCGATATTGTTTTTACAAAAATTAAGTTTTTTTATAAAATTTTGGAAAAAAACAATAAGTATTTTTTTTAAATAAAATATTTTTTCATTTGACTGATAGTTCAGTGGTTAGAGTGGCGACTTTTCAATCAAAAATTCTCTGATTCAAATCCTGGCCAGATCATATCTAATCAAAAAATATGATTTATAATTGATATCGTAATAGGTTATACCATAATATAAAATAATTTTAACTGCCACACCTGAAAAGGAAAGGCAGATTCACTAACGTATCACATTGTATTTGATAGTGGACTGTACATAAATAAATAAATAAAAATATTTTCTAAGTCAAAAAAGTCATAAAAATTATGATAAAAAAATATAATGAGTTCTGGATTAAGGCTGTCAGTCTCTTTTCAATTTGTTCTCTAATTTATTTTCTTTTTTTTGTTTCTATTAAGAATCGGCGGCTTGACTTGTGTTTCTTACGATAAGGTGCTCTTTTTTATTTAAAAAACAATAAAAAGTCTTGAATCTCTTTATTAGTGCAAGGCTTTGATTTCCAAAGTCTATCACCCTCCCTAGTCAGAATATAATGTTGATAAATATCCTTGACTTTATAGTTAGATTGATAAGATATCATAGTAATACTTGAGTTCAGTTACATCGGAATTGATATATTAAATATTTATGCAATTTCAGCTCCATGCTTGGACAGATTGAAAATTTATAAAATTCATCAAATGTAAGACTATAACTAAACTTTTGAGGACGCTTTTCATTTCCAAAATTTTCTGTTAGAAATCTTAAAAAACATATGCCAAAAAATTTAATAAAATCCCATAAATAAAACAATATTCAACAATTGTTTTTTTCCTTCAAAATAAATCACTATGCCTAAATTACCTTTAAAAACCACATTAGAATTCGCTCACTATTAAATGCCTCATTAGTTTAAAATTAGAATAAACAAATTCGAAAATGTCATAAAACAGTATTGAATAGAGATCATTTACAATCTTTCAATCAATATTCTATCAATCTTTTAATCAGTTTCCTTTCAATAAATACTACATATAATCATTAAAACTAATCAGTATTTACAAATATGTCATTTAAATTACAGTTGTTATTTAAATTTATTTTATGGAATTTTCTTGTTTTTCATTTGATTTTTTTTAGAAATTTACATAAAATGGATTCGTCATCAATGCATTATTGTTGGTCTTCTATTGTTTGTAAAATCAAATTATATGTCTGTCAATTACATATTTACTAGAAAATTAAAAAGGAAAACATTGATATAAATAAAATGTTTTTGATCCTATATTTTTTATATTGTAATATTATTAGAATTTTTTTATTTTTGATGTAAATGAAAAAAAAAGTGTTGCCAACATAAGAAAATTTTATATATTTTTAAACCCGTATGATTATAGGTCAAAGGGTATAATAAACTTGTCATTATTAAAGTTGGGTGTCTGAATTTTGCCAAAAATAGTTTAGTATGGGCAAAGTTACTGCAAAATTTACCTGCCATACAACACCTTCTTTTATAGGTAATAAAACTTGTATATTTGAAATTTTGCCAAAAGTAATTAATGTTTATAATAATAATAGTATAATGATTATATAACAATCATACGGGTACCCCAGAGTTGACACAGTCTACTCTACTACACTCTTCCTCGTTTATTTAAAAATTGGGGCTTACTAAATAGAATATAATATAGGAATATTATATGCTTATTTTTAGGTGTGGAAGAATTTGTAAAAGAAAATTACTTTATAAAATACCTTTCCTATCGATTAAAAACTTGTAACTTGTGTTTGTCCAGTACATTTCAGAGGCTTCCATAAAATTTTAAGGAAAGCACTAGAACATTTTTGCCTAGATTGTCAATTGTCATATTTGACATAAAATGCTTTTGATATTTTAGTATCAGAACTACTTGACCTTAAATTGGGTTTTAGAATTTTCTAATTCTTGAGCATTTATCCATTACTTTAAAAGATTTACCAGTTACCACAATGTGCTTCAAAATTCATTTTTCTTCGTTTCAAATCTCACTTATTAATATATAAGTTAATATTGGACCAGGAGAACCAGAAAATCCATTCGTCGTTCTGCAATAACGGATTTGTGAACTAAAATCGTAAAACAAAGAATTGCCAACATATTGTAACTATTGTTCTCGGATGATCCCTGTCTGGGAATGCCATATACTAATTAATATATTTAATAAACGCAGAATATAGAAATATATGCCTTAAATCCGAATCCTCAAAGATTCCTTGGAATGCCCCTAGTAGACTCTTTCCTAATAGTTAGAAATTCAAGGGGAACGATTAAGTTTTTTTAACCCTAATGTACAATTAATTAAATTTTTAATGATTTTCTAAATATTTTCTATTAAAATACATAAATTTTTCTTAACATATATGGTAACACTGTATTACTATAAAATCACTAAAAACTAAATTCTAAGCTGATCCTTTTACAAATTGAATAAAATATAAAAAATAAAATGTTTTTATTTTACATATCCTATAAATAAATAAAAAAATAATAAAAAAAATCAAAAAAAAAAAAGATAACCGTAATTTTATTATAGTGTTATTTAATTTTCTATTTTTTAGTTGTGTTTTTTTTATTTTTATAAAAACAATCTAAACATCATAACCTATAACAACATGTATACAGTTTACAATATGTATACAGATTACTATATACATTTTATTCCCAATATAACAGTTGTGATGTTCTTGTATAACACAATAGTAATCGATTTGTAAAGGATAGTTTTTTTTTTCATGAAATTTTATCCCTGATTTTTCAATTTTTATCCTGTTATTTTTCAATATAATATTAATATATATATATATATATACATAAAAATATATATATAAAACGTAACGGTATATAGTAGATCTATTTACTGTAAACTACTTAAAATCGGACATACAAAAAAATAAAATAGGAAAAAAAAACAGGACATTCCATTCAAATTGCATCACTTAGTTTGGTAAAGAGGAATCTGTCTAGTTTTTTTTTTTATTGAATGTTTTTATTTTTTTGTTGTTGTTTTTTTTTTTTTTTTAATTAAATAGGATGATAGTTTTTTTTTACTTCACTTTTTATTTTGTTATTCCAGAAATTGTAGCCCATTCATATGATAGGATATACACATAGAATATCTAGGACTACATCGTATTGAATATTGTTATTTGGATTTTAAATTCAATTTTTTTTTTTATTACTTTTAATAATATAAAAACATAATATAATAAATGGGGACAGGGTGCTTTAAGGATGTTACGAAATAATTTGTAGGAGATTCAAAGTTATTTAGAATGTATATCTAAAAGTTTAGGTAACAAGAAGCCTTTTCAATTTTACGAGATGGAAATGTGTTGTTAAACTGTGTTTAAGAAAGCTTTTTGTTATATACTGTAGACCTTATGTGTGAAGAGCTTTCTTAGATTAAAACTGTAAAAACAATGTATACATAACTGTAAAATTTATTAACAGGCAATAAAAAAATTTGGTTGGATTTAAAGTCAAATTTTGTTAAAAGCATAGTTGTATAAAATAAGGAAATATCTAACCTCAACCTGATATTTCAGGGACCAGCTTTGCAGCATTCAACGGTTTTTAACATTCTGGGTATAAAGTTAAAGTGAACACCATCCAGGTGCAATAATTTTTTGGTTTATATCTTATAGGGTATATGCTTGGATGTATTTTATATTTCTGTAATATTTTAAGAGATCTTCTATAGTAGGTATTAAGTAAAAAAAGTGGTAAAATGCACGTAATTAGGCTAGAACCCTTCAAAGAGCACTTGCACATCTCGATAAAGTGAAACTTAGAAAAATTCGTCATACAAATGTTGCCTATCCCTTAACACCTATATTTCTCAGCCATGACTCAACAGTTTGGTCAACAACCTTGTTTTATTAATGCCTTTGGCTGAACAGTTTGGTCAACAACCTTCTTTAATAAATATTTAGTACAGACAAACACCTATTCTAACCTTTTATCGTCCTTATAATTTAAATACTTTACCACCTAACATTAAACACCCAGTACTATAAGTAGTCATTTTTTTTATTTTCTAAAATTTTAGATTTGTATACATGTAAATACAAATGCCCATTTGAAAGCTTGATATTATGCAGTTATGCATTTATTAAATTGAAAACAATCTCATAGTAATTGTTGTTGTTGTGTTTGTTGTTTTTTTTTTGGTTTCAATTTAAGGGTTTTTTCTTTTTCTACCTATCTTCTATTTCAAATTCAATTGTCTATATTTGATATGCATGTATTTACATATAATTGTATTTGTAATTCGTTTTTATTGCAAATAAAAAAAAAAAAAAAATTATCTGTGAAATAAAAAATCGCATTTGAATGTAATTGTATTTAGTAAATTTTTTTTTTTTATGGTAGGTCAGGTTTTTATGGGATCGCTCTAGTGATTTTGATTCAATTCAATTTGATTATTTATTGATACAGTTGAAATTTGGCTTTTTTTTTTTTGGTAACAGATTTGGTAATCATCGAAATATAAACTGTGCTAGGTATAAATGATTTTTTAAAACAGTCTGGTGGTTAATAAAAGTTGTTTTAAATTTAGTTGAAAATAAAAATACAAAAATTAGGTAATGGTAAAAATGTTAATTGGAATAAAATAAATTTAAAAAATAAATTAGTCGACTATATAAGTTAAAATGGTTATTTTAAAAAGTTATATATAGCGCCTAAAACTATGCAATATTTTAAAAAAACTGTTGATTGCAGGCGCCAACGATTTAAGTGTTTAGAACTTTTTGTCGAAGAGGTCCAAGTTTGATTTCAACACAGATTGCAGTTATTTAATTAAAAAAATGGGAATTAGTGAAAAAGTACCCTTGATCAAATATAATACAAACACTTATTTATTTTATATCATAATATTACTTAAAGTTTGACAAAAGTTGAGTTCTCTTGATTAAAGTTGAGTTATTACACAAATTTTGAACCTAGTTGTTGAATTTCAATATTTGATTCAAATTTTACATTTTTTTTAATGTTCTGATTCTGCAACATTTAGTTGTAGTCGATTCCATAAACTTATTTATCAGCTTCTTGACTCACCTCCATCTTACAAAATTAAGCACTTTTATCTGTATTTATTATTACATTCAAGAATTTTTTAGATAATTGTTTTGCCTCATATATTTGGGTAAACGTAGTTTCTTGTATCTCCTAGGCTCCATTAACAAATGCTATACTTCTCCAACGTAACATAAATCATAATTTTTTAATATAATAAGAGTTATTTACTGCAACTGCTTAGAAGTACAATATATGGTTTCAGCTATACATTTCATATAGTCTTTAGAATATGTTTTAAGCCACTATTTTATATAATATATGAAACAAATAAATTTGAAATTATTTTATATAAAAAAGAAACAAATTATTTTAATGGCTAAAAATAAAAACACACAAAATAAAATAAATTCAAAGAGATTTCCATATTATATAAAAAGTATTACATATTATTTTTTTATATTTAACATAAAATTTAATTAAAATTATTTTAAAATTACAAATGTCGGGCCACAAAACAAAAAATCAAATCAAATAATATATAAATTAGTTTTATTTTATTAATTTATTTTATAAAAATTTTAAAATAAAAAAATTAATTAAATTTAAAATTAAAATATATAGGTTTCAAATAAAAAGTAATTACAAAAATAAAGTAAATAATTATAAAATTTTTTAATTAAAATTGATTAGAAAGGTTGAAATCGAATTGATACTTTTTAAATTCTAAATATAATAATTAAATTTTAATATAGATATCTGTTTTAAATGATAATACACCAATTTCGCCTAAGTGTATGCAATTTAATAAAAATAATATCAATATATCCGATATCTCCACATTTTTATATATTTGTATATGGACTATTAGAATATATACTCGTATAAACTCTTTTGATATGAAGTTATAGCAAAATAACCAAAATAGTATTGCATAATATTAGGCGCTATCTAAATTTTTAAATTAAATTTTTTTCTTTTTTTTTATCACTACCGTTTCTTTGGATCCTATTATATGGAATTAAGATATTTGAAAAAATGTACTCTCCGATTTTATGGGAAAACTAAAATAGAGTTAGGAAAATTTAAAAAGTTCCATTCTTGAGCCCGAAAAATCCGAAATAGTAGCCCCCAAAAATTTAGGTGCCATTTTTATTACACTTACCTTAATTTTTAATTTCTGCTTAAGTTTTTATCACTGAATCCGGAATTTGATTTTTTAAATCATGTACAATCCACCTCCCAAATTTTGAAAATTTTTAAAAAAAGAACCAAAGATTTACAAAAGGACCAATTTTATTTGCAAAATTTCCAATCAGTTTAGTTTAAAAAAAAATTAAATTCAATTGAAAAATAGCTCATTTCATGTGAAAAAGGAACCAAGTTCATTTGAAAAGAGTGTATAAATTAATTTTCAGAAAGTGTACTCAAGATACAAAAACAAAATTATCTAAACGTGACTTTAAGTTAAATTGTTTAATTTAATTTTTTCTAATTAACTTATTCTTTTTTTCTATTCCGGGTTTTTTTTCTTACCAATGGTCTTCCATTTTAATTTTAATAGTCCCCATATTCTCTTTATAAAGTGGACCACTTAATTTTTAATACAATTTTTTAAATTGTCTTAGCATTTTCATTATCTTCCTTGCTAAATATATTCCAAGATTCAAAAATGTATGAATAGGTCAAGCGTATATTTGAGAAACTTTTCTTATACTTTTTTGTATCTTTGAAATAAAAAATGTCCCTCGTTGCAGTCTACAAGATAACTTTCTTCATTATACCCATTGTATATTTGATAGAAAAATCTCTTAAAAAAAAATAAATTTAAAATGGAGAATTTCATATTAAAGAAAACAAAAAATTTTTAAATTATGATCATTTTTATTCCATACTTATGTTATAAAATTTTATTTTTTTCTGCTAAAAAAAATTTGAAAAAAATAAAATACGTTAAAAAAAAACTTTTTTTTTTAAAGTAGACGACTATGCAATATTTTCAGCAAAATTCCCAGTTTATTCCAGAAGATTAACAACAATGAAATTCTAATTTTTTGGTTTGTGTGGACTTTGTGTGTGTTTTTTTTTTACTTTGTAGAATGTACAATGCACGGCTTAAAATATTTTTGTCTTGACCAACTTGCAAACACGTACAAATATTATAAACCCCCACCAGACTCTAAATAAAAATATTATTCTTTATTTATATGTCCTGATTCGGCTTTTTTTTTTTTTGCTGGTGTTTTTTATGTGTAATATTTTGTAATATTTTCTTTTTTGGAGTCTAAAAAAAATGGTTTTGAAAATGGTTTTCCAGGGCTACAAAAGTTTTAAAGATAATGATAATTGTGAATTGACCGTCCGTCCGTGAATTGACCGTACCAAACTAAAAGATCTGAGAAGAACTTCTTAAGAAATTTATAAAATAAGGAGTCCATAACTTAAGGAATCACTTATTCAAAAACTTGAATTGATAAAAATCTTGAGTTATAAGATAATGTAGATTACCACTAATTACCACAGGCATAGCTCATGAAAAATTTTTAGTTTCTAAGGTTTTTAGAAAACTCAGCCTGTTAATTTCAAATAACATCAGCTTGTTAATTTGCTGAAGAAGATTATAACAGAGAATGAAGTAAAAGAGCTAATTAAAATTCAAAATAACACTTAGATTAAATATCAGGGACGACCGTCAATGGAGATGGTTCTGCTACGAGTGAATACAACAATCTGAAATGGCTGTCACAATTAGACATTCAAAAATGTAATGTGAAGTAAATGGTGTAAATAATAAGACTTTATTAATTAAAAAGATTGTTAAAGAGTATTAGGGTACTAAAAAGAGTAAGAGTATGCAAGGGTCTGTCACAAGATGTAAGCTATCGTACAAAAATGGTCTAACACTGATGATTTGTCTGCTGTAATTACTCCATATATTCTGTAAATACTGCGACTCTCTACATTAATTATGGAAGTAAAATAGATAAAACAAAAAATTTGGAAACCACAATCTAGTGAAGAAAACCTGAGTTCCAAAAACCAAAGTTCAATTATATATAACTGGGATGAATAATAAACTAAAATATTTAACAAATGTTCTAAAATAATTACAATATATGCTTAATAGTTAACATATAGATGAGAACTCGTATATATTATATATTTAAAGTGACTTCCAAATTCCAAAAATGAATTAAATTTTACATTAAAGACAAACTTGTATATTTTTATACATATAAACTTTATTTAGTACAATTGGTCTTGCTGCGAGAAACTTATGAAGGCATCACCATGGTTACCTTATCAAATTTTTATTATTATTAAATTTTATTATTATTATTAAAATTTTATATTAAAAGACTTTCATAATTTTATGCCAAATCTTAGATAAATACTATAGATTTAGGTTGGGCACGTTAAACCACTCTGGATCCAAGCCCCTTTTGATTCCTTGTTATTATATGCTAGATTTAATAACTTAATTATTATTAATTGTAGCGATTTAATCAAGAATCAAATAAATCCTATTAAAAATCGTACCACCTTTTTTTCGTAACCAAATACTGTTATCTTTATAACGGTTAAAAATTCAATTTAACTGTTTTATTTTATATTATTTTTGAATGCATTATAATTTCTATTTTCATTTTCAATGTTTCTTGTTGGAAAATTGAGAAAAATGAAAAGCGAGAAAAACTGAAACCGGATTATCATTGCAACAATACAATGTTTTAACGACATCCTTATTTTTCATTTCATTTTTTTTCTCGTCCTTTTTCTTTTTAGTTGTTGTTGTGTTTTTTTTTAAATAAAGAGTGAAAATAATACTTTATAATATAAAATAGAAACAAAAAAGAAAATGATATCCTAGAAAATTCATTTTCACAAAAAAATAAGTAGAAAAAAAAAAAAGAAAATTTAGAATTAGAGTGTAGAAAATTGCGATAAAAATCATAACGAAATAATAGTTGAATACATAAGACATAAAACATAAGACACATATATACAAAAAAAAGTTTTTTAATAGAAAATAAAAATGAACAACGACAGAGAGAAAAGATGATAATAATTTTGTATTAAAACAAAAAAAAATACAAGTAATTAAAATAATCAAGGGTTTTTAAAAAAACACCTTTAGAAAATTAATCACCATAATCATTCCTAATTGTGCCTAAACGGTAGGCCAGAAAAATGATTTAACTGGCGCAAACTATTTTCAAAGCTCCTTTACTTCTTAAAATTTCAAGTTTATAACGTAAAGGTTTGAAAGATACAAGGAGTCAAAAATTTTGCAGAATTATTTGGCATATAACGGTAAATTGGAATATTGTGTGGTAACACTATTAATTTATTTTACGTAAAATTTTATTTACTTAAGCAGCTGTCGTTTCCCATTCGTTGTTTGAATATAAACTTTATTGAAATTGTACTCAAGGAATTTTAATCTTAGGGTTTCCAAACTTCTGTGGTTTCGGGGCTTCGGATTTATAGCGGCTAAAACAGCAGAAAAAAATTGTTCATTAAAAATCATCTTCCATAACTTTAACTTCATTGTTTTGATTTGAATGGTTTTGAGGTTTTGTAAACACCCACATCGGCAGACAAACAGGCAGATGGACAGAGTCAGTCTATAATAGTCAGGTTTTTCAAATTTGTTTTAATAAAAATATGCTATGCGCTAAGAAACACTTTTAGTTGACGCTGAAATAAAATGCTGAGATATTATGAAATGCATTTAAAAAATAAAAAAAAAATACGCGAAATTATACTTCATATATTTCAAGACTAAGTGTATATATATAAGAGCAAAATGAGCCAAATTAAATACGAAATATTTTAACAAACACTATTTTTAATAAAGATTTATGAAGATTTTTCAGTGTTAAAAAATAGCATAATATTTTATACAAATTTTTGTATTTATTTTTTATTATAACCTTCTATATCATAATTATTGGAATAGAAATTTTAAAGACAAATATAATGGATTGGATTTTCTTAAAATTTTATTATTCTTTATTTAAAATAATAAGAGTATTCCATAACTAGATTTATTAAGCTTTTATAATTAAGATATATTTAAAGATCTAATAACGCAGATCGAGTTTTTCTAGTAGATCAATATGCTTTATTGATTATATGACCCTGTATTTACTATACAAAGTATAGTCAACAAAGTTCATAATTAGGGGTTTTCATCATGTTCTACTACTAGACTAATCTTTAGTAGGCTTTAGACAACTCCTGATTTTAATTTTAAGTTATCTTACTACTTAGAGTAAATATTTTAAATGGTCTAATGTGAGTTATATGATTCAATTAAAATGAAATTTTATTCTTATGTATATATTGTTTAAATCATAGATTTTAAATAATTCAAAAATCTTTTGCATTACAAGTAAACAATTCACTGCATCTTTAATACTGGATGAACAGTAGAGAAGAAAATCACTATATTTAGAATTCCTTAGTATACTTATACAGGGTGTTCGGAATTTAAAGATCATAAAGAAAATAGAAGTGATAGAGAAGTTCATCATAATTAACAAATTGTTTCGTGATTGTTCTAGGCCAGAATATTCTACATATGATTCTTAGGTATTTATTTATGAATGCTTATAGCCTGCTGTTTGTAGTACTCGAAGTGAGCCAGGTCTATTTCCAATACATTTGGATGCCTCTACGGAAAATTTGCAGTTAGATGTTTCTGGAGATTTGTAAGTTTCTTTATACAGATTGCAATCTACCAACCGATGCTTTAACTTTCTAGAGGCCGCTAACCCATTCTTTTTGCACTTCACCACTGGTTGATATAGTTGCCAAGGTAACAGAAGTTATTGACATATTTAATTGAATAATTAAATTAATAAATAAAATATTATCGTAAAAGGTTTAATTTGCAACCTGCATTTGATGGAATCCTGATTTTACAAATCTTAAATTACAAAATCAAAGGTTTAGTTTCTTAAATTGTTCCTTTAATAAATGTTAACTCACCTAAAAGGTAGCAGCGCTCTTTAGATTTAAACTTCCTATGTTAAAACATTTTGAAACTACCTCAGCTCTTTATCAGCAACCTTAAAACATAAAAAAGTTTATATTAAAGTTTTATTTTAAAACTTTTCATATACACGTATAAAAATCTTTTTTAAATACTTTTCTTTTATTATTTTTAAAATCCATGATAATTAAAAAACAAAACAAAAACAAAAAAAAAATTTATTTACTCATTCTTAAAAAAAAATTAAATAATTTCACTGTCTCTTGAAGTGATAACTGTGTGTATTATTTTGTAACATTATCTCTTTTTTTCAGTTCACAATTTTTTTTTTTTTTTTTTTTTTAACAAACTTGCAAAACAACAATTTAACAAACTTAAGAACACATCTATCTCTTTTCTTAACATTTTTTTTCTCTTTTTATTCCTTTTTTTGTTTTTTTGTTTTTTTTTTAAGAATTCAAAAAATAAAAAAAAATGCAACAAATTCTCAAAGTTAAAAAGAATATCCACCATCCAAGAATATTCATTTCAAACGGTTTGTTTTTGTTTTTATTATTATTTTGTTGTGCAATACATAAATAACATATACCTATACAATGACATATAAATATACAGTTATAAAATATATACATATTTCTTTTCACTTTGTTAAGGATATTTAAGTACACTTAAGTACCGTAATCTTAATGATAAAGGATTGTACATACAATAATATATCAGTATTCATATACCTATGGTATATATATTCACAATATTTATATCCAGTACAGTGTTTGTTCATTTTCTTCATTACTTACGAATATATCTTTAAATATTCTTTTTACAGTTACTTTTTTTTGGATACAAGGATAATAGTTTCATTTTTTAAGAAAACCTTTTAGATATGAATGGGAAGTGGATTTGATGCGTCTACTAAAAAAAAAAACAAAAACAGTGATTCACTATTAGTCACTCAATTCAAACTATGAATATGTTTAGTATATTCTTGTATATATACATGATTATATACGTATACATATTAATGTAAATTGTTGTCTTTTATTTATCAAAAGAGTGCATAAAAATTACTGTTACTTTTGTATCTATTTTTTGTTTTTTTTTGTTTTTTTTTTTAGAAAACATTCTTTAAAAATCAAGTATCATATTATATAAGTATATAATATATCAGCTGAAGATTTGTAACGGAATAATTTGTACAGTTATTAAAAAAAAAAAAACAAGTTTTTGAGGTTTTTAGAATAACAGTAGAATTTAATAATAAGTTATAAAGAATGCTTGCAGCTATTTTTAAAATAAATTTAATGTACAATACTAAATCTAAACTTGTTTTAATGTACAGAGAGTTACAAAAGTATAAGACATATTATGGAGAACTAGTATGTTTTATGATATTAACAAATAAGCGTCAAAATAAGAAAAGAGATAACGGAAATGGATTGGTCACACGTTAAGTTAACCAAAGAACTATACTAAACGTAAGGAATGAGAATGAACTGCACAGAAAAAAGGAAATAGTTATAAACCCGGGAAACGTAACACTGGCCAATTTAGAAAAAAGAAGAAGACAACCTCAAGACCTGATCTGAAATTCAATAACTAGTACAAAAAAGAGTTATATAACGGAGCTTTGGGAAAGCCCTATCCTCCCAAAATGTAAATATGGATAAAATATATATGTATATATATATATATATATTAATTAGGAGAAATAGCACACTCAACTAGCACCAAATATATAATAGATTGAGAGTTTCGAAATTTCTGTGGTCATATGATAGTTTCGTTAAGATAATTTAACGAAAATCATTTTTGATCAATATGGATATACTTTAAGTCTATAAATTTAATAGAATTTCCGTTTAGAATACTTAGTTTAAATATCATCTTCAATACCTACCTGGCCCTATTCCGTGTCCGTGACATATCCTCACCGCGTTTAAATCGCCCGCCATTATTACATCTCATCATTATGATGTCTACTATCCTTTGTCTTCATTCTCTGCTGGTATTCATTTGCACTTTGATTTGGCGTTAGACATTACCTTACATTATACCTTATTTTTGTTTCTATTTCTACTTTTGATCATTTAAAATTCGTTACCTACAGCTAGACAACAACCTAGACCAGTTAGTAATTTTTCTATGCCTCGATTAAATTCTTATTCATGATTGCAAGAATTATATTCCTGTTCACGTGTCGTAATCGTTAAGAAGCTTTGGCTAGCCATATTAAATGTTAGGATCAACTGCAGTGTCTAATAAGGATCTTGTGACCTTAAGGCTCTTAATATATAAAACAAAGTAAGCAACACTTTTCTGACTGCTTCATTATCATTTATATTAGAAAATTTAAATTTGAAATGTTCCCTAGAAGTATGCAATTTTCTCACTTCTTACTATAAATAATGGCCTTAGCAGCCGAGGCCTTGATTGATTATACTCACTTCCTTTGTGATCAAATAATACTATAAATAAGTAAAATAAATAAAAGTTAATTTGACAGACGGACAACTTGTTAAAAAAAACATTCAGTTTAACTTAAACATTAAAGAGTATCATAATTATGAAAATTTAAGAATCCATATAAAATAATAAGACACTAAAGACTAAATATTTTTCATTCTTAATTTCGAAACATTTCTTTTAAAATATAAAAAGTATCTTAATCTTTTTTTTTTATATTTTATTTCTTTTTATTAAATTTTATCTTAAGTATAAGAACTCGTACCCAGTTTATATTTTCATAATATGTATTAAAATGAATATTTTCTGAATATTAAAAAGTATGCACTTTGTATTTTAGTCATTCATAATAAGGTCCTTGAAATAATCTTGAATTATTCAAAAAAAAAAATAATGGTGTTGAATATTAGTTAAATATAAAAAAAGTGTTTCTTTTAAAATTTTTATATTGAAAGCAACTCTAAATGTAGAATGCAGGAAAAATTTATCGAAAATAAATAATGAGATGAATTAAATTTTAGCTCTTTGAATACGGTTCATATTAAGAATTGTAGAAACAAGAGGAACTTAGTCAAAAACAGTCAGTTTTATTTTAAATAATTGTTTTAACTTAAAATATTTTTTAATAGTATTCAAATGTAAATGTATGAGAAGATGAAACAAATGTGTCAATTGTTTGGTTCAAAAAATTTTAATAATTAATTTGTATTTAATTCGAAAACTAGCTAATATTCGTTGCGCGTTGCTGCGGTTTACCATTGATTTTTGATTGAAGTTGATGTTATTGCACATAGTTAATTGTGCCATGGTCAACGGAACTCGACTCGAACGAATATTTTGAGACTTTCTTTTGAGTAGTACCAGTACTTCGAAAAATTTGTTATTGACCATTTCTCGTGCCTATATGGGTTAACAAATTCCATGTCTGTTAAGGGAGTCAACTCTATTTTCAAAGAGCAACACGCATACAAAATTTGAAGTCAATCCCTCAAACCGTTTTTATTTTATAACAAAATTTAAAAACTGGCGATCAGTCTCAACTTGGCGGTCTGTAAGAGCAAAATGGTTAGCCCAAGAATACTTTCTGTCCGTACGCCAAAAATAAACTTACAAACATTTGCTTTTATATCTTAGAAGAAGATAGATGTATAGATATATTTATTACATTCCCCTTTCCACTCCTTTAAGGAGTATAGAGAATACACCGAGTCTATTTAGACTCGACTATAGATATATCTGTTCAATGGCTAGAGGCAAATCTAATTTAATTTAATAAAACTGAAAGTGATTTAATTAATAAAAATATTTGTAACCAGTGGGCATGGGCACCTTATTTATCATAATGCAAACACTTTGTTTAAATAATCTTTAAAGTTTTTACCAATTTACGTTTTACTAATTTTTGCTTTTTCAATTTGAATTATGATACACAGGTATCACAGTTCAGTCAAAAACTAAAACAAAAACTAAAAGTTTTTAATATTTTTTAATTTAACAAAATATTACTTAACATTTTGACTTTAATCAAAAATTACAGAGCACAGATGTTGAAGGTAAAGTGAAACAATTAAAACGAAAAAAAATTGATGTGGAGAAATCTACGTAAAATTTATTAAGAAGTGGATCTCTAAATGTATACAGTTATAGTAAAAAAAAGGCTTCTAAAATAATTAAAAGTTTTTATTGAATTAGCTTTCTGAATGTGGTACTGAGTTACAATTTGAAAAAAAAAGAAAATTAGTATTGAAGTTCGGACAAAGTTTTTTAGTACTCTTTGCTCTTTTTCAAAGCTTTGAATTCTCGTTACTGTATTTTACTTCTAATGAACCGAGAAAGCATCACAGAACTCCGATATTTTACTCCTAACTTTGTCTTGATCATTCCATTCAGGTTTGAGGCGATAGAGGTTGTGAGTTCTGTAGCTACATCCTGCCTTTTAACAGTTCCTTACTTCTAAATATAAGTATCAGAATATATTAATAATTTTAGTAGAGGCAGATTTTACTAACTACCTATAAAAGAATTGACCAAGAGGCAGTGTAATTCCATTGGGAAGGTTCATCTAAAACTACTCTAATTATTTTTATAATTTTCCGAACGTCTGTCTCATAAACCCCCAAAAAAAGTAGCACATTGCTCAATTTAACTGAATTTTGGCGAAATGCTGGAGTCCTTTCACTTTTAAATAGATGCAATTTTAAACGATGATCTTTGTCTAGAGAAATAATAACGGTTCATCCTCGCTGAAAAACTTGGATGGAAAAAGTACAAGATTTCGCTTTTTTTTTAAATTACAGGCTTTTTGAACCAAACTTTAGGAACTGATCTGTGTCACAAATGTGTAATTTGGTTACAAGCATAAAAAATTGGAAGGATTTGTACTGATGGGGTAAATTGGATGGAATAAGAAAGTTTAAATGAAATAGTTAGAATGATCATCCGTGCATGTTGGAAATTATAACAATAGGATACGGAAATTTGTTTATTATCTGATTTAAAGAATTTCCAATTGGAATTTTGCCGCCCACTATTGTATGAACTAAGTCTATTGTATATAATATGCATATAGCTTCAAATTACAACAATATTCTAAGAGAGACAAAATAAAAACGTTCTTCCAATCCATACCTTCTAGTTTCCTCAAAGTCTTTCTCCAATGAGTTTTCATATTTCCTTACTGCTATCGTATATCTCACACGGAAATTTTAATTGAAAATCTTATATCCAAAGTCCTTGCAATTATTGAATTTTCCCAGCTTCAATTTTTTGTTGTAAATTGGTTTAATCTTTCAAAAAGGAACACCTTATTCTAATGTATACCTTTTAACATGTTACATAACCATTCAAAGGCATCAATGTGTAAAGTCTATATACAACAAATACAAAAGGACGAAATCCAAAAAAATATTTAATTACAAATAAGTTAGAGAGAGAAACAAAATACTTTTAAAGGAACTTGGTTGGTTTGTAATATAACTTAGGTTATAGGTTTCTTAATTTTTGTATTTTTTGTTACGCTCCACTACTAATGATAGGTTCTTTTTTTTTCCAAAAATATCCATTTTAATTTATATTTTCTTTTACTAGGTCTATCTAGGCCTCAATAATTTCCCTACTCTTAAATTTCTGGAATGTATCCAATATTTTTAACAAAAAAAAAAAATACAAAATCCAAAAGCAACAAGAGCAACAAAAACAACTGTAACAAATGTTGAAAATTATACCAAAAAGACATTAGATTCTGGGCCTTGTGTTTTAATAAATTTTAACACTAACAATTCTTATTATTTTTTAACCATTGTTTAATGGGGTTCTCTGAGGTTCTCTGCAGAGTATAGAGATGTAAAATATAAAAATAAATAAAATAACTGTAATTAAAAGCTAAAAAGAAAGAAAAAAAAAAAACACAATAAAAGTAGTAATAAGTCATGTTGAATAAAAATGGAACTGGATTCAAAATGAAAATGAAAATGAAAGGATCAAATGAAGGATTATTATGAATTTTTAATGGGACGGAACCTTTAAGGTAAAAAAACAAAACAAAAAGAAATGAAATTTTTTAAGCAATTATAGGATAGAACGGAAACAAACTACAACAATTTCAAAATTACAAACTAAATTTCAATGTAATTTTTGTGTTTGAGTTGTGTTGGAAAGGAAATTTGGTTGTAATTTGGAAAATATGAATTAAAGATATTATGTAGCTTGTTACTGAACTTTTAAATAATTTTTAATATAACATTTTTTTTTTTAATTTTAATTAAAAACTCTTAAAACCTCTTAATACTGTACTATTTAATTTTATTTGGGAAATTTTAATTTAAAGGAATGTGGGCTACTTAATATGTTGTGTAAATGAAAGACTAGTCAAAAATATAAATTAAAATTTCCAAATATTCGAATATCTATTTATAATATTAAAAAATTTATCAATTCTCAGGGCTTCGAAGGTGTAGTGGGTAAACATTTAACTTATTAACCGAAGGAGTTGGGTTCGAAGAAAATAAATTTTGATTAACAGCATATCTGCCACTCCTGTAAAGTAAATGCATGCTTAACTCCCTTGTTACATTGTATGTGGTAGTAGGAGAGTTACTAATTCCGAATGTTATTCAACCCTGTGTTAAGTTTTAATAGGTTTGTCTATTTTAAAATTAATTTCAAGGTCCTATTACACAAAGCACTAATGAGTTAAAAAGGATAATCAAACAATGATATGTTGAATAAGTTTTTGCTTGTTATTATCAAATTATTTTCGGATAGTATTGGAACTCTACCACTAAATAAGTATGGGGTGAGCAGAGTTTGACTTTCAAATACTGTAAAAAATTATAGTTTTGAAGTTTAACTGAATTACTCTTAGGTACGATAATCTAATTCGAGTATTTTTAATTAAAACACAAGTATATTAACTCTTGCGCTAGTTAACAGATTAATAGACGCTTTATATAAAAACTTAATTTTAAAGCCAAAATTTTCCTACACTCACCCTATACTGTACCACTTTACAGTGTAATGCTTTCGCAAAGCCCACTTCCATTCTTTAAATTAAATTTTTGTCTAATTTTTCGAAATCCCTGCTGTTTTATTTGTACACAAAACAATCAAATATATAAAAATTCATTATAAATCACAATGAAAATTTTTATGCAAATTTAATACATCCGATTTGAATAATAAAGTTAAAAAAAAATATAAAATAAAAAAAAAAAAAAAAAAAAAATTGGTATCTGTTGCCTACATAAACATAAAAAACAGCACGAAATTTCAATTATTTTTCGCGATAAAATATCTATTGAACGCAAATTTCCGTTTATAATAAAAAAAATTTTTTTTTTTTTTATCTTTTACAAGGAAAAATAAATTAACCATAAAAATATAATAAAAAAAAAAATTGAACAGTTATTACAAAAATTTTCATATAAAATTAACTTTTGTTAAAAAGTAAGGAAACCAAACAATGGTTTTTAAAAAAAATTATTTTCAAAATTAAACAATGTTCCATAATAGGTTTAGGATAAAACTTTTCTCAATTTTAGGGAAGCCTTTGTAATTAAGCTGCTGACAGATGTCAAACAGATTACGATGTTGACATATGTCAAAATGGATTTTATGCAACTTGCACTCAGCTTTAATTATTTGTATATTGTGTACAAAAATTTGGGAAAGTACTTAAATAATAAATTTTTGACCCCATAGAGCTGCTAAACCGTGGTTGACAGCCGAAATAGTTTGTTACACGGCTTAAATTTTTTTTCAAAGGTACAACACCTTTTAAACTCTAAAGTTTCTGGCTCGAACTGCTTGGAAGATGCTCCAACAACAACACCAACTCCTCTCAAACTTTCAAGTTTCTAACCCAAACCGTTGGTAAGATTAAGAAATTCGAACTTTTAGTAAAAGTGAATTTCGCATAACGGTATATTAAAAAAACGTGTGGCAACACTATATATATTTTTGTTTACATATATTAACAAAGCTTGTAAAAGCAACTCTCGATTGGTCTAGTCTTTTTGTGCTATAAAAATTTAAAAATGAGGCTTTGTCCAACACTGGGAGAGCTTTAGTTAATACGGTGTAGAAGTGTTGTCATAAATAGACAGACAGATGGCACGATAATGCCAATAGTGAAATTAAAAAAATTTTTTTTTAATGTACTAAACAGGAAACTTTGATAAAAAAATATTTTATTTTTTTTCAAGGATAAATAGTTAAATTATCGATAAAATTACAATTACCACTACTAACTGTTAAACAAACAATAAAAACAACAATAAAAAAAAAGAACTTTGAAAAAAAAAAACCCTAGAAAAACTTTCATATTCTTATTTTCCTATTATGAAAAATTATATTGTATACCTTTGTATGTATTAGTGTTATTGGAACGCCCTGATAATTTTTTTTTAAATTATAGAATTCTAAAATAAAAATAAAAAATCAAACTATTATTACAAAATGTTTAATATTAACTTTTTTTATTTTTATTATTATTATATATACATATATATATATATATATATAATATATATAAATATATAAATGTTATTTTTAAAATTTTTTTGCATTTATTAATTTTTGTTTTTTTTTTTTTGCATTTCTAGGACAGCAAATTACGTCAAATTGCAACAATTGGGTCACAGGATACCCTAGAAGAAAAAACGGTTTCAGTATGTTTTGGTAGCGATTTTGTTAATTTGAATTTCATCAATTTTTGTTGTACACGCAAGGACATTGCACAGGTAATTAATTTTATTTTAAAATTTTTTTTATTTCATATATATACTATATTATTATGACGTATATTATGTATAATGTTATATTTATTTAATGTACAGTGACTATCATAAGTATGTATGCACATAGAATGTGAAATTTTTATTAAGTATGCAAGGATTCATGAGGCTAAATGATCTGCCTACAAAATGTCTATAAATTGAATTAATGCGTGAACAGCTTCAGAAATTTCATGTTTTAAATGTTTATACCCATTGCTCCTCCGTTTGAAACGCATCGATCTATCAGCATAAACAAGTAAATCGAATAAGCCATTTCTGTCCGTACATCTGTCAGCACGTAACTTTACATATTTTTATTACTTTGGTTAATATGTGGCCTTAACACCCTGGAACCTTTGGCCTTTGATACAAATGTACAGTTTGGTTTTGAGGTTAGGAGTTGCACTAGAAAACTTTAGGAATTCGGATATGGATTATGGATTATGAACGATAAATAAGAAAATTTGCGGGGGATATTAAGGAGAAAGATGTTAAAGTTCTTCTTAAATTTAACTAAGTCGTATACATATGAATTATTGAGTTTAGGGAACAAATGGAACAGAATATGATCCCATTATCTCGAAATGTGCATAACAAATGAATTTACATTTAAACATTTCAACACAGTAGTGATGAGCATTCATTGCAGACCCTGTTTCATGTTGGAAAACTTTGAGTTAAGGCATTTATTGTTTAATTTCTTTAGGAAGGTGTTATTCTTTATCAGTTATCACATATACTGATGGGGTAAGAAAACAGTCGTAAGCGCCAAAATCGAATTTACGGCATAATGGAATATTTGACATCTACTTTGTACTCTGGTTACTTTAATCCATATCTAATTTGAGATTTACCATACCTTCCTTACTGAGTTATCATTTTATTTCCATTTTCTTATAAATGACGCTATGATTTATTTCTAAAATGTTATTATAATTTCTTTCCAATATTTTTTTTATTTTGATTCTGACTTCCATCAAAAATTAAGACCTAATAATAGCATACTTATGCAATACAGTGTTTTTTATTTTATTTGATGTCGCCTGGCATCGAATAAAATTAAAATAAAAAAAAATAAATTCATTTCTTAATTAATTACAATCAATGATATCATTTATAAAATGTTTACTATGGGTCATTTTATATATTTAAAGTAACAATGAATGTTCATTAGTAACAAATTGCTTAAAATAAAGTTGCAATTTATTGGTAAAAAATAAGTAAATAAAAGAATAATAATTGTGTTTAATGATTAACCCTTTGAGGAATGGTAGGTAAATAATAATATGAATACAAAAATTTCTACATATCATGAAAATATGTATAAAGGAGTGGTTTTAATTAAAAAATTTCATTGCATATAAACATTAATTTTTATTTAAATAATTATTATGATGTGGTTTTTGTTAATGAATATGACAGTATAGAGAGTTTCTCTTTGTATAAATGTGATAATTTGACAGTTGGGAAATTAAAAATTTATTAAAAGCGAAAGAGATGGAACTTTTCTACATTATTTTAAAAATATCATAATTTAATAAAATAAAATAAAATTTATTTTAATAAAATGGAAAAATATTAGAAGCGAATTAATATGCAATGACATGATAAAAGTCTTAAAAAAACCAAAGGTTTCATCATTAGTTCCCTCAAGCAAAAAAAGGGAACAAGTGTACTTTCGAATTTGTAAAACGTTAGGTAATTAATTTGGCAAACTTTTTGCTTTTTATTTTGCAAGAGTTTATGTATCGAAAGCCATTAAGAATCACTGCACAGGCTTCATGTGCGTAGTGTGGGTAGTGTCGAACTTAAGTCAATCAATACTATCCCTCTACTTAAAACCAAACATGGAAGAGATTTTAAATACATATGTATTTTTTTGTTTTGAGGATCCAGATTGGAAAAAGAAATTGGAAAAAGGATTTGGGAACTATGGATTAATTTGGATAAAGGAAACAATGTTGAGGAATATAATGAAAATGGATGTTAATGTTCTTCTTAAACTTTTGATGATCTTACTTATATACAAATGATCATTAATCATACCTTTAAGGAATTCATTTTGTAAATTAATTATATTCTGAAATCCTTGCAGGTGTCCCTAAAATGTTCCAGTGTATCATTTATGTAAGCATTGACGGATTTTGCTGTCAGAATTAAAAATGTTTCTTCTTAAAACTCTTTAATACAGAGTGGCGCAAAACGACCGATATGGTTTGAATGTTTAATAACTTTTTTATTTAATGGTTAATTATTATTATTATTTTTTTGTTATACAGTATATTAATCGGGAACATTTTTAGCTTAAGTAGATAAACTATATCCCGCAAGTGTTGACCATTTTTGACTTCGCATATTCGTGCTCTTTCCAGTACATTTTCCATAACTTTTCGTAATTTTTTATCGGTGTTCTGTTGTGTACTGTTCCATTTCCAATTCCCCAAGTTTTCTTTATAAAATTCTGAAATAAAAATAAAAAATTTAAATAAATTTTAAAAGTTATTAAACATTCAAACCATATCGGTCGTTTTGTGCCACCCTGTATTATTAAATTTGAATCAAGGGCTCTGGAGCGGCATCTTATGTTTTGGTATTGTTATTTTCTACTTTCGATGTAAATTTAGAATTATTTCCTCTTATTTTACTAACACATCGCTTGCAAATTTTTCGGAGATTTTTACCGGAGCAAAAAGATTAAAAATCGTTTCTTACCTTCAAAAACATTTAAATTTTACAATTTTTACAAAATACTTTAAAAAATTAGTCCATTAAAATCTCCCCCTCCGAAAAACAAACTTTTGCACCTCTTTAAGATTACTATGATATAAAGTTTTTTACTTTTAAAATAAGATCTTTCAAGAAATTTTCCATTTTAATAAAAAAAAAATTATTTTGTTTTTTAATTTAATTATCAGTTTCCGTGTTTTCTATATTCTCCTTCTCTTTCTATTTTATTCACTTTTAGTTTTAAAAAACAAGTTTTTTTTCAACAACTTAAAAATTCATTAGAATTTAATTTTCAAATTAACAACTATACAGGCAAAAAAAAAATGGCATCCTCTTATAAGCGAAATTCACTATTTATTTAGTTCCTTTTTATGATCTGGCCCCACAAGACTCGTGAAAACATATCTATCTGGAATAAAATCTGGGAAAACATTAAAACATGAAAGAAAAATCTGTGAAAAATAAGCAAAAAAATACAAACATTTTTTTTTTAATGTCATTAATGCCGTTTCGTTCTCTCTTATCTGATTTATTTTGAATTGTTCTTGTTTTTTTTTGTTTTTGTTTTCCTCAGGTTTTGTTTTTGCAAAAAAACAGAAAAATTTTTTTCAAAACGGTAATAGTTGTACAATTTTAATGAGCATAGAAATGTCAACACATTGTAATAGGAGAGAAGAGAAAAAAGATGTGTAGAAAAAGTTAAAAGTTGAAAGTGCCAAATGTTGTCTATTTAGAAGAGAGAATATAAAAATGTTTTAGTTTCGCGTTTAGGCTTGCCAACTAGTAAAAACGATCAGCAGATACTTTTTGTCGCTAGTAGAGATTCTTGGGATATAGATCTAGATTTCCATTAAAAAACAAGAAAAATAAATTAACTGGCGCTTAGTCTTATATTTAATCTTAATAAAAGAAAAGATTTTTATGATCTTAAAGGATTTCTCAATCTATTAAGATTCATAATATAAATCCCAAATTTTGTTAGACACTCTGAACCAACGAACAGTTGAGCAAACAGAAGAGAAGAGCATATAATATAATTAATTCTATTTTTTTTAATATTTGAACCCAATTTCCTCTATTTTGATAACCTGGGTTTTAAAAAAAAGAAAAGTGACATAAAGTAGGGTATACACATATCAATTCAGTTGTCAAATTTTCGATTTTCAGTTATTACCAAAATTTTTTGATATTATTCAGTTCAAATGATTTTATGAATTTCTATGTAAAACTTTTAATCTTGAATAATTTGACATTACCTTTTACAATAGAATATACTCAATTTTTCCAAGTGAGTTAAAGTTCGACCTAAGCTGCCTCTTTTTAATTATTTTGTTCTTTATGGAATTAGATCGCTTCTTTTCAAAAACCGCGGAAAGATTCTCAAGCCACAAAACGTTAAACCCAAATAACTTTAAAAAATCTTAAATTTCTATTAATCTGACATTTCAATTTGGTAACACTTTCTTTCATTCATTTATTGATTTCCTTAACTTCTTCTAAGGTTTAAAACAGCGGGGGTTTCAGTTTTTTATTTGTCTGAAAAATACTTAATTTTTTTTGATTCTCTTATTAAAATTTTTAAAAATAAGCAGTTGTTTTTTTTTTTTAATTTAAAAATTCCCCACAAATTCGACGACAAACTCATTTAACCCAATTAAGTCTCTATTAAATGCGTGAATTAGTAATGAGATAATATGAAAGAGACAGAATGAAATTGAAAATAATAATATGGATATTATAATAATAATATGAAGGTAAAATTATTTAATTTTTTAATTTTTGTGCTTTTGTTTTTTTCATTTTTAATTATCTTGTGTTACATATTCAATTATATACACACACAATCAAACATTAAAAAGGAAGCAAATTACACAAAATAATGAGAAAATATGTGAATAACGGGAAAGGATTCGAAATTAAAAAAAAAATTTATATAATTTGATTTAAAAATATTTAAAGTATAAACGGTAAGATGAAAGTCGAAAAGAGAAGGGTATAGAAGAAGAGGAAATAGAAATGTTGTCGGATACAATGAAGTCGGATACATTATTAAACGGAAATAAAAATTCAGACTATTGAATCGGAAACCACGTGTCAAATTTTATTTGAAAAATTTGTTAAAAAGTAAAAAACCAAAAAAACGTTTAAATACTTTTAAAAATTTTATTTAAATTAAATATTCAGGAATTTTAAAGATGAAAATTTTAAATTTTAATGAATTAAATTATTTTTCACTAAAAGGTTTTATAATTAAATAGTAGGCAATAAATTTTAATTTAATTTAATTGTAATTTAAAGAAATTTTGTTGTCATACAGTTCAAAAATAGAGAAATTTATTATCTGAACTATCTTATATATTTTAGTTTTTATATTTTTAATCAGATTATTAGAAATAAGTTTATTATGACAAGAGTTTAAAATAGGGGAAAACTTTCGCCATGTTTGCAATAATATTTTAATAATTTAATTAATTATTAGAGATTTGTTTTCTTTAATTAATTTAACTTTAAAGTTTTTGTATAAGTATTAAAAAAAAGTTAGTTCTAGAAATCATTTAAATGAATATCATTATTATATTTAATTATTAATATTGGCATTTTAGACATTCGTTATTTTATTACCTTAAATCGTCATAATATTGAAACAGGCCTTGATTCAATAGAAATTAGAAACAGAATATAGAGGCAAATTTAAAAGAAAACAAGTAATGAAATAACAGTAAGTCGATGCAACCGATTCTGAATTATCTTACACGTGACAAATTCAATTGACAGTTACTAACACAAACCCGCACCCCAACTCATCTAGGATTTAGGGAACATTAAGTAAATAGGACAGAACAATCTTATACCAAATTTAAATTTTCTAACTTTATTAATTCCGAAAGTGTGCTGGCTAGGGAGAGTCTTGAGAGGTGTGTGGGAGATACCTGCACCACCACCCCAATTCTTCCCAAATTTCGTTAGTATAATCAACGAATGCCAGAACGCGTTTGTACCAAGTTTCAAGTTTCTATCTTTATTCATTTGAAAGATGTTTGTTATATCTTGGGAGGTGCGTGAAATGGACCTTAAAAATCACTTCAATCCATCCCGAATCTTAAGGACATAATGTAAGCAGGACATACACACATGTATTAAATATCAAGTCTTATATCATTAGACATTTTAGATACATTTAGATATTATATCCACATATCAATATCTTAATAATTTTCGGATATTCTTTTAAGTCTTGGGAGGTGTGTAGAAGTTCCTCGAAGTTTCATTTCAATTTATTCCAAACTACAGGTACACAAGGGAACTTAAAGAAATTTCCCATCTTTATTGGTTTCGGAGAAATGCTCGTTTGCCTTTGAATATGTAGTTTCTCGCAATTAATAACTTAACTGAAGCAATTGTAGTATAGCACCTCCTTAATGTACTGAAAAAGTCCTAATGATCCATGTTCTTGGACTTCAACTTTATATCCAAATGTTACGAGTTTATTAATTGAAATTCGTTCGAGTAAAATTCAATTAGTTGAAAAAATTCTGACTCTGTTAGATTCACTTTTAATGTTACCTTGATGAAATGACTCATTTTTAAATGAATTAAAATTACAGTTTAAATCTATATTTCCCATATTCAGTTTAAATCCAAATTTCCTATCTTTGACTTTAAGTATTCCTTTTAATCCCCCACAATTCATACAAATTCAAAAAAAAATTCCATATCTGTCATATTAAAGGATTATTAAAATTCCAGGACAATTGTTTCAATTTAACATTTAATTTTTAAAGGGATAATATTTAAAGTATATTATTCCTTTTAAAGTAATTCAATCTGTTAATGGAGCGTAAAATATACTTTAAATTTTTTTCTTATATCTATTCCGACCTATTTTTAAGATAATTATTCCAATTTCCATTTTTTTTTTTTTTCATAATAATAATAATATTTTTCTAATTACCAACTGTGTGCAGATGCAGCAGAGCACAGTTTGTAATTTTTAAAAAAAAAATAAAAAAAAATGCATTCAAAATATTGTAACAAAAATATAAAAATTGAATGCTTCATTAAAAATAAGTAGCAAACAGTCTTTCTCTTTTTATTATTTTAAAATTTACACATTATACCTATGTGCATCTCAATTAAGAACTCATTAAAAATATTTAACTTTGCCAATGTAATAAAAACGGATCGTTTCTTAAACCTATTAAAAAAAGGAAATAATAAAAAAAAAAAAAAACGACGACAGCGCCACCATATGCCAGTTGATACAAAAGGGTGAAAAACTTGATAACAAATGATGGTGAAAGAATAAAATGTATATGAAAAAAAATTTACCATTTTTTTTTTTTTTTTTAATTTAAATTACAAGTAATTCCACCACACTTGTGTATACCACACTTAATAGGATGATGGCACGGTGTACCTATAATATAATAGAAAAGAATTAGTGTGTATACTTAAGATGGTGGTAAGAAAATGAAATTCAGTTGAAAAACAAAAAAAAAATTATTCTATAACACATAAGTGTATAATGTGTAATGGTGTGGAATTGTTAAAAGTCTTACAATCACGTATTTTAAACTAATTAGCAAAGATGAAAAAGCAAAAAACAGAAAGTGGAAAAAAAAAAAGAAAAAAACAATTTTTTTAATCCATTTTATGTATATTGACGTTGTCACTTGTAGTTTCTTAGTGCGCTCTAATTCACTACATTATATTTACATTTACGAAGTGATTGTAATCAGTGGTGTGCAACCCATATCAGAGGTATGGTTGATTTTAATTTTTTGAGGTGAGTTGATATAAATGCAATCCCACTTTTTGTTTTTTTTAAAACAACTTAATTCTTGAGGTAAGCCAATGCTAGAGCTGATATAAATACAATCCTACTTTTTGTGAATATTAAAAGCAACTTTTAAAAGTTTAAATTAAAATATTAAATATTTTGAGGATTTTATGTCAGTATGTGGGCTAAAACTTCTGATTACATTAATCTACAAAGTAGAAGTCGTCTATATTTGAAATGGTCTTATTAATTAAAACTATTTCCCCTATTCAGTGAGAGGGTTTCATAGTTTTAACATTGATAAATTCACCAGTCTTCTTTCGGTTTAACTTCCATTTTAAAATTCATAATTCTCATAACTTGCTCTTTCTCTTGTTTATTCGTTGAAAGCTTGTAATCACTTTCAATCTTAAATCCCGAAAAACCAAAGCTTGGAAATTTCAAACAGAGCTCAAAACTGAATAATAATGGGAAATAACTGGCGTCATTGTTAAAATTTCTCGTTCTTCAAACTCGTTGTTTTCAATTTACAATTTTTGCATAACTTTAGGATGAAAGAGATTTTTCTGAATATTTGTAATTAAGAGGTTTTATAAATGATGTGATGTCATTCGGAAGTCTATTCAACAAAAGCTACTTCATACATTCCTTTTTGGAATATTAGTGTGCTCAATAAATTTGTCTGCCATCCATGAACACTCGCGACATCACCCCTGATTATATTCCTACATATGTTCCTGTAACCATAATCTGGATAAAAAAATAAACTTTAAACAGAGTAAAAACTTATATTTAAATATTATTTGATAAAATTTTTTCATAGTTTTATTTTTTTAAATGGCGGTTAATTTTGCGGTCGATTTAAAATGTTGATTTTATGGATCAAGGTTGGGAACGTTTTTCTCTTTATTTTTGTGTTAAATAATTTCGTTTTAAAATTAAAATTTCCTCCTTTGGTATTCTTTTAAAATAAAAAATTTTTCCATTTAATTCCATAAGTAGGTAAATCTAAAAGAATATGTTAAATAATATACTAGAATTTTGCTGTTTTGCTTTTTTTAATCCGTTCTCTTTAAAAAACTTCAATTAAAAAATTTAAAATTGTAATTAAAGAAATAAGAAAATATTATGAGGGTTTTAAATATAATAATCTAACACGTTTCGTTTCTTATTAATTTTATTTTACTTACAATTTACATGTGATCTGATTGTTTTAAGTAAATCTTTGATTTAATCTAGGATAATGATGGTTTTTATTGTAAAATTTTAATGTAAAATTTGAAAAAAAACTTTTCTATTTAATTTTTAATTAAATTTTATTTCTTTTTAATTAAATTTTATTTTTAAATAGCAATTTTGAGCTTAAAAATGTTAACATTTTATTTTACATTAATTCAGATTAAAATTTAAAGCAATTTAAAATTTTTCAATGGAAGAATCAATTAAAATATGTGTGTTTAAATTGCTGTGAGGATTATGGTACTATTAGAATTTATCTCGTGATTTGATATTTGATTATCGAAGGAAGTAATTAATCTTCATTTTTAAAATACTAAAACTATATAAAGTCTAAAGCTAGTACTAAATAAACTAAGCTGGCTGCTACGTGGCTCAGTGGTGACCCAGTTCGATTCCGGGTAAAAGGAAAAAAACTTCGTCTTTGGTCGAACGTGTAGTGTTGGTATAGAAAAAGGCTAACATTTAAGCACTTAACAGTTGGCACTTCAAAAAACCAAAAAAAGCAATTCTAAGGTTTTAAGTAGCCGACTTTCTCGAAATATCGATTCTCTTCCTTGGAGTTAATTATGTAATAATGAAGGCATCGGCTTAATGCAGTCCAAGTAGCCAAAGTTTACATCAAATTAAAAAAAAAAGGATATCAAATGGATTCTTTTTCCCACAATTGTTCTGGATTAATTGAACTTTTCATTAAATAACCACTTAAAGAAACAATAACCAAGGTTATTCTAAGACCTTTTAGTTCAACAATACAGTTTCTCAGAAGTTTTTACAAGTTTCTCATATTTTTATATCAAACTTAACAATTCATTCCGCCTACCTTACAATTCTTTAAATATTAATATGGTTAAGTTTATGGAACATTAAATAAACCGCTTCATTTAAAAAAAAAAAAATTAATAAGAATTTTATAAATTCTTTAAGGCAACCTTTGCTTCCTCACCCTACCTGTACTAAAAATTAAAAAAAAATATACAACATACATATACATAATATATATTATTCAATTATTTTTGCGGAAAAGAAATCTTAACTTTTAAACTTTTTTTAAAAAAATAATGGATGCATTCATGTTTATTGTCAATTTTTCAGTTTGTCCGTAAAATTAATCAACAAATAAATCCTAATATTATATAAAATGGTTGGTGCGTTTATCTAAAATCGCATAATGCTTAAACCAAGACTCATAATAAAATCATATTTATAACGTATGATTATTTGGGGTTCTGGATGTCATTTTGTAGGCGTCGGAGTCATAACTCACATACCACTTCAGGTGTTATTATATACTTTTATATGAACTTGCTTGTGTCTGGTGCAGTGGTTAGCGAAGTGGCTTCGGGTGTAAACAGACCTAAGTTTGATCCTCGTTAAAAAATAAAATTTTTTTTACCAAAAACCATAATTTTGATTTAATCCCCAAAAACTCTTCAAGCTAACCGGCCATGACTACTCTATTGATTCTGTATATAAGTACCTTCAAGAGGTTTACAGAAGCTCAGAGCTGCCATTTTATATTTGAGATTATATTTACCCTGTCATCCTTGTTACCAAAGATACTACAATTGGCTGTTTGAAATGGCTTCTTTGGTTAATCTTATGGAGTTTATTAAGCTTGAACCAAAAACTGTAACGGAAATTTTGTAAAAATGAGAAACTTTATATTTCGCAAAATCTTGGAAAAAACGGTAATTTTAAAATACGGTATCAAATTTATTTTAAAAAAAAAAATTGATCCTTTAAGACCCTTTGGTTTTACATACTTCCTACATATTTCATCTCAATTTTTAAAATCGATAATTTTATATACATATATATATGGTTTTTACTTTACCAAGTCGTAAGTTGTATAGGGATTTCAATGGAAGCTTTTATTCCTTATAGGCAAAACAAAGTGTATTTAGGGTCTGGTATATAGGTAAAGTATCATCATAAAAGAAAACATTCCTATGTAAAAATAATCATACCCCAAAACAAAAAACAAAAAAAACCAAATACTTAGGGACGATGTCCTTTCAAGTTTGTTTTGTATTTTTTTTATCCTTAATTTTCAGTTCAATGAAATCAAATGAAAATATTTTGATTTTCTTTAACGAATGTAATCCTGAGGGATAACTTTCAAAGATTGTTATTTTTATTTTGGAAATTATTTGGTTTTTGTTTATGTAATTTGGTCCAACAATATGATTCCCTTTACCTGATGAACATTATATTGATGATGATGCTGATTGTTGAAAATCACAATAGATTTTAGTAAACCTTCAATATACAACCATTATTTTAAATTTGATAAATCCCTGGAGTGACTACATAACTAGTAAGATGGAATTTAATAATAATATTTATAGTTATTTATAATTTAAAAACTGAATTAAAATATTTTTGGTTAGATGCTTTTTATCGATTAAAGATTAGACTTACAAAATCGTTTCAAATTATACATTAAGAATTTATTTTACATTAATGTGACTGAAGTCGTTCTAATTTTAAATAACTTCACCACAATTACTAATGTTGATTAGAACAGCTCCATCATTAGGAGCTTACAAAATACATTCGCTTCCTGCCGTTCTCCTAACGCTTCCTTTATTTGATTACATCCTATTAACATGGTATATCCAACAGCAGTGATCAATCCCTATGTACTTTTCAGCTGCAGTTAATTTTCTTCAATTGAGAATCAAAAGTACTTGTTGAGGAACTGAAGACTGAACTTCAGCTCTAGGTTTTACTGTGTCTTTGCATACATTTTAACAAAAAGTCTTTTACAAAAGAAAATACATTCATCAAATTTTTCTAAAGAACACAGACTAAAATATTCATACTTCGATTTTCAGTTTAAATTATTTTATTTTTTTAATAATTTCTTTTTCACAATATCGGAACCTTCTACTAGTCAACTAAAATACTATTCCAATTAATTTTGGATAAAATCTCAATTAAGATGCACATGCCAGATAAAGTAAATGCCTACATTAATATTCAGTTTTAAGATAATGAAGATATTATGTGTAATATCGAGAGGATAATACAGTTATGGTCAAAATTAAATATACCACTTACAGGTTAATAGTGGAAGTCTTTTATCAAACTTTCAAAAATGCAATTATCAATTAGAAATTCTGGATATAAAAAGTAAGTCTGAAATTAGCTTGCATTTTATTTTAGAAAATACTAAAATTAGATTCAGTTTCCAGAGGGTGTAACTCAAGCCCTTATTACAAAAATATGAAAATATATTTAACCCTCAAGTACTCCAGATTTTATTTCAAAGTAAGAATATTTAAATGATTGAAACTGTTTCCAAAACGAAACTTACTATGGTTTGCTCCAATACTACTTAATACCTACTATTAAATATTTTTTTACCTGATTCAAAAGAAAAAGTTTGTGTATTTTTACATTTTGCCCCAGACTATAAAGACTTTACATAAAATATATTTTACTTGTAATATTTTATGTACATAAATAATACTTAAGGGTAAAATGAAAATGTTTTAATATGAAAAATATAAAACCTTACAAACCCCTATATATAAACTATACATAAAGTTATACATACATTTTAAAAGAATGTAATACTAATTTGTGGTCACAAAAAGGCTAAGAGTCCATTTTCATTTCTGATTTTGTTTTAATTTCAGTTTTTGTTGTATTTTTATAAATTGGATCCAAGAACATTATTTTAAAATATAATTTTTTTTTTTTATTTTGCTCTTTTAATTCTTTCTTTATCTTCAACTTGTTTTTTTTTTGTCTTTGTTTTTGATTACTTATGGTCTTTGCATGAATGCATGGTTGCATTGTGATTATGATTTGATATGATGTTCTTTTAAATTGAAAGGATTTGAATCCTCAATTTTTTTCTTTTTTTTTTTTTTAGTTATTAATTAATAATGAATACAAGGATTTAAAATCCACAAAAAACGAGTACTATATATAAGTACTGTTATATAATTATTATTGACAAAGAGAGAGAGAGAGAGATAGTTATAGAATAGTAAATTCGAAAAAAATAAGAAACCTTAAACAAAATGTGTACCTTAATAAAAATAAATCAAAAATTGTCCTATATTGACAGATTTGATTAAAGAAAACAGAAAACTATATTATATAATACGAGTAGTTTGTATTTGCTTTTGATTACTTTACAGACTTTGTGACATAAGAAATTTTATATGACAAATAATGAAATATAAATGAAAGACTGAAAAGGACTAAAGAATATTAAAAGTTTTAATTAAGAATGATTTAATGATGAAAGAGAGAGAACATATACGATTATCGTTTATATTGACAGATAGAAAGGAAAGGTAATTTTTGACAGGATTTATATTGAACTTTGACAGGAAATTTAAATGCTTTTGAATAATAATCGATTCAATCTTATTAAGAATTTTTTTTCGACTTTCAATAAAACTTGAGTATGGAAAACTTTTTTAAACGGAATTTAGTTTAACAAGACATAACTACTCTTGTGATTGTCAAAAATATTTATAATTAAATATTATATAGTTAAAAATGTAAAATTAATTTTGTAAAATTAAAATTAAAATCCCAAATGTAAAAATTTTCAAGCACTTTAAAACTCAAATAACATTTAAACAATGTTAACGTTTGGAATTTAAAAGTTTTTATTGCATTAATCATGGAAAAACACAAATGTCTTCTTTTATAGATTTAATCTTTTATATATTTAAAAAATTAACAGGTGAAAAACTCTACAAACCAAAGTAATATTTTTGAGAAAATTCAGAGAATAGTCTTGTCAATTTGACGCCTATCAAAACTTATGCAAAGTCTCTTTGACAGTTATAACAGTATTTTCAATTTGTCGTCTGTCAAAACGTATGCAAAAAAATTCTTGACAGTTATAACAGTCTTCTAAATTTGTGGTCTGTCAAAACCTATGCAAAAAAAATCTTGACAGTTAAAATTCGTATCAGAGGGATCAAAGTTTTAGCAAAAACAAAATTCTGATAGTTTTATTTTTTGACAGTTATAACAGTCTTCTCAATTTGCCGTCTGTTAAAGCCTATGCAAAAAATTCTTGACATTTATAACAGTATTTACAATTTGACGGCTGTCAAAACCTATGCAAAAAATCTTTGACAGTTATAACAGTATTTACAATTTGTCGGCTGTCAAAGCCTATGCAAAAAAAATTTTGACAGTTTAAAAAAACTTCATCAAATTATAAGAATTATTAAATTAAATTTGGATTATTCAGAAGTTTATTTAATAGATTCAAATTAAAATAAACTAAAATTATGATTAAATCAAATTATACAAAAATTTATATAGCTTTTTTATCTTAATTAGTAAGTGACCCGTACTATTTATTAATTCTCTAAAATAAAGTCAAATGGATTATTTAATTAATACATATTTACTATTAAAATCTAATAATAAGTTAAGTAAGCAATTATATCAGTAGATAACTATATACATAATACAAATAATATATAATAATACATTATTTCAATATAATATTTTTGATTAAATTATATTTCAAATAGAAATTTTGATTTCAAACTATTAATCATAATTTTATTATTTAAAAATTTTCCAAAAATTTCTACTCTACATTCAACTACTAATCATTTACAAAAATTTGATTATTAAAATCATGTAATCTACTACAAGTAGTATAAGTTTTCAATTATATATATATATTTTCAATAATATTTGATTTAAAATCATTATAAAGGATGCCTAATTCTATTATAATTCAGTATAAATGTATATATACATTTAATATATTATAATATATACATGTAAATATTGTATATTTATCTTAAAAATAAATTTATCAAAATCTTAAACAAATCATTAAGAAAATCTGTATCTGATTTTGTACATCTTGTTAATATGTCATCAACAACAAAAATTTTCAAAAACAGATGAATTAATAAAGATATTATTTATGTAATACATGGTATGTATTAAGGAAATATTCAAAACTTATAATTAATCCTTATATATAATATGTACATGTATTCATTTTCATTAAGATATTTATCGATAATCAAATTTTGGAGATAAAATTAATAAAATCAGTTTGTTATTTGAATACAATCTATTTGAAAGAAGGTTTTTGAATCTTGAAGATTATAAGTTGATAAAAATTTTAACTAATTTGGGGATTCTAAATTGGATTAATATTTTATTTTTGCAAATTTTTCATAAATTTATAAGGGTAAATTTTAAATTTTTTAGAACTGATTCGTCCTGTAATACTACTGGACTCATCAGTAGGCTGGTAGTATTGAATTGCCTAGACAACCTACTGATGAAACATTGTTTCTTATAACTTATAGGAAATTTTATGAAAATATTCTGTGAGTTATAAAAATTAATTAAAATGTTTTTTTATTAAGGGCAAATATTCATTGTTATAAAGAGTAAATCTTCTCCCTTATTTTTGATTTGAATGAAATCACTTTCTCTTGTCTTCACTCAGAAAAAAAAATTTTAAGCTAACTAAACATTAAATAAACATTTTAACAGAAGGGCATCCTTAAGGTGATGCTGATTATAAATATATATTACAAGATGTCCATATCTTACAATTTAGAAGCAACATACCATTGTAAATATTTTTTACATGCTCTAAGAAGTGCTTAGCATTTGTGGCGAACCCCTTTGTTTATATTGTTATATTACTGTATTTTTTACTTAAGATAAATAATTATTAATTATTGACTAAGCCATTAATTTGAACCCAAAGACAAATGGTAGCTGAGTCTAGTCGAAAACAAGAAAAGTATTTTCACTTTCACTGGTATTCGAACTCGGCCCTTTCGCATGACATCCGATACTCTAACCTCTGCGCCACCCAGCCGTTTTAATATAAGATTAAGTAGAGTAGACTTAATGCTTATATAGGACTAAGCCTATCCTACCCTATTTTAGGCGTAGCGTTTTATAAGCCTCGAAATCTAAAAATTAACCCACGACTGAAAATATATTTTTATATTTAGTAATTTGATTTATAGTGCAAAATAAGAAAGTCTTTTGAAAACCAACCAAATCTTAGGAGTTTCTGTTTTTACAAAATTTGTTTACAGAATCTCAATAGGTCGGCTTATATAAAATGTGTCCTAATTAAACGATATCTTGATGCATGTAGAGGATAGCGTACATGCAATATAGAGCTGAACCTCTTTTTCTTTAAAACTTTCAGAGACTTCTTCCCAACTTTCGGTGATTTCTTAAAAACTTCCTTAAGTTTTTTGTAATTATTGTCCAGCCAAAGTCACTCAATAACTAACAAGATAACATTCCATTTTCTTGTTATACAAAAAATGGTTAGGTAAACCCACATAGTCTTCAAACTTCTTTAAAACTTCTGTTGATTTAATTTTTATTAAATTTTTTTTTAATTCAAAGTATTGTCCAGTCCAAGTGATCTAATTTACAAATATAATTTTGAACTTAAAGAAGCTTTGAACTTGTTGATTAGAAACTGTTTTCCAATGGCTTCTTCAAGGTATTTTAACAATATTGTTTTAAAAAATACTCTTAAATTCTAAAACTCCGACTTTGCGGTTTCTTTGAAAGCAGATTTAAAAATGGATTTAAAATCCTTAAATAAATTTACAATAAAAATTCAAACTATATAAAGTTTATAATAAACCCTTTAATCCTTTTTTACAAGGCTTCACAGAAAAACCACATTTTTTTTTATTTATACAGGCTTTTGATTTTTCTAAACTAAATATGACAAAGTATGATACCTGTCGAAACCAAAAGATGAAAATTTTTTTTTAAGTGGTCAAAATAGAAATCCATCTTTGTTAGAGATTAAAAAAAATAAAAAAAATAAAAAAAACAGAACAAACTAAACAATACACATTAAAAACCACTAAAAAATGAATCAAAAAAGAATATAAAAGTGTACAGGATAAAAAAAAAGTGTTAAAAATCCACTTCATTATAACATTAGAAGTTCCTTTTTAGCTTTTGGGTTTTGTATTTTTGGTTTTTCAATAAATACTTAACTACACATGACACCCTAGAATAAAAACTCTAGAATAATATTAAAGTATTAATATTAGGTCAGAATTTATTTCCAACTATTCTATTTTTGATTTCCATTTTTTTTTTTTTTTTTTTATTTATCGTTATCGTTATAGTCGTCATCATTCATGAAAATTGTAAACGTGGACGTCTCAGGAAAACAAATTAAATTTTTATCAAAGTTATACCGCACGTAAATATGGTGTAGTGAACAAAATCAAATAAGAAAAACAAACAAAAAAAAAAAAAGGAAAAAAACAAAAATCTGAAAACTAAAATAAACAATTTCAAAAATACAGGATATTTCATCATCGTCTATGACTAGCTGTTTTTTTTTTGTTTTTCTTTTTTTTTTTTCTATTTTTGATTTTATTATTCTTCTCTTCTTTTAGATTTTCCTGTTTCCGACACTATTGGGACTATTTTCATCATTACTTTTGACCATGTCATATCACAAAAAAACAAGAAAATCAACTTCATTAATGGTGGTTATTTTTTGATATTCCATTTTACTATAAAAAGGCTGTGTGTTAGTGTTTTAGGATAACAGTGCTAGGCAAAATATTGTAGGTGCCTCCATTTCGTAATAGTTTCATATAAAATTTAAAGAAAAGTTAAAAGCTTCATGTACAACGGGAGTAGGACTCTAGATAAATTTTTAAAATGTCAGTGACTAAAAGCATGGAAATTACACACCTTCCAAGGGAATAGCCCTTGGCCTCGAAAATTTAATTGCCCCGAATTGTTTAAATACTTCCGATTTTGGAAACCATTTTCGAAGGTGATGCGACGGAAGGAAATGTTAAGTTTTTTGTTCAGATCAGAGCTTCTCAATGAAACTTTAGAGAATAAAGACACTTTGCACACACCTTGATTATTCTAGCGTAGACGCCACTGCAGACACTTTAATTATTCGACGTTTGACATTATTGCAAACACCTTTATACAGCAAACTCTACAGACTGGAATTTTCATTGTTTTACTGTTCGCATTATTGCAAACACTTTGGTTATTACGCAGTAGATAAAATACTGCAGACATTTTGATAAATTATACTATCAACAAACACTACAGGAGACGATACTGTAAACCTTTACATTATTAAAAATTCTTCCAGTTTTCTACTGTTAACATCTCTACAGACACTTGATTAGTTTTCTGTTAAACTTAATGCAGAAATTTCGATTATTTCACTAATAGACACTACTGCCGACACTTTAGCAGCAACTTTAATTGTTCTACAGTAGGCACTACAGCAGACACGTTCCTTTGAGTAATCTCGTGTATAGACGGTATTATTCTCAAACAGTTTACCATAACTGTACCAGAATACATTTTTAAATAACCAATTGTTGTTATAATTTATAGTGTTTCATTATAAGAACATTTCAATTAGTACAATCAGTGGTTTCACAAAATATAAATCTAAAGTACACAAAGTCTTGGCTGTATTATAATGGAGAAGAATATTTGATTAAAACTTATTTTTTGATTAAAACTCAAAGTCTTTAGAACTCAACTAGTTTAAATACTTTATAACCCATAATTTCACCTCCTGAAGCTTTTACAACATCATCGTATATCTGTAATTAGCATAAGCTTCTTCACTCCTAAATAAAATTTCAATATTCAATCGAGTTAGAAAAAAAATCAAGCAAACTAGTATTTTAATTTAACTTATTTTTTAAAAGCAGTTGTGTAGCACAATGGTTAGACTCGAGTTGAGTGGCACCTTTCATTCCAAAAGAATTGAACTCGGAATTGAGCCCGGAACCCCTTTCGAATTCTACTCGACCATCAATCAATATTGGGTTCAAATTAGTGGGATAACCAATAATCAATAACTCTACATCTTTAATAAAAAATACATTAATATAATAATATAAACTAATACGAAATATAAGCAAGTGCATAATTTAATTGAATAATATAACTCACAGATACAGAAACACCTTACAATCAAAAATAAAATTATTACAATGTATTACAAATGTGATTGTATCTTTTGAAAGTCTAAGACGTTTCTAAATGTTATAAGGCCTAGTATTATCTCATGTTTTAATTTCATTAAGATCAATTCTAATAACATGAATATAATGTCACTCTGTCTCAATATAGACAGGCTTATTAGCCTAACAGTGGAACAGTTAGCACTTAAAAAAATAAAAAAAATAGTAAATAACCACCACTGAACAAAATAAAACATATTCTTACAATAAATCATATTATTTTTGTTATACTTATTTATAATATAAATATTTGTTTTATTCATTTTTTTTTTGTCTCTTTCTAATCATTTTGATTTTGTATTTGTATATTTATTTTGTGTAATTTCAATATGAAATTTTCTTGTAAAAGTGAAAATTATTATTTGCAATCATTTCATCAACCCCAAAAAAAACACAAACGACGACGTTACATAAATATTAATTTCATTGGGAGCAGTTTGTTTTATTTAGAAAAAGAAAAATAGATGGAAAGAAAGAAAGAGAGCGAGATATGAAGATATACGCAAAAGATAAAGTAATAAAGTAAAATGGGATATGATGGTATATAGAAATAAAATTGTTAGTAAAACTATTATAACAATTCACAATATCAAATTTTTTTTGTTGTTGCTTGACACTTTTATGTTTTTTGTCTTTGATTTATTTATTTTTTTTTTTTTTTGTGTGTGTTAAAATAGTGTTTGTTTTTAGTTAGAAATTATTGTAATAGATTATAACACAAATATAAACATACATACACAACTAAAATAAGAATTAGCTATAGAATTGAAAAATAAAAAACAATACTTTTTATTATAACTTATAAGTATGAAGAATTATTTTATATAAAAAAAAAAAAAATTTATCCTTCGCATAAAGGATACAAAAAAAAATATCCTTCATACAAATATAAATTATAATTCCTGTCAGGTCATAGACTAAACCACATTCAAAATAAAAAAAAAAGGATATTGATATCCTGATTCTAGTTATAGTTGATTTAAAGATATTATGAAAAAAAAAACAAAAATGAAATTGTAACAAAAGAATCAAAATGGAAATAAAAAATGTAATAAGGGACATAAAATGTACGTATAACATTTATATTTAACATAACACTGTTGTGTATAAAATGTGTGTAAAATGAAATACGAAAAAAAATGAGATAGAAATAAAAAAAATATTTCACAAATTAACTTGCAAAAGAAAAAATAAAACATCTAATTTTTTGTTGTTGTATTTTGATTTTTTTTTTTTTTTTATTTGTGTTATTGTAGAAAATTATTATCATTATGAATGTCCTTTTTCAGCATTATTTAACTACACACTAATACAAATAAAAAAAAAAGACTAAAATAAAATTCAACAAAATTAGAAAAGGGTCAAAAAAAAAAGTCTTAATATTCTATTGTGAATTAAAAAAATTTTTTTTTGTTATTATGAATATTGAGAAATAGTCGTGGAAAAAAATTTATGAGTTGTGTTTTGAGGCAATGATTTTATTTTAAGAATTGGAAGGGTTTTTTGGTACGTTGGGATTTTGAATTACGACAATTTTTATATAAGGATTTTGTTACCGATACGATATTGGGAATTTCTTCTGCGTGTAATCTTTCCTATAAATAAAGTTCTACGCAATTGTCAACACGAAATAAATTGACAAATTCCTTATATATTGTTAAAGTTCATCCAACTGTCAAAAACCAACACATACACAAAGTTCAATACAACTGTTTTAAATTGGAGGAAAAACATTAAGACAGCTTTCATTATTGCAGAAAATATATTTTGAATTAGATTACTCATCATAAGTATAAGTAATTTAAAGTATTTAGAGTGCTAATCATAAAAAATTTGTTGAATCAGACCAACCTCCATTAAATATCTTACCGCCTTTACTTTCAATACCTTCCCTCCATTCCAAATTTTCGATTTTTCTTTATTAAGGCTTTAATGCTTAATTATCATGTATAACTTTCAACGAAATTGTTACTCACTTTATGTCTTTTTAGATATTAATTCTGAATTCGTTCTACGCTCTAACTGTACTTCTTCCATTTAAGTTTCTAATTTATAAATGCTGTAATGTTGCAATAGAGTAATTCAAACTAAAAATAACATCATTTACATTATTTAACTGATCTTTATTAACTAGATCTAGGAAAAATTGATTTGATATTCAATCTCGATTGAAGATCACCTTAATCAACGATATTGCGCAACAGCGTCTTACAAGTTTTAATTTAACAAAATTAAAAGCCTTCCATGTGACATTCCCAAGTTTTATTTTTAATTTGAACATCTAATTTGGCGTAAATCTTCTTAAGGGTTTTACCGTTAGTTTTTAATTCTAAATCTATTGTTAATTAAACGTTACATTTTTTAAGACCCTAACTGTATTTATAGAAATTTTATACAGAAATTATATAGTATTTTATAAATAACAAATAAGTAGACTGTGCAGTAATAATTTTTGATATTAATCAAGGATTTTCTATTACACGTAACCATTGGTAATAATAATAATAAAAATAAAAACCAAAAATATAAAAAAAAAATTAAATAATAATAAAGCCTTTGAAAAAGGACGACAAATAAAATAGACAAAGAAATATTGAAAATTTAAAAGTAAAATCTATGATACTCTGTCCAATTTTTTTTTTTCTGTTCATTCTTAGTATAATTCAAATTATTTTTTTGAATGTATGTTCTTGGATAATATTCAAGGGATATTTTCTCGTAGGACATAATGTAGCTTTATATGTATGTATATTTACAGGTTGTGCCGAATAAGAGTAAAAATATTTCAGAAGGTGATTACCGATACTGAAGCGAGAGAATAATTGTATGATACTGGATGGTATATTATCAGTCCGTGTCACTGGATTGAGATTATTTAATTTTTTTGTTTTAAATTAGTAATGGCTAAATAACTAGTTACCCATGTACTGTACAGAAGCTAACTAAGTTTTTTTTAAAGCTAATATTTGCAGCTTTCCCTTACTAAGAAATATATACCCTTATATACTTTTCGAGTAATTATTTTATTGGTCAAAGCTGAAAAACATCCGAAAACTAATTTTTAAAGGAAATCCCGTTACTCTTATTTAAGAGTAACGGGTTTTCCTTGGTAAATGAAAAGTTACCAAATATTTTGGAAGAACCTTTCTCCAAGCACTGATTGCAGATTCCCTAAGAAATAAAAGACAGATTAAAGACCTTCTATCCATAGACCTTTAACAATGACCTCCTAAGATATTTGGAGTCTAATGCGGAGCACTCCATTAGCATAATATTTTAATGTAAATATTTATATATAACATGTATATGGGATCAAATTCAATTTCCTTTTCAATTATTTATTGTTGCATTTATTGTAGATAATGCTTATGTTAGAAAAGTAAATGATCAATAAAAATATGGTATAAAAAAAGAAGAATAAAGGAAAAAAGAAAAAAGAAAAAGAATAAAAGATATAGAATAATAAAAAATAGATCAGTAAGCCATCTATGTTGTGATTTTATATTAGGTCATTATAATATAAAAACGAGGAAGATTATAGTTGCCCTTGTCAACTTTTAGATACCCGTGCGTGTATTAAATATATAAGAAATTCTTATATTGCAATTGAACTGTTTGACAGAAAATTCAAAATATTTGTTTTTTTATATTTAATTGAAAAAAAATTAATAAAAAAAAAATGAATTAAAAAAAAAAGATGAATTTAAAAAAAAATATGCTCTCAACGAGATTCGAACCCACACTTTCCAATTAAAATGTCGACGTCTTAACCACTAAGCCATCGACCTTACATTCATATCAGTTTTTTTTTTTAAATTATTATAGTTGCGATGGTATCAATTGTTTGTTTTGAATAACTGTTTTGAATTTTTTTAAAAATGTTTTAAAAAAAATAAATAATTTATAAATGAGAATTTTAAGATGAATTTAAAAAAAAAAAAATTTTGCCCCAGCCAGGAATCGAACCGAAACGTTTTGACTACCAGTCCCATGTCCTACACACTATACCATAGAACAATTAATAATTTGTTTACAAAACGAGTTTTTATTTATCTCATTTTTTTTTTTTTTAAATAATTCTAGTTACTATGGTATCAATTGTTTGTTTTAAATAACAGTTTTAAATAATCGTAGTTGCTATAGTATCAATTGTTTGTTTTAAATAACAGTTTTAAATTTTTTTATAGAAATATTAAAAAAAATTAATAATTTTTAATATAAATGAATCTTCTGTCTAATTTTCTATAAAATAAAATTTTTTCAAACATAAAATAAATACATATATTTTATTAAAAAAAAAAATAGATAAAAAAAATGAATTTAAAAAAAAAAAAAAAATTTCCGTAGCCTGAATTCGAACCGAAACATTTTTGCTACAAGTAACATGTCCTAACCACTACACCACGAATCGATTTATAATTAAGCAACAATTTGTTTGTTTTTATATTTGGTTTCTATTTTTCGTTATTAATTTTAAAAAAATACTCATAAAATATCGAAAAATTTGTATGGCAGCTACCCGAAGCCTTTCTCCGATTTTAACCAAAAACAATAGGGAACCTACAAATTGTCTAAAAATTACTTTGTGAAAGTTTCAGAACTCCAGCTCTTATAGTTTTTGAGTTATCGTGCTGACGGACGGACGGACGGACGGACGGACGGACGGACGGACACACATAGCTAGATCGATTCAGTTTTCGATGCTGATTCGATACGTACCCTTGACACTATATCTAGCTCTTATATTTCGATGCGTTACAAACGGAGGAGTAATTTTAATATACCCGATGTTCATATATGTATGCACGGGTATAAAAAATTTCCCTTATAATCTAGATATTTAGATAGATGGATTTTAAGAGATTTGTTCATGAGTTTTATGGCATAGAAAATGGTTGTTTAATTTTTTTTTCTTTTTTCTTTTTGTAATTCTTTGAGAATTTGTTTAAGATAATTAATTTACTTTTAAAAAAAAAATCCCTTTATATTTTTTTTATGTTTTAAAGTTTGTGATGGTTACAAATTTATTTCGAATTCTTTCCAAGATTTAATTACAAGACAGTTTTTCAAAGAACATTAAAAAAAATTAAAAGACCATGAAATTAAAACTCAAATAAAAGAAATTTTTGAATTGCTGAAATTAATGATTGTGAAAAATTTAAAAGAAAAACATTAATTAATTCTATTCATGAAACCTTAATAATATAGAAATATTGGGTTTTGTTTTTGGAGAAACACGGGAATTTTATTTTTTAGTAAATGAAAATGGTTATGGAGGTTAATTATTAAGAAAGCAGCATCCGAAGTCGTTCCATTATCTGCAAACATTATACAGTTCTCTTGTATTCTTAATTCTCAAGGCAAAAGTCCTTCTGAATCCCACCCCCTTATGCAATCTTTAGTTAAAATATAGAATCCATTTCTATCTCTCACCTCACCATAGTCTGACATCTAAGCCATTGTGTTTAACAGTCAGGATTTATCGAAATCTACTTAACTAGGGAAGAGATGGTTTTAGTCAGTAGAAATAAGAAAAAACTTAAGTGTTTATTTTATCTTTCATATCGGTTATTTGCAGATCTCCCAGGACAAAATAGTGTAACATCTTGCTCTTAATCTTGGTTTTCGACCGCGGTTACTAATTTTTTTTTAAAGAGAGGACAAAGCCTTTAAATGCCACCTTTAAAAGCTCCCGTCTTAGCCAAAATAATTAAACACCCAATCTGCTACGGTTGAATGGAATACCCAGAAGGAATAAGTTGACTTCTCTCTTGAATTTTTCTAATCATAAGTATTGAGAAATTCATAAGGTGGTAATGCATTCCACAATTTGGAGGTGCGATTTATAAAAGAGTTTTAAGAGGATTAACTATTTCAGAGTTCTTATTCGAAAAAACCAAATAAATGTTTCTAAATATGAGGTTGGGTCTGAAATATTGTTTTAATAAATCATGTTTTCAGAAAATCGCGATTTAGAAAATCTCTTTTTCAAAATCTAGTTTTACAAAAATCTTGTTTAAAAATATCTTGTTTTCGGAAAATCCCATTTTTTATATTCTGAAAAAAGCTCTAATTCAAATTTTTATCTAACTCTAAAATCCTTAAAAGCTAGATTTTTCAATAAAATACAAGCTTTTCTAAATACGAGATTTCCTAAACGCGATTTTCCAAAAACAAGATTTACCGAGATTATGAAACGGTCCGAAATATATCTTATCTAAAAGGCTTTTGTCTACTTCTGATTTATATTAAATTTTTTGATTATTCTATTAACACTTTAAAGTTTTTAAAATATTCATTGTCTTATAATCCAAATTAATTCGCAGACTTTTTAAAGCGTTTTAAAACTTTTTCTATTAACATTTTCTGAATATTTTATATTACATCATATAAATAAATGACTTCAAGAGATTTATATTAAAAGATAAACTTGTGTATACTTTAACATTTATTCCGACAATAAAATTAAAGAATTTTACAAAGACAAAAAAGAATATGGACGCAATTGGAAGCTTTATAGACAAAATGGCAACAAAATAAATTTGGTTACTTTAGAAAATTTTCTTTGTTATTTCTAATTTTGAATATCGCATAATTGATTTTCTGGACACTCCTTTGTTCTAACAATAGTCATTCACCATTATCAATATTGTTATTTGTCATGAAAATTGAAAATAGTCTACGAACACATAATAAACATTTTTTTAGAAAATAACAAAATATCATAAAAAAAGTCTGCTAAAAGCTATAAAACGCTATAAAAATGAATTTTGCTTAATTTTATTTTCTTTTTTAAAAGAATATTGTTTTACTCAAACTGATTGTGAATATCGTTTTGAAGTAATTGTAGTAGAAATGACTGCATTAACAAAATTTTAGATAAAATACTATAGACACTATTTAATTTGATTTGGACTTTAATAGTGCCTGGGATAATTTCAGAAATCAATAACTTCAAATTCAGAAAAACCTTGGGAAAATAAATAAAAAGAGGAATCCCTAGGCCATCAAAATAATCTAATGCTTCAATAAATTAAATCTTTACAAAATTTATGACTCATAGACAAATTATGCACAAACTTAATATAAGATCCTGAAGAGAACCAGCGATATTTGTGGGTGAAAGAATAGCACCATCTCACCTAAGGCTATTCTACCAACACTGAATATTTTTATTGGACTTAGAAATTTCTACTTTAAATTCCATATACACGGCAACACCATTTAGACAATAGAATTAAACTTTTCAAAAATAATCCAAATCATCAACTTATTTTTGTCTCAAATTTTTTGGTTTTTAGGAAAATTTTTTTAGAATTATCTTTTGTAAAATCAGAGAACAAAAAAAGAAAATCAAAAGAAAAGCTGAAAATGAAAATAGAAATGAAACAAAATTTCTTCTATATTTTTATTTTATGAAAAAGTGACAAAAGACAATTTTTAAGGGTCCCATTCATTCTATTCCTGTCTAAAAATAAATATTTAAGTTAAAATGACAAAATGGTTAAAAAAAATAAAATTTTCATTTTTCTTTTGGATTTTCATCTTTCCAAATTTTTTCTATATTTTCCTTTGAAATTATTACTGAATATCACGCAATTTTTCTTTTTAAATTCACTGTTATTTTGTCTTTTATAATTTTTCTAATTCAGTTTTTGCCTAATATTTAAGGGGTTTTTCCCAAAAAAAAAAGAAACAAAATAAAAAGTAAAAATTAAAATTATAAAAATAGCCCTGAAAAGACCATAATCCAAAAGAAGAATTAAAATAAAAATTTTGTATAATAGAAAGAATATATTGAAAGAATTTTTTAAGTATCGCTTATAGGAGCAGTGGGGGAAATAAACCCTAAAAATAAAAAGTAAAAGAACACACCCTCTTCCTATGATCATTCCTCTCTTATATCATTTCCTTCCGTACTCTAACAAAGGCATATTAAAAAACTTATGACGTCAATTCATAAAAAAATTATTATTAGCACAATGATATTTGATGAAATAGAAAAAGAAAAGAATATATATATATATTCTTATTCATTTTAGTGCTTTTGTAATTACCACAATATCTCTATTTTTATATTATATAAAACTCCCCCTTCTAATGAAACTAAAACTTCTTTTATGTATTTTTTTAAAGCTGTTGCCGCAATAAAAAATTTATCATTAACAAATTCTGGAAAATCCTAATGCAACATTCTCATGGTATTTTAATTTATTTTTCTGTCCTTATAAGAACGGTTTATTTTCTTAGAAATAAATTATTCCAATGCCTAAATGGTATTCAGATATGATATTCTGGGTAAAATTTCAATATATTAAGTGAAGGGGAAACGCTTCATTTTTTTATAAATAGAAGTTTGAAACCATAAAGAATTATTAATTTATACATTAGTTTTAAAAATTTTACGATTCTAAAAAAAAAGCAGGAAGCCCATGCTAATAACATTTTTTTAATAACAACTAATAAACGGGGCTTTTGATATAAAATAAAAGACCTTTAAGTCTTGTATAAATAATATCCTTGGAAAAGTTTAAACAAAGTAAAACTATTTTAATAAAATCTGAATGACTTGGGAACTAACGGTATTTCCATTCATCTAAAGTTTAACTTTAATTTTTGATCGCTTATTGTGTCCTTCTTATGCTTCCAAAACATTTATCTAAAGTTAATCTTGATTATATTAAGAAACTTCAGTTACATATGTTTTCTATTTAAAAACACATCGTTGCCAATTGAATGAAATAAAGTCTCATTGAACCTAACGGTATTACCTCACTATGTCTTCAAAATATTCATCTAAAGTTTATGTTCAGTTTTTAATCGATTATGTTCGAACTACGAAAATAAGTAAGATTGTTACGGAACTGATCCTCAGAAAAATTATCCAATCTTATTATCCAATCCTCCTATGTAATAAATATATTAATAACTGCATGTAAATTCGTTATAATCAAAACTATTAAAGAATATTATATATTATCACTTCCATACATTACGTTCCTTTCATGTCACATACCTTTATATATTTATTTCCTATGATGATACAGAAACACCTTTACTTATAATGCAAGTACCTAGTAAAATGTACCTAGTAGATTTAAAAAAAACTCATTGACTTAACAGTTGAACAATTAGCAGTTCTGAAGTTATTTTTCGATTACCTGAAGTTTCGATAATAAGCAAAAGTTGAAGTACTTAATAAATCCTCAAATGCACTTCCTAAACAACTAAAATCTACAACTTAATACTTCTTCTTAAAACTTCTGATCTTCAACTTCCATTTTCTTTATGTCCTTACATTACCTTTGTAGCATCCCTACTCGTTTCTTATAAAAGTATTTAAATTTCATCTTTTACATTATCCATAGATTTAAGATTATTAAGTTACGGTGGTTTCTTTAAAATTACTAAAAATAAATATTAAATCTAAGAAATAGTATGAGACTCTAATTTTCCTTTTCTTTGGGTATACTTTTATCCTTCTTTATTACTTAATGTTAATATTAAAGTTCATATTTAAAGGGACTTTAATAAAAAGTAGGGATATAAAGAATTATTCAGGGATTTTATCATTACCTACCTTTATATATCAGAATAATTGAAATAAAAAAATGAATAAATCATTTTAATTGGAAATGGTTTAGTTTTACGACCTTTAAAGGACACAAATTTTTTTTTTAATATTCTTTAAAATTGAATTAAATATGAAGTAATGTGGGGTACAAGGTACTTAACAAATACCGATATTTTATTCTATACTTTCTTCAGAAATTTTCAAAGGTCTTGAATCCCTATAAATTTCTTCCATACTCTACTAAAGTTTTTATTAAGAAAAATATTTTATATAAGTCCCTGCTAAGATTTAGGTATTTTAGTGGTATGAGGTAATTTCAATTGTTTGAAATTTTTAAATTTCGAATGTAATTTTGTTTTTAGCATCAATTCGTTCAGCTTCTAGTTCTATTAATTTTCTTATTCTTCTTAAGAGGTAATTAAAGAGGCGAACGGTGGCAACCAATTCTAGTCATCTGCGACAGGCTTACAAAATATGCATTCTAAGATGTCGGCCTGAAAATCAATATCGGAAAAACTAAGATAATGAGAGTTAACATTATAATTACCACACCGATAATTGTAAATGGTACAACGCTAGATCACCAAGGAAGCCCTCGATTAACATACCCAAGGGAAAGGAAAAGTGACAAAGCCTAAAATTACATGGAGAAATGATCTATTAAAAGAAATCAAAGAAGCCGGAGAAATCAAAGTGACTAGCACAAAATAAAATACGAAATAGAACCTTTGTGTAAGCCATATCTCTTATGGAGAAGAAAGAAAAAAAACAACGTCTAAAGGTTGATTTCTAATTAAGATAAGCCCACTTTTTTTACCAAGATATTGCTGGGGTAGAACCGTATTTCTCCGTAACCTTCCAGGTCTTCTTAGTCCTAGTCCTAAAAGCTGCTCCATCCAATAATATTGCATTGACAGCCGTAAAACGTATTCGTAGTAATTTTTGTACTTATATTTTTAATAGCTTTAACAGTCGAAATTAAAATCTTGTAAAATAATTTTTTATTAACTACAGTATTGGATAAGTTTTTGATAAACACTGCATTTTAATTACAATTTACCATTATCACTTAATTATTTAAACGTTTTTGCATCTTAAATTTATTTTAATTTTATTAAATTCATTAACAACTCTTACTCATTCGTTCCCTATTTAGTATTCAAAATATATTCAAAATAAAATCAAGTTTATTGAATACTTGTCTCTATTTTACGACCTGAGAAACAATTTTACGCGAAAATTAAACATCCATAGAAAAATACATTTTGTATCAATTTATTTGTTATAAAATGTAAATGTAAAGAATCTAAATAAAAACTGAAATTACTTATGTAATAAAAAATTAACTTAAAATATAACCATAAACCTTTTCTTCAACATAAAATATCTAAATTTTAGTTGAAATTCAAAGAGTGGATAAGTTTAATAGATAAGTTATTTTATTTGTTAGATAAATTTTAAAATGTATTACTAAATTGAATTTCCATTCCAAGAAAAAATTGTACACTTATTGAAGATTTTGATAATGGGTGATAGTGTAATTTTTGGAAAATGTTTGATTCTTTACGGGCTACGCCCTTTGCTAGAATTTTTATAAATTCTTATAGTCAAGCCAATAGTACAATTATTATTTCAACCTTTTACTTCAAATAAAAAGTCTGTTACCCTTTCGTCAGGGAAATTAGAAGTTCTATAACCTCAATCAAAACAATCGTTTTCATAAGGAAAACTAGAGGAAACATAGGTACTCAGCTCAAGATTTTCTGAGTTCCAACAAAGCTTTATTAGGCTTCTAAATTTTCAATTGCCAGGTGAATCATTCAAATTATCTCAGAATTGTAATCTTGAAGCGGATAAGAGAAGCTCTTCTAATTCAGTGTTAAGCTCACTTAATTCAGTGGTTTAAACCAAATCCTACGTTGATGGTAAAAGAACCCTTCATTCCAGGCTTCCAAGAAGATACATGAACATTGGCATGTTAGTACCATACCCCATTCCTTTAAGTTGAGTATAGAATACCCTATAATCATCAAGTCATTTAGAATAGGCTTTAGTTTCTTTTTTATATTCACTAATTTATATTATATAATTTATATTCACTAAACAATTAATTACTTGGCTGTAGCTATTGTATAAGATTATGATTACACAAATCCTAAACTTAATGCACCATCACATTATATTATATTATTTTATATTACGATATAATTATACAATTTTTAGAATATTTTGTTTTTATTAGATATGAACTTACCAAGGTTGAACCCGAAACCTTTTACTTGAAGGGTCAGCTTCTTAACCACTAAACCATTGGTCAGATTGCATGTGTACACTATGTATAAAACAATACCTAAATTCTTTAATACCTCATAAAACTCTTAAGAATTTTCAAAAACAATAAACAAAAGTATAAAGAAACTATTAAAGAAATATGATCTCTCTTAAGGTCTATGGTCTACGTAAAATTTTTATTAAAGCAATAGTTACACTGGTAATACACTATTATGGGTTATAAAATACTAGCTAATACCCGGTGCGCGTTGCTGCGCCTCTTAATAGTTAAATTGAAGTTGATAATACAGCAAAAAGTTAACACAAAAAGTACACACGGTTTACACATGTAAATTTTAATATGTATGAAAGCAATCTTTTTAAAAAGATTTTTCTAGGATTATTCTAGTAATTTTTGAAACTTTCTGTAATTCAAAGCAGTACAAACTACTTTCCAAAATTTAACGTAATTTACTTCCAAAAAAATTTTTTTGACTAACCGTAGGACCGACTGTTAACAGGCTTAACTCCATTTTCAAGTTGCTTCACACATATAAAATTTGAGGTCACCGGTCAAATCGTTTCTAATTTAGAGTAAAATAACCAAAAACTTTATAAAAAGCTGTTGGACCGCAATGGGTTAATGGAACTTAACAAAATTTATTTTGGGGCTTTCTTGAAAGCCAAAGCAGAATTTCGTACAGTCGGACAAAATTTGGACACAAAATTTTTTTTTGACCAACCGTCGGCCCGACATGGGTTAACAAATTCCAAAACTGTTAATAGTGTCAACTCAATTCTTAAGGAGCATCACGTATACAAAATTTGAAGTCAATTGGTCAAACAGTTTCGAACTTAGAGTAAAGTATTGAAAAAACCTATAAAAAGCTGTTGGGCCGCAATGGGTTAATGGAACTTACCAAAATTTTTTTTGGGGCTTTCTTTTAAGCCAAAGCAGAATTTCGTAAAATCGGACAAAATTTGGACCAAAATTTTTTTTGACCACCCGTCGGCCCGACATGGGTTAACAAATTCCAAAAATTTTAATAGTGTCAACTCAATTCTCAAGGAGCATCACGTATGCAAAATTTGAAGTCAATTGGTCAAACAGTTTCGAATTTAGAGTAAAGTATTGAAAAAACCTATAAAAAGCTGTTGGGCCGCAATGGGTTAATGAAACTCAACAAAAATTTTTTTTAGGGCTTTCTTTTAAGCCAAAGCAGAATTTCGTAAAATCGGACAAAATTTGGACCCAAAATTTTTTTTGACCACCCGTCGGCCCGACATGGGTTAACAAATTCCAAAATTCTTAATAGTGTCTACTCAATTCTCAAAGAGCATCACGTATACAAAATTTGAAGTCAATCGGTCAAACCGTTTTCATTTTAGAACAAAGAAGTTTAAATACTTGCACCACAGCCCCAACTTAGCGGTCCGTTAGAGCAAAATTTTTGGGCCACGATTTCCTTCCGAACCCAAAAACCTCTATATACAAATTTTCATGAAAATCGGCTGGGCAGTTTAGGAGTCTATTCGCTACAAACAAACAAACAAACAAACAAACAAACAAACTTTCATTTTTATACCCGTATGACTATATAGTCCAAGGGTATAATAAATTTGCCATTACGTTTGTGACGCAGAGAAGGAGGGGGGGTAGATATATACTCAAGTGTATGGATCGGATCAGAATCGAAAAATAAATCGATTTAGCTATGTATGTCCGTCCGTCCGTCCGTCCGTCCGTCCGTCCGTCCGTCTGTCCGTCTGTCCGTCCGTCCGTCCGTCCGTCATCACGATAACTCAAAAAGTAAAGGAGCTAGGATTATGAAATTTTCACAAATTCGTTTTTATGCAAAAAACGGAATCGAGTTTTAAATTCAGCCATTTTGGTCCACGGGTTCGAGTACCTGCCATACAACTTCTAATTTTATATGAGCATTACTCTATACCTACGGAAGCTGCGTGTCTGAAATTTTGCCAAAAGTAGTTTAGTATAATGGCCAAAGTTACTGCAAAATTTGGTTGGTCTACTGCAGAGGGTTCGAGTAGCTGCCATACAACTCCTTCTTTTATATGAGCTTTACACTACACCTGATGAAGCTGGGTGTCTAAAATTTTGTAAAAAATAGTTTAGTGTAATGGCCAAAGTTACTGCAAAATTTGGTTGGTCTACTGCTGAGGGTTCGAGTAGCTGCCATACAACTCCTTCTTTTATATGAGGATTACACTACACCAAATGAAGCTGGGTGTCTGAAATTTTGCCAAAAATAGTTTAGTGTAATGGCCAAAGTTACTGCAAAATTTGGTTGGTCTACTGCAAAGGGTTCGAGTAGCTGCCATACAACTCCTTCTTTTATATGAGCATTACTCTAAAGCTGAAAGTTTGAAATTTTGCCAAAAGTTATTAACCGGATGATATAATGTATATGTTACGGTCATACGGGTATCCCAGAGTTGACACAGTCTACTCTACTACACTCTTCCTCGTTATATATATAGATTACGCTCTAATATTATCCACCTTTTTTATACCCGTATGACTATATAGTCGAAGGGTATAATAAATTTGCCATTACGTTTGAGACGCAGAGAAGGAGGGGGGGTAGATATAGACTCAAGTGTATGGATCGGATCAGAATCGAAAAATAAATCGATTTAGCTATGTATGTCCGTCCGTCCGTCCGTCATCACGATAACTCAAAAAGTAAAGGAGCTAGGATTATGAAATTTTCCCAAATTAGTTTTTATGCAAAAAACGGAATCGAGTTTTAAATTCAGCCATTTTGGTCCACGGGTTCGAGTACCTGCCATACAACTTCTAATTTTATATGAGCATTACTCTATACCTATGGAAGCTGCGTGTCTGAAATTTTGCCAAAAGTAGTTTAGTATAATGGCAAAAGTTACTGCAAAATTTGGTTGGTCTACTGCAGAGGGTTCGAGTAGCTGCCATACAACTCCTTCTTTTATATGAGCTTTATACTACACCTGATGAAGCTGGGTGTCTGAAATTTTGCAAAAAATAGTTTAGTGTAATGGCCAAAGTTACTGCAAAATTTAGTTGGTCTACTGCAGAGGGTTCGAGTAGCTGCCATACAACTCCTTCTTTTATATGAGTTTTACACTACACCTGATGAAGCTGGGTGTCTGAAATTTTGCAAAAAATAGTTTAGTGTAATGGCCAAAGTTACTGCAAAATTTAGTTGGTCTACTGCTGAGGGTTCGAGTAGCTGCCATACAACTCCTTCTTTTATATGAGGATTACACTACACCAAATGAAGCTGGGTGTCTGAAATTTTGCCAAAGATAGTTTAGTGTAATGGCCAAAGTTACTGCAAAATTTGGTTGGTCTACTGCAAAGGGTTCGAGTAGCTGCCATACAACTCCTTCTTTTATATGAGCATTACTCTACACCTAATAAAGCTGAATGTTTGAAATTTTGCCAAAAGTAATTAACCGGATGATATAATGTATATGTTACGGTCATACGGGTATCCCAGAGTTGACACAGTCTACTCTACTACACTCTTCCTCGTTTGGTTTATGTTTATATTAGAGACTAATTTTAATTCATTTCTTCTGTTTTATTTTATTATTTGCTATTCCCTTTGATATATAAATAAAATTTTTTCAAGATACTTTTTCTTTTAATCTTTTATATTACAATAATCAATTTTAAGTACTTTAATGCTGTTGGGAATCAAAAAGATCAAAGTCGATTTTTTTATGGATAAATAAAATGTTTGACAAACATAATATTAAGAATTAAAAATATTGTATTTGAAATGGTATTTCTGAGATGTTTGAGTAAAAAATTAAATTGATTATTAATATAAGTTGTATAATTAAAAAAATTGTACTACAGTTGTACTACAAACCACACACTAGGGTATAACTTAAGAGAGAGCTGGGACTTCGGTTTTGATTGGTCAAAAGAATAACTGTACTTAAAGCGAATTTTGTTGCTTTTGTTATATTGATTAGTGGAAACCACTTTAACAACTAAGCCCTGCTTCCCGTTGTGCATCTCTATTCTTACAGAACCTATTGAGTTCCCACAGCACTTCGTTGAGTAAGTATTATTCTATTAAAGATTTAAATTTAATTGGTCTAATTAATACTTTTTTTCTTTTTATATTAATCAACTAATAGTTTCAGAGTTGTGAGGCACAATTTATTCATTATTTAAATTCAAATTTCAAGTTGTTAAACATTTATTAATATTTCAAATTAATTTACCTAAAAGTATGCAATATTCTTAAAAATACCTAAAAACCCTCATTTTAGAATTGAATTTGGCTTCTTTATTAAAAAATTGAGAACACTAAAATTTTTGACCTCAAAACTATGACTTATCTAAGAATCCAATAAAATAAAACCCTATTTTAATTGTTGCATAAATTCTCTTTGAATAAAATAGTAAATAAATTTTATGTTTAATATATTGTTTAATTAAAAATTCATACTATTCATAAAGTCTTTTGTTTATATTTTATTTTGTACCTGCAAAATTTTAATTAAACAAACCTTAATCTTTCAGAAGAAATAAATAAAACGATAGAAGGGAAATTAATTATGATGGAAAATATAAAATGAATACAAATTTCCATTATACATTTTACTACAGTCCGATTTATTTTAATTTTTTTTGATCCCTCATTTAAGGATTTAATGATTTTTATTTTCACTACAAAGTAGTATTACTTTTATTATAGTACCATATTATATATGTTGAGTTAATCCAAATGAAAATGATTCAGAGGTTTCGGAACTCAAAAAAAAACAAAGTAGGATGAAAATTGAAATAAACAAAAATTTTATTGGGAAAATTACAATAACTGACCCATTTTCAATTAATTTACCAATAACAATTTTGTTTTATACTAAGGCGAAAATAAAACTTTTATATAAGAATAAAAACTACAGTTAAATAGTTGAGCAATGATAATTGGTAGGGCTACGGAGGGGTTTTGTATTTTAATTAAGAATTGAATGGAAAATATAGGAGAAATAAATTTTTTGAATTATTACAATCCATAAGAATATGGAAATGCAGTTTATGGAGGTGCTTCTCTGTTCATTTCAATATTTACCAACCGCTTAGGTGAAATATAATAAGCGATAAGTATCGTTTCCGCACCAAAAATTTGGCCCTGAGATTTTTACATATATGTATTACTCCGGTGTGCAGAAACTGATAAATCTGTGCTGTGTCTGTGCACGCGTGTACACCTAAAGTACACCTAAACGCTTAGCAGAATGTTTTTAAGTTTTATATATAAGATTTTGATGTTAATATTTTGAAATAATAAGCTTTTGGAGAAAATCAGGTAACCCCAAGGATAGTAAAAACGGTAGCGAAGGGTAATTCTAAAGTTTCTTACAAATATTTTGTTAACCAAAACTAGTGCATAAAAACCTATTACATAAAAGTTACACAAATAAAGAGCTCCAATTTTACCATACAAAGTTTTTTGATCCGATGAACTTTAGTGTCCTTTAATTAACTTTAAAAAATTTTATTGGAGTATTTTATAAGTCTAAAATTAATATGTATATATAATATTATATAATTATTTTATTTATAAATTTATAATTATTAAACTTTAATTGCTTTGATAAAAATTATTATATGCATGCACGAGTAAATAATCTTTAAAAGATTTTTTTATGATTTTCCTGTAAGAACGCTTGGTTCTCCAGTAGACACAGCATATTTTTTTTAGAAAATTGAATATTTATTGAAAAAAAATTTGAATAATAACATTACGCATTATCTTTTTAAATAATCACAGCTTATGCCTATTTTTTGACTGCTTTATAAATGTCAAATTATGATTAAATTTTTAGAATATGAAAAATCATAAAAAGGTCACAATAGCGATTTTATGACTGTATTGAGTTATGATTTGATTATGACAATTTCTGGAATATGATTTTTAGTTCATTTTATGGTTTAAGAAGTTATTTTATTTTGAATTGCAGATTTTAATTTATTATTTACCGGTTTAAGTTAGTGCTTACTAGTATATTATGCCAATATACGAATTTCATACATCACTCTTTACTTCAAAACGATTAAATTAGTTTAAATTTTTTTTTAGAAATATTTGGAATCGTTTTTAAAATACAAATTCAAATTTAAATTAGATTAAAAGTTAATTTTCGATTAAATTTTAATCATCAAAGTAATATGAAAAAAAATCTTTAGATAATTAATAATTTAAATGATTATAGGGTATTCCAAAAATTCTTCTTGAGTTCTTCCGATTGATGAAGATGTTGATTTATTTCCATTACAATATTGACAAAAACTATTTTTATTTTTAATTTTGTTTCCTCTTCAGCTATTTGACAAAGTAAGAAAACTGATTCAATTCATCAATGTACTACCAACATTGACAAATGATAAACACTTAAAATGCACTTTACACTCTTAAAATCTAAGTAGAGAAATAAAATCTAAAAACATTAATTTATATTTTTTCCATTTTACTCCTTCAGGAAATTTGTTTATTTTTTTTATTCTGGATGATGTTAGGTCTTCTCCAAAGAAAATCTGATTTTATCATTTTATATTTAAAAAGAACTTTTACATTACAAATATATTTGTAAATTTATATTTTTATATATATATACATGTATATATTGTAGAATTAGATATACTCAATTACAAAGAAGAGTTCCTAGTTAAAAGGTTATGTTGAAAGTTTTATTTTTAATCAAATGACAAATTTATATATACATATGTATTGGTAATTACATTTGCATTTACAAAATTGTTTTATGTTGGCACTACAAAGTACAAAATTGTACTACACTGTTGAATAAAAATTTTTGTAAAACTGTTTAAAAAATCTTTGGAAGGAACTTAGACATAATCCTGAGAAAGAAGCGATTACACATAAAAGTTGTTACACATACTACACATAATTCTACAGTTCGTAGGTACTACATTTCAAATAAAATGTGTCCATCTTATTGTGGTTAGGATTCATTCAATAGGCTCACATAGTGCAAGAACTCATGCATAAGTGAATTCCAACACTAAAGTATAACCATTTAAAGCTAATGGAAAGACTCTAAAGACTTTAAGGTCTAAAGGCTAAAGACTTTAAGTATCCTCTAGTTAAATGCATAACGTTTTATTGTGTTTCTAGATTATTAATGTAACTTTTCCAAAATCATATTTACTTAGGATTAGGATCTGCGTCTGATTGGAATGAAATTTAATATATCGGTACTTAGTGATATCACCAACATTTCATAGAAGATAACTTCGACTGCAATATTTCAAAAACGGTAACACCTATTAAGATAAAGTAAGAAATATATGAAAGATAATTCTTTGCTCTACAATATTGTGAAAAATACAACGGTTAAAGTAAAATGCTACAAAATATTAGGACTATTTTCAAATAATCTATATGACCTTCAAAAGACTTTGTTGTTTTTTTTTAAATGTTGGCGACGGCCCTTAGTACTGTTATAAAAAATTTAATTTCAATCTGATGCGAACGCTAATGTAAAGTACTTCCAAAATCAATATACAGTCAAACTACATTCGGATAATTAACGGGTCTTTGACAACTAGACACACTCTTTTGCTAATCTAATTCAATTAAATCATAAAATTTAAATAATAGTGAAGTGTAAATCCTAGGGTTATATTTGCCGTTAAAAAAGTCCCAATCAAGTCTACGCAATGAGTTAACTACAAATCTAAGGGTAAGTTTGCGTTTATGTTGCAGTTGCGATAAGTAATAAGAGCATAGCATAGAAAATTAGTACAGCTTTGATTATCCATAGCTGCATTATAAACACGTCAATTTAAATTATGTATTTAGTTTTCTACGCTATACTCTTATCGACGCTCTTATCACTTATCGCAGCTCCAATATAAACGCACCCTAAGTCTTGAATATTAAAATCGACGCTAAGCCAGAAATACATGATAAGTAGATATAAAAAACTTCATATCGTATCTTATTTAACTTAACTACTCCATCTACCTTTTTTAAAAACAAGACTTCCATTAAAATAAGTTTACCAATAATAATGTTCAAACATTGTTAAAAATTATGTTAAAAAAAGTTTATCTAATATCTTTTAACAAAATTTTTCTTTCTGTTTATAAAAGATACAAAAAAATGAAAGTTAAATAAATCCTGTTTTTATAACTCTTTTAATAAAATTGCAAAATATGATATTTATAAGATTAAAATTTAATTTTTTTTAAAAATTATTTAAAAAAATTTTTTTTAGAAATTTATCAAAATCTGTTTTGTTTTTGGAAAATTTATTTATTTTTTAAAACTATTGTTTTGATTTTTATGTCAGGACATAAAAGGATATAAAAAGGATTTTAAAACTTTATTTATTTATTATAAAACATATTTATGCTTGAAATATTAAAGAAAAAGTTAGTTAGTATACATATGCATAATATATATGTATATTTTTCCTTGTTTATAATAATATTTAAAATCAAAATTTATTTAAGAATATCATTAAGATATTTTTAAATGCATGTGTGGAAGCACTGTAAGGTACTACACTTTATAATTACAAATTCAATTATTTTGGAAGTGTTTCAGGGTTGGAACTTTCACAGACGCTAGCTTAAGTCTTATCATTAATTATATAAAATAAATTCTGTTCCTCTAATTGCAAAGCCTATTTCAGGGCGATGTTTAGATCAGGGGCCTATATCAAAAAATTTAAAATCATACAATTGTTATAGATGGTTTTGGTAAAATGCATGGAAGTTCTTAGAAAAATTTTTTTTGTAAATTGTAAGATTGTAAATTTGTGTGAAATAGGCCTCCGAATATACAAATAAAAGTAGGTATATTTATTTTAATACAGTCAAAAGATGGTTCCTTCATATTTTTTCACAAATTTAACAAAAACGAGGAAGAGTGTAGTAGAGTAGACTGTGTCAACTCTGGGATACCCGTATGACCGTTATATAAACATTATATCATTATTATTATAAACATTAATTACTTTTGGCAAAATTTCAAACATATCAGATTTATTAGGTGTAGTGTAATGCTCTTATAATAGAAGGAGTTGTATGGCAGCTACTCGAACTCTTGGCAGTAGAGCAACCAAATTTTGCAGTAACTTTGGCCATTACACTAAACTATTTTTGGCAAAATTTCAGACACCCAACTTCAATAGGTATAGAGTAATGCTCATATAAAATAAGAAGTTGTATGGCAGCTACTCGAACCCTTTGCAGTAGACCAACCAAATTTTGCAGAAACTTTGACCATAAAACTAAACTACTTTTGCCAAAATTTCAGACACGTAGCTGTAATAGGTACAGAGAAATACTCATATAAAAAAGGAAGTTGTATGGCAGCTACCCGAACCCATTCACCAAAATGGCTGGATTTAAATAGCGATGACGGCTATTGCAAAAAAACGAATTTGCGAAAATTTCAAGATCCTAGCTCCTTTAGTTTTTGAGTTATCGTGCGGACGGACGGACAGACGGACAGACGGACAGACAGACGGACGGACGGACAGACGGACGGACATACATAGCTAAATCGATTTTTTTTTCGATTCTGATCCGATCCATACACTTGAGTCTATATCTACCCCCCCTCCTTCTCTGCGTCACAAACGTAATGGCAAATTTATTATACCCTTGGACTATATAGTCATACGGGTATAATGAAAGCTAATTTGAAATTTATCAAAAGAAATTGCACTTAAGAGGTTCACATATTCTGCAAGATTTTTAGATAAACAAACTTAGGGACCAACAACCAATTAATAAATAGCAATAATTTAAACTTTAGAATTTAAAATAATTTCATAAATGTAAATTTCAATAATATTTATATAATAAAAATAATATTCTATAATAAGAAAAAACAAAAATAACAGTAAATTAAAAAATTTTGAATTGTACAATTGTATAAGTATGCTATGCTATATATAAAAAGCCTATAAGTATACTATACAATATATACAATAACATGTAAAAAATATAATTCAAAATTTAATAAATAATTTTTTACAAGTGTTTTAATTATAGATTTTGATAAAGTAATTTTGATTTGTTTAATTTTTACTATTTTTTAAATTTTAATTAAAATATTATTTAATAAAAGTATTTTAAATTAATTTTGAAATAAATTAAAATTATAAATATTAAGATAAAATATTTAAAATAAAATAAAATATATATCTGATATTGAATGAATACATGAATGATTACAATAAGTTGTAAGAAGCAAATATAAACAAATATCATGTTTAAATCTTTATTTAAAAACTAATTAAGTACTCCTCTGTTGCTTCTTACTTCTCTTCTAAAGATTTAGATTATTTTTCAACTTAGATGTTTAATATTTTTGTAAAATTTTTATAATATTGTTATTCCCAAATTATTAAAAGTAGTAAAAGGATTCTAATATAAAGCACTCAATATTGTGCAATACTGTCGCATTTAAATTTTTCTCCCACCAACACGATTATCATAGTTTTATTGAGTCATAGGCAACCATAGCTTCAAAATTACTCAAGAATCCTATAAAATAATACTCGCATACTCGTATGTCAAAATTTCGTTTCTTAAAATCTCGTTTTATTAATATTTAATTTTTTTTTTTCGTTTTATTAATAAATTAAAATTATAATTTACGAAAATCGTCGAATGCCCAAAAATCAGATTTTTACTAAATCTGATACTAAGGAAAGTGATTATGATAAAACTGGACTTCGAACCCTACGATTTCCCTACAGTCTTGTATTACAAAATTATCTTGAATAAAATTCTATTTGTTTTATTCTTGAATAAAATTCTATACTACTATACTAGTCGTTTTTTCTGCTATTCGGAATCTCAAATATTTTTTTCGAAGATCCAAACTTTTTTTTATCACTTTTAGGATGAAATTATTTCTGGTACAAGAGATTTGTAGCAACTTCCATCAATATTAACCTAATTAAAAAAAATTATTTTATCACTCGTTCGCTATTTTTGCATAGATGTAAACTTAATTAAAAATGTAAACTAATTTTTGAAACTACAATAATTAAATCCGCTACTTAAAATTGAGATTCAATTCCCTAATTACTTGGTTCGACAATTATATAGACCGTCGGACTATTACTCAAAGTTTTCCACACATTTTTTTATTCTACTACTAAAAATGGATAGATAAAATGATTATTGAAGCATTGCATATCTTGAGGAGTCATTTTAATTTTTTTTTAAGGAGCAAAAACCCATTATTGCTATAACGGTAAAATATTTAACTTAATTTTTTTTAATTACATTGAAACCATATTCTATTGAAAAGTTAAAAAAAAACGAGGAAGAGTGTAGTAGAGTAGACTGTGTCAACTCTGGGATACCCGTATGACCGTAACATATACATTATATCATCCGGTTAATTACTTATGGCAAAATTTCAAACATTCAGCTTTATTAGGAGTAGAGTAATGCTCATATAAAAGAAGGAGTTGTATGGCAGCTACTCGAACCCTTTGCAGTAGACCAACCAAATTTTGCAGTAACTTTGGCCATTACACTAAACTATTTTTGGCAAAATTTCAGACACCCAGCTTCATTTGGTGTAGTGTAATCCTCATATAAAAGAAGGAGTTGTATGGCAGCTACTCGAACCCTCAGCAGTAGACCAACTAAATTTTGCAGTAACTTTGGCCATTACACTAAACTATTTTTGGCAAAATTTCAGACACGCAGCTTCCACATGTATAGAGTAATGCTCATATAAAATTAGAAGTTGTATGGCAGGTACTCGAACCCGTGGACCAAAATGGCTGAATTTAAAACTCGATTCCGTTTTTTGCATAAAAACGAATTTGTGAAAATTTCATAATCCTAGATCCTTTACTTTTTGAGTTATCGTGATGACGGACGGACGGACGGACTGACGGACGGACGGACATACATCGCTAAATCGATTTATTTTTCGATTCTGATCCGATCCATACACTTGAGTCTATATCTACCCCCCCTCCTTCTCTGCGTCACAAACGTAATGGCAAATTTATTATACCCTTGGACTATATAGTCATACGGGTATAACAACGCAAAAGAAAATAAGTATTAGTAAAAAAAATTATTTATTTAATTTTTTTTCTACGAACTCCGCTGTACTTAAAGAGCCATTGACTTTTATGAATCCCATACATTTTATTGAAAATTATGATATTTTCTATAGCATCCTTTATTTTTAGAAGTATGGTCAGGATGTTTTTTTTTTAATTTTTTCTTTAAATAGCTCTTGTATCTCTCGTTTCTTCTCTAGTCTAAAGTTCTTTAGTCCATGACGATGTGTTAAATATGAATGGAGAATTTTGTTTTTCTAAAATTAGCTTCCCTTTCAATTTCTATGTTTCATCCTTGATAATAAATTTAACTTTCTAAATATAACTTCCTAGATGTATATATATATAATTGTAAAAGTATTGACGATATAATATTTAACCATATTTCTTCTTTGTGCTGAATTTTATGAGGACATAAGGTAGGTATTACAATTTGTATACTGAAGAAAACGTTCCTCTAAAATGATTTTGTAAATTTTTACACGTTTTTGAAAATAATTCGGTACTTATTTATATGTCGATTATAGCTATTTATCTTTTCTTTATTTAAGCAAGAGAGTTGTATCTTCAAAGGAAGCGAATAATCGTTTGAGTCAAACCGGTTAAAACGTTATTCTGAAAGCTTTCATCACACTTTCTGTTTTAGAGACCGAATTCTTTCAACATGCACTGGTATATTATTATGACTATTTTCACCCAATATTTACTAACTCATAGTAAGCAAAATTAATAAAAAATCCAAATCGAATTAATATTTTCTGTAACATTTATAAAAGTAATTCTTTTTGAAAGCATTTACCGTTATATATTTAAAACATTTCGAATAACTTGGTAAACTAAATTTTTAAAATTTTTCTATAGCTGTATATTTAAAAAATCAAAAGAATTGTATTATAATTTAATTTAATTTCACTTTTGAAAACCCTTTAATCACAAAAAATTAAGCAAAGACTATCCAAATGTCTAGGAAGGAAAATTACAGCAAATTTGCGCTACTTATATCAACATACTGATTAGTATTAAGTCGAATTACATTGCATGTTAACCAATCTGGTCACTCTAAAATTTATATTAGATTTTACGCTCATCTACAGTACATTAAATTTCCCAGTTATAAAAAAAATAGTTTCCAAAATGAACATTTTTAATAGAAAATTTCTCTCTAATCTTCTTATAATGTTCCAGTTTTCAACGTTTCTGCATTTTTTTTTAATTTTTATATTTTTAAACTATGCTATTAACAGCCAAGTTCAGATATTAGTTAATTCTTTTTTTACAATTACATACTACAGTAAACATTATACAACACGATGCTTTCGAATTACAACAATAAAGTGTGTGATTCTTGTTGCATTTCGTTAACAATTTCGTATCTTTTTATGTTATGCAGAGCTGACACTGCATTTTAAAATTATTCTCTAAAATTTTTTTTTTTTGAGCATCTATGAAGTACCTACATCGATACTAAGGGACTATTACTGGGCTCTAAATAAATTGTACACTAAATATACATACATTTTTTTCAAAATTTTAACTGACGTTGCAATATACAATATCTATTGCGTTATATAATATATAAGGGTATATTTACCCCAATCTGGGGTAACTATGGGGTTATTATAAGTATATTAAAATTCACTATTAAAAAACTATAAATGGTGGCTTAATTTTAAATGTTTTTCTTAAAAATGGAGAGCGATAGAGAGGGAGAGTGAGAGAGAGGATCCAAAAGCAACAGAGGCACTTTATAAAAACATTTATAATAACATGGTTATGTAACGCAGTTAACTTTATATTGAATTTAACTATGATTTTTTGAAAGTGCAGAAAATGCTTTTTTAAATCCAATTAAATTGCGAAATTTAATTAAATTTTTTTTTCGGTTTTTTCCGTTTTTTTTCCGAAGCATCGTCACATTTTATGGATGATATTTTTTAATTGTTAACTGTTTTCATTGTTAGGCCGGTTTTTTTTTTTTTTTTTTAAATTTTATTTCATAGTTGTTCTGTATAGGGCTTTAAAATATATTTTTAATTGAAAATCATTGTTATATTTTTTTACCGTTATTGAAAAAATATATTGTGCAATGTAATATGAAATGATATAATATAATTGAAATACATTGATATAGATTCATTTTACACTAAATATAGAGTTTAAAAATCAATTAGGTTTAAAAACCCATTTTTTATGCCTCAAGTAGAATAAAGAACTAAATTTTTAACAATAGTTCTCTTAATTTTTAACTTTGAATATATTTGATGCCAGTTATTTGTTGGAATAATAATTTGAATGCATTGTTGCACTATTTTGATCTTTATAAAATAAATTCAGAATCTAATTAGCAAATTGATAATAATCTGGGTATGTATTGTTAGAAATTGTTTTGAGTTAATTGAAAATTTTTTTAATTAAATTTTCATCCGATTACTCTAAAAAGTATATATATATTAAAAATGTAAGTTTATTTAGTAATATATCAACATACACTTATCTTAAGTTATAAAAAAAGTTTTTTACTGTAAATAGTGAAACAATCTAGATAATAATTTTATGAAATTTTTTTTTTATTAATTAAAAGAACTTTGGTGCCATTAAATCAGAAATTATTTATGAAATCTATTTCTGTATTTCCTTAAAGCGGTATTAAGGTATCTTATGGATTCGTCATCAAAATGATCATTTTATAAAAGCTACATGGAAGTCTCAAACCATTTATAATAGAATGACTTTAGCAACAATTAATTTTAGTCATTTCTTTGAAATGTTAACCATCAGATATTTTAAAACTCTCGTGGAACGATCATATACTTTCCATCACAAAAGATGCCGCAGACCGCCTAGAACTCTTTAGCATTAGTCGAAAATAACTTATCACTGTAAACCTTCTTCAAATATCTTCAATATTTAGATAAGATACAAAAAAGAGCTGTTTACATCATTAATGATATTGGTGTTACAAAAGACTTCACGTTTTTAAACCACCACGAAATGTAAGAGTTGTCTAAGTTTGTCTGCCTAATACATATCTATTAGGTAATACTTCGTATTAAATAAAAAATGTGTGTTTCCTAAAGCACACTTATGGTTTGGAAAAAATCAAGGGAGAAGGAAACTTACTTCTTCTGGATTTTCTATTCTACTATTTTCTAAGGAAACTTACTTCTTCTGGATTTTCTATTCTACTCTTGATGGACATTTAGTTCCAACATTTCAACTATTACACTGCCCAAGCAAGTTGAGGGCCCTCCTTATTCTGCCTTATTCTGCCTTTTAGGTTTTTCTAGTAAGTAAGAATATTGCACTACCCGGAAGTACGGTTTTTCAGGTGCCTTTTGAAAGTTTGCTCCATCCTTAGGAAAAAAAATATATTTCTGTAAAATTTTACTATGATAATTGGGATTTATCTGAATTCTCTCCCGAAAAAATCAATTTTTAACTATTTTCAAATTTTCAAGTGAATTAAACCAGAAAAATCGCACTTTACTATATTTTGATTATTACACAAAACCGATCGTTACTTATCTATTTAATACTTTTGGATCAGATACAATTTTAATTAACTTCGAAATCAATAAATACTTTTTAAAAAATCCCTACTCATATATATAAAAATTTAATTATTCTTTTCATAAATCTATAAAATAAAATACCTAATGAAATCCAATGATTAATGATTATTGAATACAAAAATTCTATAATCAAAAATAACCAATACACAATCCAGACATTATTTCAATAAAACCCTTCTAATCGTTCTAAATTAGAAAAACCCAAAATAAAATTTTTCAATTGAGAAAAATCTGTATTTTGTATATGTTTGTGTGATTATATAAAAAAATTTTCCAATTTATACAATAAATTCTATTCTTAATATAGTTCAAAATTCAAATATTCAGTATTATTATAGGGATCAAATTTAAATTATTGCATTTTCTATTATTGAATTCAATACAAAATACAGTTAGAAAATATTTTCCAACATAACTGAGCATAAAATTTTTTCCAAAATTAGAAAATTATGAAACACAAAAAAATATCTATAGATAAATTTTCGTTTTTTTTTCGAAATTCTAAACAACCACTTAACCAAAAAAAAAAAAAAAAACTTAAAACTTAAATAAGCCTTAAACATAATGTACAGAATTTTAAAAAATGAATAGAATCAGAAATTGAATGGAATTAATTTTTGCTAAGTTTAGTCTCTTTTTTTTGAATTTTTCTAAACAGGTTTTTTTTTAAAAATAGTTTTTTTTTGCATTTAGAAAAATTTGGAGGAATGAAATAAAGTCGAACCAAAAAAGTCAAAGCGGCTTTATTACCAAAAACAATGGAAATAAAATCTAATTAATCCTTCCATATTTTCCGGAAAAGAGAAATACCCTCATTTTTTACCTAACTCTTAAAAACCGGAATTTCAGCAACACTTTTTTCAGAATATTTAAAAATTAGAAGGAATTTCATAGTTGGTTATTAAATTTGGGCTATACCTTTTCCGGAATATTAACATATTTCTGCTCAACGCTCACTCCACTTAGCCATCGTCGTATTGTTGGGTCACTGACCTTGTTTTATAGATATGCCTACACTCAAGATTTTCCAACGGGAAACAAGGTACGGAGGGCAACAGATGCTCATCCCTACACAGTCTAGCTAACCAGATGGCGTAACACGGCTTATTGAAATTCGCTTGTCATGCGCTCATTACGACTATGGAACCATGCATATTCCACCAAATGTGTTCCCCAAAGTTGATATTGTATATGTGTACGATTTAGCTAAATTTAAGAAGAACATTAAAATCTTTCTTCTAAATATCCCATTTAATTTTCCCCATCCTCCATAATTCAGAAAACATAAATAACTTCCACCATAATCCCAATTCCTTCCATATCCCCATCGCTGTAGCCAAACTGTACAATATACTATATTTGTATCACAGGTTCTCTCCTACAGTTTGGCTCAAAAAGGGTGTGGTTCTGGTATGTTAAAATCGCACACTAACCAAAGAAACACTGCACAGTTTCAATGGGTGGCTTTCGAGCTCTCCATTCCCTCGTAAAAAAAAAAAAAATTTGTATTTGCAATATTGTTAATATATAAGAATTAAATTCAACATTAGAATTTAAATTATTGGCTTTGTGGGGAGCTTTAGGGCGGAAGCCTCGAATGCTTTCTTGAAAATATTTATACAAACAGATAGGGAAACCATAAGAAGGAATTTAAGCTCTTTTCAAAACTAAAGTATTCCCTTTTTCCGGAATATTTCTATATTTTTATACTCAAGATAGTGAATTTAAAATAGGTAATAGATTTTTGGATAATAAAATTTAATTAACTTTATTCCATTTATTTTATTTTTTGAAAATTTTTTTTGGAAATTAGATATAATTGCTAATTCGACTTTATTTCCATTGTTTTTGGTAATAAAGTCGATTCGGCTTTATTTCTTTTTTTTTGTATTCGACTCTACTTTTTGAACATTTATTTTGGAAATAAGATATAAATGATAATTCGACTTTATTTCCATTGTTTGTGGACTTTATTTTATCACCCCGAAAATTTATATATAATTTGCATTTTCTAAAAAAAAAATCTATCTTTTCCTCAAAAAATTGTACATTCAAAAAATTTGGAGTATAAAGAAAAGAAAAATCTAAATAAACAAGAAAAAAAATAATCAAAGTACAATTTATGATCTTGTAAATTTTGTGGAAAAATAATCTCAATTCAAAAATGAAACATCTTTAGAATTTTAAATGAATAAAATATGAAATAAAGAACGTACTGAAATTGTATATATGTACTTGAAGATATTGCACACTTATACTTGAAATTCATTGCACTCTTGAATTTTTTTTGGTAGATATTAAGCATGTGTAGATGTGGAGGACCAACTTCAAAGCAACTAAAAAAAATTTTGAGAAGTCAATTGACTTTAAAATGAATAGAAAAATTATTGTAGAATCACTAAAAAACTGTGTTAAATATTGTAGGATACATGAATGCCTGAAATCATTGTAGAGCTCATTGGAACAAAAATTTGAGAATTGTTAACTTATTAAAACTGCATTTTTAACTTTTATTTATGTTTATTAATTCATTTATCTAATAAACCATGACCGATAGAAATTACAAGCCTTGACAGGCAATAGCTTGAAAATTTATATAAAAGCAACAAAACTAACAGTATTAATAATTCATTTTATTTATTAATTCTCTATTATTATCAAACTGTGCAGACCTTATATGGACCTTATACAATAATTCAGTCATTGGTTCTACAAGCCATGGTTATGAAAAATCATAGCCTTGATTTTATACCATATAAACCTTGGCTTGATAGTTTTAAATAAAGTGAAAAAGTTTATTAAATTTAGTATACATTAATTTGTATTGATTTGTATGGCCTTTCGATCAAACTATGAGGTTGCAAGATCCATAGAAGATTAAAAGTATTATTATGAGGTAATTGGGAATTCCTGGAATATTACTAATTTTAAGGCTATTTTGTTTTTAGATTTTCTGGAGTAAATTTCTATTTATCTCTATTTCTACTTATATTTGCTCTTACGTCTAAAAGTTTAAAATCGTTTTCTTAAATCTTATTCTAATTGAACGTTCTTAACGTGGAGACATACGTTTCTATATACTATGTAGCCTTTTTTTTAAACAAATTAAAGTGATAGCTTAAATTGACACTTTTCTTTTTTTTATTGGAAGATTATAAAGGAGTTTTCAAACTGAGGCCACTATTAAGTATGAATTCCATTAAAATTTGTAAGTTCTTATTTACTAATTTTCAAAATTTAATTGATCACATTAATTTCACAAAATCCAATATAACATATTTCTTAAAAATTATTTTATAAGTGACTTTAAATAAATTTTACACACTGTAAATATAGAAACTCAGGTACAGTAAAAAAAAAAGTCTAATATCTATAATACAAGGAACTATATGTTTTATATGCAATATATTTTCAAAAAGAGTATCCTTGAATGTCCTTCAATGAATACGAAACAGGAATCCTTTTAAAGGTATAAAATAAAAACACATTCTATATAATATATATACACACATATCGTTTTTATATACGTATTACACATACACTCCTTCCATCGTCTTTTGTATGTTATTTTATCACTTAAAAAAATAAAGTTTTTGCTTTTGTTTTGTTTTTTTTTTTGGAAAACATAAAAATGATTTAAAATCACACATGTTCAGGTCACACTATGGGTCACTAATTTCTACTCTCACGTTGTATATGATAGTGCTTTTTATTATTTAGTTCCATTTTCATCAGTAATAAAAAAAATAAGTCACCACCTATTGTGAATTTATAACTCTTTCATATTTTTTTTTTTGTTTTTTTTTTACCAATCCCATTTTCTGATCAATTTTTAACCCCCACATAGTTCACAATAAAAATAAAAACACAGACCCTCCTTACTCACTTTCTGATATTAAATTTAACTTTGCAATTTTTAACTTTTTCTTTTGTTTTGTTTTGTTTTGTGAGAAAAAAAAACAATTGAAAACTTATGTGAATATTGTGAATGGTGGTATGAGGTGGTGAAGGTGAATATTGCTTTTAATTTACCACATTGATTTTAGTTTTTTTTTGTTTTGACCGATAGAGGTCCCTTTTAATTTACAAAAATAAAATTGAATAAAAAAAAATAACAAATATAAAGTTAAGAAGTGAAAGAAACAATGATTTTGGGTAAAGTTATATATATATATATACTCGTATATGCTTGTGTGTGTATGGAAACCCTTATACAATCAGATAATAAAGTTATTGGAAACGTGAAAATAAAAATAATAAAATAAAAATAAATAAAACTAACGAATATAATTAAAAAAAGAAACCAATATGGAACTTAAATTTATGAGTTTTATATTTTTGAGTATATATATATATATATATATATATATATATATATGTATATATATGTATGTGCATGATATAATTCATATTTTCCTCTATAATTTAGAGACGATATTATGAAAAAAAAAACATAACTGTAAAAATTAATCAAAAATAATGGAAAATACCGGACACCATTAAGAATATAACTGTAAAAATAGGAGAAAAAAAACAGTTATTTTTTTTTAATATTTATGTGTTTTATAAAAGTATGGTAAACGTGAAAAGTTTTAAACTTATAACACTTTAATGGATACCATGAATTTCAACGTGACATTTAAGAAACTTTTAGTATGATTAATGTCACTTGGTTTGGTAAACTAAAATCAATACTGATTTAGATGTTTTGATTACCTAGAAATAATTCCAATATAACCCTATAACAGTTTCAAATACGAATATTCATATTGTGCTAAATTACTGGGTGGTTTTAGACTGGTCATTCACTTATTGTGAAATCCATTAAAATATGGAACATTCGCTATTTATAGACCAAGACTAAAATTACGTACTAAGGGGTTATGGTATTCTATCTTCCAACATGACTCTATGAATAATAGAGTCCGAAACATTATAACTTTCGGACTATTATTTTTAAATATATATCTAATGTGAAGTTATTGCCACTTATTAAGAATTTTCTTGGATGGAATTTAATGCTTAAGCATATCAAGTTTTCAAGATTGTAAAAAGCTCAAATTTCAGCTCAATTCAGCTTTCGGCTGATTTACAACCCTGCTTAATTTCAAGATTATTAATTCTTTAATATACAGGTAAAGTTTCAAATTTAAATAGAGGAAACTTTAATTTGTAAGTTGACCTTTACCAATTGTAATAAAAAGGGTATATGTGTTTGTATTTACAAATATTAACATAATTTCATTCACAATGCTCAAGTTTTTGATTTCTATTACCATTTAATGGAAAAGTTATGAGTTCACAATTATTAAGTGTATATTATGTACATTTACAATATGTATATGTGAATATATAATATTATATGCATATTTCATATGCACCTTCTTTTATTAAAAAAGTTGAAAAAAAGTAACAATTAAATATGAAAAATTATTTTAATAATGAAATATGAACTTTTTTATTACATTTCTATTATATGAATGAATTATTAAATATTTATCTACATATATATTGTACATAGAAGCCCATAAAAGAGTATAATAATATGAGTTTTAAAATTGAAAGAACACTCAATAATTTTTGGTTCCTAATTAAAGTTAGTATATTAAACTTTGGAACTTTGGCTTTTGAAGTTATATAATTCCGAAGATATTTTAAAAAAATTTATAATCCACTTTTCTTATTAACTTATAACTAAAAATTTTATTACTTAGAAATTGTTTACTTAATAGTTATTTAAATTCAAGTGGAATTTGTTAAAAAATCATGATCGATTAATATAACGCTTAATAAAAATTTTTAGCAACTTTGCAAGACTTTAAACCCAATTATGTCAGTTTAAACCCCAGACGCTTCAACGTCTTCATCACCTACATATTAATAAAACAATACATTATTTATTTAAATGTAACATTGTAATATCATTCGATAGAATGGATGGAGCTTCGCTACTTGGATTTTGCTAACTCTTAAGAAATTGCATACATTAAGGAGTTTATTTTTTTTTTGTAAAAAATTATTTTGATACTGTCGAAAGTGGATTTGGAGAAAAGCAGGATGAGAGCAAAGAGTTAGAAGATATATTGGAACATCGTCGATTGTACATTGAAAACCTTAACAGATTCTTTTTGAAAAGTTCCCAATATAAAATAATTTACAAAACACTAACATAAAAGATTGTAGAAAATTTAAATACCTTGAATTTTATAAAATTAATTTTATATGCAAGTTAAGTACAAAATTAAATTTCTTTTATATGTAATTTCCTACCTCAAATATGCAGCAGGTGAAAGTATTATATTAAAGACCTTAAAGTCCCTTATATATATAATTTTCTAACTACAAACAAAAAAATTATAAAATTTCCATTTATCAATTAAATAACCATAGGTTTCTGTAGATAGCCACCCTTTGGTTTCACTGTTGTAACAAAACCAAATACCTATTTTTTATGGGGTTTTCCAAAAAACCAAAAAGCAAAGCAAAGAAATGAAAAAAAAAACAATAAATTTTATATTTTCTGGGTCATATTTGCTAAGGGCTAGGTTTCCTATATATAATTCACAATTTAAGGGATCGTTTATAAAATATTCTATTATGTATATGTTGTATAGATTTTTTTTTCTAGTGAATTATAACAGTATTGTATATAATTAGTGATTTGCACGCTCAATAATTATTTCTTCAACTTGAAAAAAAAAACAAAAAAAAAAAAAACCAGAAATAAAATATACAAACTTACATACAAACACATAGTATTTAAGAGGGATTAATACAATTGTTCTTAATTGACTTGACCGGAACTTAGTACTTTGTTGATAAGCTTTTCACTTTTAATTTTTTTTTTTTTTATCGTTATTGTATATTATATTGTTGTTATATTATTACTTTAGAATTACTTGTAATTTACAGTTATATATTCCGTTTTTCTTCCTATTATAATATATACATATACAGGGTGTTCCCGACTCGATGGTCTTCCTTCAAATGGGTGATCGGGCATATCGAGCACAAAAAATTGTATGAGAGGGGGGGGGGGGGGGGAGGGTCTATTTTCATTAGTTTAGAAGTTATGGGGCCTTAACTATTTTTCAATCATAATTTAGTTTTATTTCGATAAAATTGGAACTAAATAAGATAAAAAAAAAAAGTAAGTATAGCATTTAAATGCTTATTAATGCAGATTTCTTATTTAGTAGGTATCACAAAAAAGTTTTTACTTTATAACTTTCAAAGTTTTTGAGCTATAAAAGTGCTAGTATACCCAAAATGCAGGAAAGAGAAGGGTAATATTTTGAAGTAAAAAAACTGTTATGTTAATACCGTTATTTTCTTGATAAAAGGGATTTAATTGATATTTTGTTAAAAATATTGGACTTTAAGCCCTTATAACCTCAGACTGAGAATTTTAGAGTAATGTTTGATAGTACTTTAGAAATCACCATTAATAAGCATTTAAATGCTATACTTACTTTTTTTTTATTTTATTTAGTTCCAATTTTATCGAAATAAAACTAAATTATGATTGAAAAATAGTTAAGGCCCCATAACTTCTAAACTAATGAAAATAGACCCCTCCCTTAGACCCCTTTCATACAATTTTTTGTTCTGCTCGATATGCCCGATCACCCATTTGAAGGAAGACCATCGAGTCGGGAACACCCTGTATATAAAAAAAAAGTATCTTAAGTTTTTTATTAGAGGGATTTTTTTTTTTTAAATTTTTAATGGTAAAACTAAAAAAACAAAGCATTTAATGACTTTAAATCATAAAGAAAAGTTAAATAACGGTATAAAAAAAAAGGATGGATAGTAATAAAAAAAAGAAAATCTTACCTTTATTTTATTTTATAAATTAATCTAGAGTTAAATTAAATGGAGGGAACGGTTATTATTGTTATTATGGAATCAAAGTTTAATGTTTTGTATTAATAAAATTTTTGAATTTCCGCACATATTTCACCTGTTTAAGTTTTTATTATTTTTTTTTCAATCCTACCAATTCCTCACCTACCAATATTTTTTTAATAGATTACCTTTAGTCTTATTGCCTCAAGTTCTACTAAGCAATTGATAAGATGCCTATTAAGATATCTACTCTTGTAGTTCATTTGAATGATAGATTTTAGAGGCTAGAAAGATAGATTTTTCCTCCATTAATCCCATACAAAAGTATCAACTTTCATTGCAATAAATTTTGGTTTTCAGTAATTGTGGTGTACTTCGGCGGAAAGTGTTATTGGAATTAATTAAGAGAATAGTAAAGTCTTCATAGATCCCCTTAGGAAATCTGAGACAGATCTTGCAGGAATAATTTTTAGAATAATTCTTTTTTAAATTCTATATTCTGTTAAATTTAAAATTTGACTCAATTTTAATGTAGGTATATGTAAGTCGTTATAATATTTAGTTATAATAATATAATTTAACTAACCGCTTATCATTGAATAGTAGTAGTTGTAAAAGATTATCTAGATTTGGTAAAGCAATTTTAAACAGAGTTCTTGTCAAAAACTTCTGCAAAACTTTTCCCAATTTTGTACTTGATTAATCTTTTCTCATCAAATACATATTTTCTTCATTTTCCAATCGTGTGTCTGACGCACTAAAAACTTCCTGAACTGTATTAAAGAAATACAACCTCTTTTTAAAGTAACTGCATAGTCAGGGGTCTTTGCAGTGTAGTGGGTTCGTTTACCGGTTCCGGATTCAGGTCATGACATATTTGATTGCAATAAAATTAGAGCATTTAATGGTCTTAAGTTTCACTACCAAATTGCAAGAATTTTTAATTGTAGAAGTCGCTAAGTTTATTTTACTTTTTATGAGACGAGGTGACTTCTCTTTCGGTCTCTAATCAGGTAATAAACAGTAAAGTCCCCACTTTCTTATTTGATCCCAGAATTTTAACTGAATTACTAATAAATATAATTTCCATATATGCTTGACTAATATAATCCCACAGCAAGAAGGAGTCACTATTACTTCAAACTTTTAAAGTAATCCAACAATTTCTAACACTTATTGCAAAAAAATTTTACAATTTACTTACAGTAAAAGTATAAATCCATGTCAATCAGTTACAGAACACTTAAAAATGTTTTTTCTCCATAAAAAAAATGTGAAATCACAAATCCAAGTAATTAATTGCAATATTTTAAAATCAAAATATTTCTTTTTGAAAAACTTTTGAAATTTATCATAACAATAAATAAAACTTTTTTTTTATATAAAAATTATTTTTTAAAAAAGAAAAGTGTTTTCATTTTCTAAATAAGAATTTCTACATTGATTATTAAAATAAAAAATTATATTTAATTCTGTTTTAAAAAATACATGAAATAATTCAAAAAATTTTTTAAAACAAAGTAAATAAAACTTTTAAGTCACTTCATTGGACAATTTTGCTTTTCTATTATATTAATTACAAATATTTTTGCGTATATGGAAAATTTTTAAAAAAAAAAAAGAAAATCCATATAACTAATATTGATAAAAGTTTAGTAATTTTTATTCTATTTTTTTTTCATTTCAGCATTGGACAGATGAACTTATGAAGTTAGCATACAGTTTAGATCAGTTAAATGGTTCTACAAATAACTTTTTACAAAAAGCATATACAAAACTTTGTTTACAAGTGGATAAAACTGGAAAAATTCCTGTTAAAAAGTAAGTTAAAGTTTTTTAAAAAACTATGAAAAAACTTTAAGAAAATAAGAAAAAAAACTTAAACTACTATATATAAGCAATAAATAATAAATTGAAGATTTGAAAAATACATTTCTAGAACTATTTTTGAAATTGTTTAATCAACGGTTCATGCTAATTTAATGAAGACAAATTGTATGAGAACTGCAATTGCAACCTATCACTAATTAAAAGTTTCAAATTAATTTTTATTCCTTTAAGATTTTATAACTGGAACATACTTAGGTCTACTAATTGTGATAGTGTTAGACTCAAGCAATACACATATTTCAGCTATTTTACTCACTCTAAATGCAAGCTACTAGTGTTCTAACGGCTGGGGCACAATGGTTTGAGGGCCAGTCTTTCATTCGAAAAATTCCCGGTTTGATTCCCGGTAAAAGTGAAAAAACCTTTATCTGGTTTTCGAACTCGACTCAGCCACCATTTGTCGTTGTAATAAATAATAATTCTATATCTTAAATGAAAACTACATTAACATAATCAACATATAAACAAATACAAAATATAAACAAATAACTTAATTTATTAATATAACTCACAGATATAGAAATACTTTATATAATGCAATATCAAATTATTACTGTATATAACAAATAAAATTGTATCTGAGACGTTTCTACATGTTATAGGGCCTAGTTCTATCTCATGTTTAAATTGCATGTGGAATTCATTACGATCAATTCTAATAATAAAAATTTAATATGTCCCCCAAGTTCCAACTTGTGTAGACAGGCTTTTTAGCCTAGCAGTTGAACAGTTTCCCCTTAAAAAAAATATCGGCTATAGGATTTGAGACACCCAAAAACTTATTCAAAACATCCTTTTAAACCAAAACCCGAATTCATTTATTCAGATTACATTTACAATGAAATAGGTGCTTGAGGCGATCTGAGGAGTACCCCAACTAAACAGAGATATAAAAATAATGATATTTAAAGTTTGTGGCAGATCGTTTCTTGTCTACAATGATACGTCTCTGTATTCAAAAATTCCTGTGCAAAACAAGCTACAAGTGTTTCAAAATAAATATTTTAAACAATCCAAAGTAGAAGACCTTGACCAACTACGAATCAGTTATTGCTAAAACTATTTTGAACAAAATAGAATTCGAGAACAGCGGTTAAAAATAGAAATGGAAAAACTCTCCCACAAAAAAGTGCGATATAGAAGCTTTACGGAAGGTTGGAAGCAAGGAAAAAAATTTTAGTTCGTAAAAGTATAACAGGCCAGGAATTAAAATCCAAGAAGTAAATTTTGAGAGTTTAATTTTTTTTTTATTTAAAATTTAATATATTTATACAACTCCCAATTGATCACCATCACTTTCACTGCCACCTAAACGTTTAAATTGGACAGACATTTATCATTTCAAAAAATTGTTAAAAGTGTTCTATTGTTATATAAAAATAAAAACATATTTTTCTATTCTTTTTTTTTTTTCTCATTTCTTTTCATACTTTTAAATGTTAAACGAGTTCTACTTTGAGTATAGTAAAGTACAATTTAAAAAGTTTTATGTGTCCATTTTCTTTTTACATAATCCAGAACTTTGTCCTTCTAAAGTACATCTAAAGAAAAACAAAAACAACAAAAAGAAATGAAATTACAAATAAACAATACAAATGGAAAAATTTTTTCTGTATTAAATCCAAAAACTTTATCCTGTGTAAAGGATTTTGAGGTCACTTATAACAATCTTTTTTCCATCTTATGCCTTTAAAGGGAACTAAAAATTAAGACAATATAAATTGAGAGTAACATGAGAACAAAACAACTACAAAAAAAAAAATGCTCTAAAAAATTATGAAGATAAAAAAAAATATAATGGTAATTTTATGGAAAAGTTTTTTTTTTTTTTTTTTTTTATTATTTATTTTTCCTATGGTAAGAAAAATAATGTTGATTCATTGAAGTGGATGAGATTTTATATATTTAAAAAGCCGTTGGCTAAAGATACATTAATTTAAGTATTTGAGTTTTTTTGTATAAACTTAATCTTAGTAAGATTATATAAATTTTTTTTTATTTTACTTTTTACTTTTATGTGTTTTTTCTGAATTAAAATGCATTTTATTATGAATTTTTAATTCTTGTTTTTTTTTATGTTTTTACATGAAAAGTATCTTAAGATTTTTCAAAAAAAAAAAAAGTAAATCAGTTAAGTTTTATAAAGTAAATAAAAAAAAATAAAATTCAATCCATCATATTTGGCAAAATAAGTTTTATAATAATATTGTGCTTTTGTAATTATTTTTTTTTTACATTTAAACCTGCATAAGCCCTTCTTTTTTTGTTACAATATCACTATCACTGGGTTTAACTGACCCATAGTTTTAAAAACTTGTATTAATGAAAAATCACGAGTAATGACTAAGCAGATGGCTGATTAACGAATGGAGTGAGAGTTCGATTCCCGTATAGATCATAAAATATTTAATTAAAAAAAATTGACTTGGTAACCAAATATGATTTATACATGGATGGCAAGGCCTAGATATTAAAAGGGTAAATGCCTAATAGATAAAACAACAACAACAATATGATGGATTCCTAATAGTACTCTAAAAAGCGATTCTTGTAACCATACCTGCTAGAAAAAAAATTGTATAGAACTGGAGGTATTCTATTAAGCAATGCGGATGTTCTTAAACCATCAGGCTGAGGAGTTATTCGACGGTTCACTTTGTAAAATAAAAGATCATAAAAGCTCGAGGGATTCTTAACATATATCTTAAGAGGGATTGATAATAGACCCCCTCTACCCTAATGGATTTTTTTTTATTTTTCAAATCATATCCTAAAATTTTTTCATTATTATACGGAACACCCTGTATAACAAAAATTACTTTATTAATTATTGTATTATTGTCAAATTTATTTTAAGAAAGAAAGTCAAAAAACAATGGTTTTTAAATTCTTTATAACTCCTACATTTCACTACATTAATCCAAAAATTGAAATGTGGTTAAAAGTAAAGCATTTGATAAATAGAAAATACAAAACACTTCAGAAGAATTTTTTTAATATTCAGAACATCCTAATCCCAGAACAGCCTAACCCCAATACCAAAAAAATTTAAAGCTAGAATGCATAAAACATGATGTCGATAGTAATTTAATTCGAGCCAAGAAGTTATGCAGGGTTATTAAACTGTGATTTAACTTCATTCATAATGTAATTTTGAATCTTGGGTTTTAAAAGCTGGGTAAGATTTTATCTTCGGAAGCATTTATAAAGACTAACACTCAACTATCTCTTAGTTCAAACAAAAATCTCCAAGTTTTTCATTCCTCTAACAACATGCTGATCAATTAAAATAATCGGTTTACATAATATTTCATCCAATTCATAAAATATCAAATTTACTCGTATAACTTTTTATTTGATCTCTTCCACATGATAAATTTATATCTTATTTATATTCGGTCAAATAAACACATTAAATCACCAACGTTTTTTCACCAAATAATCTAAGAATCAGTTCCTCATCAAATCATTAAGTTATATAATACCTATATCAGATTTGAAGATATGTATTTATATCTTCAATCTAAACTTTTATAACTAACGAATTATAATCCAAATATATAATATAGTTTTGAAAATAATTATCTCTAATTACGTTTTCATAAACTGTTCCAGGAAAAGTGTGAGGGAGAAAATTACAAAAAGAAGCGGGGCAAGGCTAAAAACTAAACTAAAGAAAAACTTATAATAAACTGTAGAAAAATGTTTTAGAAACTAAATATAAAACAAAAATTTATCGAATTTCTAATTTACTCCCTAACAAACTTACATAGAATGCAATTAGATGAAAAAAGAAACTTTTGGAATTTAACAAATATTTTTCTGTTTATGTTTATGTTACATTTTGTATTTTATTTCGATTTCCAGAAAATTATTGCAAAACTATTTCTGTTTTTAGTTTTATTTATTTTTCTAACAACAAGAAAACATTAAATGTAATTTAAGCTAATTAGTATGCCTGTTAGTCTTGTTCTGATTGTCTTGTTATATTTGTAAAAAAAAAAACTGAAAGTTTTTAATACAACTACATGTACCTACATAATATTATATACAAATACTTAACTGAAAAACAGGAAAGTTTTAGTATACAGGTTAAATTCTAATTGATTTCTAATTATACCTATAGTTTTAAGAAATGTAAGCGCCTTCTAATGAAAAATACTTTAATCTTGATTAATTACAGTTTCAGATATGAGAACTTATATTAAAAGATTTCGAGTTTCTATGAAACTTATAGTTAATGATAATTCTCTGCGGAAAGAACATTTATAACGGTATTTCCTTTGCGAAGAAAACGTCCAGATGCGCAGCAATTTCTATTTACATATCTCATTTTATCGAGTATATGAAATTATTCTCAAAGATTCATAAATTTACAAGGCTCTTATAAATTTTCAAATTCTTAAAACTTTAATGAAGTTAGAAACTTATTTTATGGTAATCAATTCAAAAACAGTTTGGAAGGCTATGTCGCCTATAAATATGAAATAGTGCAAAATATATCGAAACCGGAAACTTTTTTTTTTGGTTTCGTAAATTACTGACTTTTTGTAGTATGTGCCCGATACTAGCTTGGCAAATTAATGCACTCTTGTCTACTCCAGTCTAATTCTGTCGTCTAACTTTAATTATGAATGAATTTATAATTATATTTAAGCTAAGATTTGCATACTACAATTGATAGAAATGTCGATGATTCTTACTGGTGATATTCATGATTCGCCCTAGAGACTTCAACTAAACATTATTATTAAATGTTATTGAATATTTTTGGATATTGTTTATTAGGTGATTAATTTTTGAAATAAAATATTAAACAATAATTGATATGACTTCATTTGGTTGGTCGAATTCAATTAAAGTTTTTCTTCATTTTCTTATTAATTTCTTTCGTATCTACGTCATTAAAACATTTATTGAAAGCAATTAATAAAGAAAATGTAATTTAAGTATCAAATAAAAAGAAAATGAAAAAATTAAGATTTCTTATATTAAAAAAAAATTACAATTTAAATGTAACTAAGAAAATATCAAATTTTCCGGATTATTATTCTAAGTTTACTAACCAAACAAAATTATAAAAAATAAATAAAAGTTTTCATTTTCAAATCAAATAACATTCCAAGCAATTAATTAGTATTTCTAATAAAATGACTAATTATTAATTGACGTCATCAGGCAAATAAAAAATATAAATTACTGAAATATTGTTTTCAAAGTCAAAACTAAAGAATGAAAATTTTTTTCTGGTTTTCAGTAAATTGAAAGACGTTGTAAGTTGAAAGTGGTATCTCATTATGAGACCTTAGTCGTGACTTCCTAATTTTGTCAAACTAAATGACTTAGGTTTCTTTTCTTCCATCTAAGATAACAAGATAATGGTAACCATATACAGGGTGGCACAAAACGACCGATATGGTTTGAATGCTTAATAACTTTTTTTTAATGGTTAATTATTATTATTTTTTTGTTATACAGTATATTAATGGGGAATATTTTTAGTTTAATTAGAAAAATTATATCCCGCAAGTTGTGACCATTTTTAGCTTCGCACATTCGTTCTCTTTCCAGTACATTTTCCATAACTTTTCGTAATTTTTTATCGCTATTCTGATGTGTACGGTTCCATTTCCAATTCCTCAAGTTTTCTTCACAAAATTCTAAAATAAAAATAAAAAATATAAATAAATTTAAAAAGTTATTAAACATTCAAACCGTAACGGTCGTTTTGCCCCGCCCTGTACTTTAAATTACATTTTATCAAAAATCTTAATTATCTGAAAATACACTTGGTCTTAGCAAGCTTTGAAAAAGAAAATTATCATTTAACGCTAAGTGCTAAAAATTTCCAAGCTAAGTGCTAAGTTTCTAACGTCCTCCTCCAATTTATCTAATTGATTAAAATTAAAAATATATATTAAAAAATAATAATCTTCTATATTCTCATATTATCATCCTTTTAGAATTTTGTTCCCATTTTTAAAACTTTTTTAGTTTTATTTTATTTCATTATTAAAAAAATTCCATGTAATAATAACAAAAGGTTCTGTTATTTTTCTATCAGGTAAGAAAAATATTATTCTAATACCTCAAAGTATGCAAAAAAGAAAAACAATTTTTTTTTTAGAAAATGCCTTGAAGTATTTTAAAAAAATAGCAAATAAAAATAAAAATTTAATTTATAAAAAAAAAGGGAGCCTAAAAAAAACTTTTTCATGAATTTTTTCCAAAAAAAAAAAAGTAAAAAGTCTAAAAAAATAAAATATAAAAGACAACATAAACACAATGCCGAAAATTATGCAACATAACAGAGATAATTAATAATTTTTCTTTTGCAGGTGTTTTAAATATTTTTTATTTTAAATTAATTCAAAGGATTTTAAATTCAAAGGAAAATAACTTTGAAACAAGAAATTTTTAAATATAATTTAAAATACTTAATTATTTTAAAGCACTGTGTGATCTTAAAAAAATTAAAATAGAGATGTATTACTCAAAAAAATTTTTTGATTTAAACTGACTTATGCAGTAAGTCTAAACTTTGAAGTTTTGTTATTTATTATAGTTAATTTATTTTATTCAATTTTCACTATTGAATTTTATCATTATTAGATATATTATTTTTAAATTAAAATTAAATTCAATTTTAAGGTAAAATTTATATAGTATTATTAAAAATTATTCTTATTTTAGATTTTAGTTAAAAAAGAATCTATCAGAATTATGTATCCGACAACATCAGCTATCAGTTGACGTCAGCTATTTCCACAAAAAAAAAAAAATTGAAAATTTGAGTTTAATAAAAACAAAATCAGAATTTTATCTGCAGGTTAAATTCTATTATCTTGCATGTGTTTTGCCTATAGGTAAAATTATATCTCAGTATAATATAAATTTTGCAAAAAACAAAATATTTTCTTAAGTACTTTTTCAAAAAATAACTAAAAAATGTACTTTATAAAGTCAATGATTTCATATATAGTTATCATTAAACTCATTTTAATAAAATAATTTGAGTTCATCCCAAAAATATGCAAAATAATATGTATGAATATACATAATATGCATTATATCTTCAATTCTCAAATAGATTTGTTTTATTACATAAATTGATTTATGAAAATAATTAAAATGAAAATAGTGACGCATATTTCTGTATGTGTAAAGTTAAGATCCTAGTACTCAATACTTTGAAATCTACTCATACGAGTACACGTACAATTTATCAGTCCCAAATTAAATTTTTACATTTATGTCAAAATAAAGTCTATATCATTTATAAAATGAAATTATTTGACAATTAATATCAATATTAAATTTTTAATTTTAATATATTCAATTTATATAATAATTTAAAAAAAGTATTATATAATTTTTTTTTATTTAATTTACAGTATAATAAAATTATTTGCACAAAATAAAGATGATCGTAAACGTGTTGAAAAAGCATTAGATGTGTCTGGCCTACCATCTGATAAAGTTGAAAGTTTATCATTATCAAAATTTCAATTTGAAGATTTTTATAATTTATATAAAAATATAACACAAAGAATTGAAGTTGAAAAAATATTTGATAGCATGTAAGTATACCAAAGAGAAATGGTTTTAATTTATATTTTCTAATATAATAACTTTTCGTATACAATGTAAAAGAATGGGGACCATTTTATTCAAAATAATGTTTCAGGCGATTTTTGAATAAAAGAACTCTCAAAAACATTAAATTTTCCAATTGGATACGAAATATTTCTTAATTTAAATATATATCTTTAATAGACTTACCTGTTACTTAATTTGGTAATGTCCATCATTAATAAGGTTATTTAGAACTTAGTATACACTTTTCTTAAACATTTTTTTATAATTAATTCATCAGTAGGCGTGTAATATTACATTGCCAAAATAATTCCTAGCCTTAATTAAACTTTTTATAGGAAAATTTAAGAAAAGTCATTTGTGAGTTATAAAAATCAATCAAAAATTTTTTTTGTAATGATGAAAGCTTAACAATGTCTTCTAAAGTTCAATGCTCCTGTTCTGCCAACCAAATTAACCATTTTTAAGTCTAAAAGTAATATATTTTATTTTAACAGAAATTTTACAAACCTCAATTATAAATTTCCTCTTACTACTTTTTACTATACAGTAATCCTCATCAACTCTGCATATTTTGTATACGAAAGAGTTAAAAGGAAAATACTCATCCTTTATTTTTTCCAAAAATGCATTTAAAAATTTTTAAATTAATTAAATAAAAAATTTTGTTTTTAAAATATTAATTATTTAAATTTCATATATTTTTTTCTTTATTTTACTAAAAATAGCGTTGGTAACTCGAAACGTCGATGTATGACAACATCCCAATTAGTTGATTTCCTAAATAAAACTCAAAGGGATCCACGTTTAAATGAAATTTTATATCCATATGCAAATACAACAAGAGCAAAGGAACTTATTTGTGAATATGAACCAAATAAATTTAATTCTGCAAAAGGATTACTCAGCCTTGATGGGTTTTTAAGGTAAAATTAAAAAAAAAAACTTTTTCTTTATTTTTATGATTTATTATTTTGTTTTATAAAAAAAATTTAGTTTTAAATATTTTTTCCATAATTTTCAAATAGTCTCCTCCAAAAAAAAGGCATATGAGCATATAAAATGAAAGCACAAAGTAGTTGATCCTGTAATTAATCCTTACCCTAACACGTATATGTATCCACGTACCATACAAAAATTGAAGGATTGTTATTATAAAAACAAAACGAAAAAGTACCTTTGACTGCTGCTGTTTTTTTTTGTACAAAGGGTTTTTTTGAATTTGATTTTTATCTTTACAAAAAAAGTTTTATCAAAGTTAACAGCTTGAAATCGTTATAAAAATAACGATAATCGTTATGATAATTATTTATATAAAATTTTAAAAAAATGGTTTATATATTTTTAACGTGGGGGAAAATCATTTAAAATTAAAAACTAATTTTTGTAATTTTATAAAAAAAAAACTAAATTAAGCAGTAGAAAATTTTATGCAACTTTTGGAATTTTTATTTCTGATCTGATTATTGTCCTCTATCAGTTTATGACTCCGTAAGTTATTCGATTCACTAGGTTAACTTCAGCAATAAATTTCAAAGAGTTGTCATAGTAACGGATTAAAAAATTCTTCTTAAAATCTTTAACCCTTTTGATTCAGCAAAAACGCTTATATCAATTAATTCTCATCATTTGCATACGAACAATCTACACTTTTAAGACTGTTAATATAATCTTCTTATTACTGATACTTAATATTAATTAATTTTATATATGAGGATGTTTTTTATATCTAATTTTCATGTTTTTTAACGTGACAACACATCCATTTACTTAGCAGCCCCTATTTTACTCTTCACTAGCTCTACACTTTGACTTTGAAAAATACTTATTTTAATTAATTTAAAACTAATTATTATTGAAATATTTATTAAATTAAAAAAAAAACATATTTGCATTAAAAATCCTTTATTTTTCAAAATTTTGAAAATTCGTATATTTGATTTGATACTAAAACATTAAACTATAGCAAAATTAAAATTTTTATTAATTCAAGAGAGTATTATTCTCTAAACTCCGAAATTAATTAAACTAAGTACTAATTTTATTTAAGAATAAAATCATATAATTTCTCTTTAAACTGTTATCTATATATATAAAAGCGAAAGTTTGTTTATTTGTTTGTTTGTTTGTTTGTTTGTTTGTATGTTTGTTTGTTTGTAGCGAATAGACTCCTAAACTGCCCAGCCGATTTTCATGAAAATTTGTATATAGCGGTTTTTGGGTACGGAAGGAAATCGTGGCCCAAAAATTTTGCTCTAACGGACCGCCAAGTTGGGGCTGTGGTGCAAGTATTTAAACTTCTTTGTTCTAAAATGAAAACGGTTTGACCGATTGACTTTAAATTTTGTATACGTGAAGCTCTTTGAGAATTGAGTAGACGCTATTAACAGTTTTGGAATTTATTAACTCATGTCGGGCCGAAGGGTGGTCAAAAAAAATTTGGGTTCAAATTTTGTCCGATTTTATGAAATTCTGCTTTGGCTAAAAAGAAAACCCACAAAAAAATTTTATTGACTTGCATTAACCCATTAGGGCCCAACAGCTTTTTATAGGTTTTTTCAATACCTAACTCTAAATTAAAAACGGTTTGACCGATTTTCTTCAAATTTTGTATACGTGCTCCCCTGTGAGAATTGAGTTGACACTATTAACAGATTTGGAATTTGTTAACCCATGTCGGCCCGACGGTTGGTCAAAATAATTTTGGAAGATAATATTGTCAAAATTTGCGAAGTACTGCTTTGGCTAAAAAGAAAGCCTCAAAAAATTTTGTTGAGTGATTTGGAAGCAAATTACGTCCAATTTTGCGCAATACTGCTTTGCCCAAAGAGAAAGTGTAGTTCCGTTAACCCAGTGGGGCACAGTGGCTTTTAATAGATTTTTGCGTTACTTAACTCTAAATTAGAAACGATTTGACCGGTTTACCTCAAATTTTATATGTGTGAAACAACTTGAAAATAGAGTTGAGTCTGCTAACAGTCGGTCCTACGATTTTTCAAAAAAAAATTTTTGGAAGTAAATTACGTCAAAATTTGGAAAGTAGTTTGTACTGCTTTGAATTACAGAAAGTTTCAAAAATTACTAGAACAATCCTAGAAAAATGGTTTTAAAAAGATTGCTTTCATACATTTTAAAATTTACATTTGTAAACCGAGTGTAATTTTTGTGTTAACTTTTTGCAGTAACATCAATTTCAATTAAACCTCCATTGAGAGGCGCAGCAACGCGCACCGGGTATTAGCTAGTGTTATATATGCAAAGTGTCAAACTTGTGAACTTTAAAACCTTTTAAGCTCTTTGTATCTTTAATTTATTGAAAAATATATTTTACATATTAATATTTTCTAATTAAACAATTAATAGGCATCTTTGGGCACTACTGTTATTCATGGTGAAAAATTCCACTACTAAAACTTTATTCACTCTAAACTCAGAATGCCTTTATTTAAAATGAATAACATGTATAAATGTAAATTTTTATAACTTTCTTAATACCATATAACTTGAAAAAAAAGTTCATCTACGACAAACAGATGTATTAACTAATTTAAAATTACTAATTATATAACTACCAAATATAATAATCTAATATTTATTCGGGAAGCCAAAAAAAAAATCAAAAGTCTCTGAATTTTAAAAAAAAATATCCTTTTCTACAATTTACATAACATTACATTTCAATGCAATACACTATTACTTTTGAAACACACTGTACATTTAAATTTTTCTAAATCCTGATTATTATTTAAAATTTGTTCATTTAAAAATAATTTTTATATATATATATATATGTTAAACAATTTATTCACTTAAATCACAACAACCAAAAAATGATCCTGTTGAATTTTTATTATTAACATTATACGCCATTTTTTATTTTATTATATTTTTTTTATTTTTATTTCCTCTTGTGCTTTGTTTTTAATTTACAAAATGGCAGAAAAAAAAATGTAAAAAATGTTAAAAAAAAAACAGAATAATAATAATAACAATAATAATAAAAATAAAAATCCAAAGCTAATGTAATAATTTGTTTTGTTAATTTATTTTTGTTTTTTTTTTTTATATACTGTCATAACTTGATATTAAATAACGGTATTTAGAATTTAAGTCTTAAAAGAATAATGACATGTGCTATATTATATTCATATACATGCAAACAAACACGTATTATATATGTATAATCTCGTATAAATATCATTGCAAGTAAATTAGCACATAATAATGAATGCAAGGAAGACAAAATAATAACAACAACAACAAAATTAAGAGAGAATATCATTTTTTTTGGTTTTAATATTGTTGTTGTTTTTTTTCTGTTGTTTTTGTTTTTGTTTTCATTTAACAAAAAAATAAAAAATGAAACTGTTTTGTTTTGTTTTGTTTCTTCATGTATCTTTTTGTATAGCTTCCAATTGCCTTTTAACATATTTTTACTTATGTAAATCCTCCCTAAATTATTTATATATGACAGGATTATTTTTTTTTTTATCAACTGTATATAATATACTTTTATAATATATGTACAAAAGTATATAAAAGTAATATTGTTTATTATTATGTAATGGTATTATACTTAAAGAGTAATTTTTGTTTTTTTATTTTTGTTTTTTTGCTCTGCTTTCGTTTTTTTTTTTTCATTAAATAATTTGACGTTTAATATTTCCGCCCTGACTCTTTTCAATTAAAACAAAATGTTACTCGGATATGAAAGTGAAAATTAAAGGGGGTTAAACAGGGTTGTGTAGTGAAAATAAAAATGAAAAACAAGACATGCATAAATAAAAAATGAAAAATTTATAAAGAAGGTATTGCAAAAAAATTTTTAAACGAAAAATGACGTTTAAAATGTCTAATCAGAAAATAAAAGAAATATTACAAATATTTTTAGTAATTGAAAAAAGAAATTAATATTTGACATTAATTATGATTCTGTCATAATAATATCCCAAATTTGTTGGTTTTTGTGAATTATTAAGAATTTATTAAATGAAAAGTTTAGTTCATGTATATAAAATTTTTTTCAAAGTCAGATTAACAAGAGAAAATAAATTAAGAGTTAAATTGAATATTAACAATTTTTAACATATAAAAAATTTACAATAGTAAATATTGCTTGATAATATTAATCTTTTGCATATTTGACTTCTGATTAAGTTCTTATTAAAAGCTGCCACTTTACCACTGATTATAAATTGAAATATAGTTCAAATTAAAATATAAGGAATAATTAATAGCATTTTTCAAAAAATATTATTAAATTTCCAAATCATAGACAAATATAAAACAATTTGAAGAATCTGTAGACTGTTCATGGAATGATTTAACTTTAACATTTCGATTAGTTATTTATCGATTATTACTACACATCCCTTTCGAGCTTTATTTTAAATTAAATTCCCCAATAAAATATGATTTTCCATATCACTAATTTTGAAGGCTTATAAAATATATACATAAAGGATTTATAACTTCAGAAATACTAAAAATAGCCATAAAAGACGGTACTAACAAGACAATGTACATTTACATGAAAATTTTTGACAAGACAAAGAAATTTTCACCACCGGCTTCGCTAGTAGTAAGAAAATTGTAAAGACAGTAATTTCTGTGATCAATTTGACATTTTATACAATTCAAAATTGTGGAATACTGAAAATCATTTCTTCTCATGAATTTTGTTTTTTTTTAGTACATATAGTTTCTTGTTAATATGTATCTAATTTTTTTCGAATTTATTTTATTTTTATTGTTTTTATTATTTTAATAAAACTGTGTCCCACGTCATGCAAGCTATATTTGTACTTTTCGAAACGCACATTATCAAAATCAAATTTCCTCTGAGTACGGGGTTATTAATAACCTTAATAATTCTAATAACCCTAATGTACTGAGTGGGTTGGGTACAAAATTCCAAAAAAAAATTCCATTTCCGAAATTCCATTTTCATAATTCCAAAAAAAAAAATTCCGAAAAAAATAATTCCAAAAAAAAAAATTCCAAAAAAAAAAATTCCAAAAATCAAAATTTTATGACGAACGATTTTTTAAAAACATCAATATAAATAAATGATTTATTAAATAAATATATAGGGTGTTTTTTTAGAATGATAGAACTGTAAATAGTGGGGGCTGCCGCCCACAAACCCCCGCTAAAAAAATTATTGAAACCCTGATTTTGAATCCAACTCTAAAATCCCTCCTAATTCAGAATCTCACGTATACAAATAAATAAATATTCTTGAAAAAGCGGCAATCCTGATTTTGTAACAAACTCTAAAATTCTTGCTCGCTAAAGCTATGGAAATATTTTGTGTGGATTTTTTTTTTGTTGGAATTTTTTTTTGGAATTTTTTTTTTTAGAATTTTTTGTTTTGGAATTATTTTTTTTCTTTCTTTGGAATTTTATTTTTTTGGAATTATGACACCATCCCGTACTGCGTGTAATTCATTATAATTTTTTAAAGGTCAAATTTAGATATTCCAAAAATTAAATTAATTGTCAAAAATCATATTCACATCTGAATGCCATATTTAATTTGCCATTTTTTTGGTACGTACTGATCTTTTGTTCATACCACTTTTTGGTTAACAAAACTTGTTCGAAAAAATACTTTGCAACCGCGTTAGGGTCAAAGTTTTTTAAAATAGTGAGTTTAATCATTTCATTAAAAAACTTAATAAAATTTTCATTGGGCTTGTTCATCTACAATATTTTCAATTTATTTTAAGTAATTTTCAATGTTTCAAAAAAGAAAAGCTTTTAAATGAAAATGCATTTAAAAAAAGTCTCAAGAGATTTCCATTTCAATTAATGTATTATTTTATTACTTTTATTTCTATTTTGAATATTTAAAATAAAATATTCACAATAGATTCAATTATTTTTAACACTTTTAATTAAATATTTTATATTTACCGCATTGCAATTACAATTTACATCTAATGTAAAATTTAATAACATTTAAATTTAATTCCCATTTTATAATAATATTTAATTTTTTGATATTTACTTGACCATTTTTAGAAAATACATTTAGAATATTAAATAAAATAAATACATATGTACATACATATATATACATACATATTGTTGTCTGTTAAAGTAATTCTGTCAGTATCATATCCTTTCTAATATTAACACTTGGAATTAAATAAAACATAACCAGAATCAAGGATCTTTCTATTAAATTGAATATGTACAAACAAAAAAACTTAAATACGAAAGTAATGAACAATATACAAAACAACAACAATAAAATTTAATCCTTTAGTTTTTCCTAATATCCTGTTATACTGTCGTCTTTCCGTTTTTTTTTTCCTTCCTAACTCATTAACAAAACTTTTATTTTTATTTTTTTTATTTTATTCTTTTGTTTTCGGAAATCTGCATATGAACACATATTATATTCATAGATGTCTATGTATATGTGAATTATCCTTTTTAATATTAAATAAATTTTATAACTTAATTAAATTTTCATAACGAAATTCACAAAAATTTCTTTACTGTGGCCTTTTAAAATGAAATAAAATATACAATTTAATAGTAGTAATATATATGGTTATTTGTTTGTATATGTGTATAAAATATTATGCATATTTATATGAAAATATATGTATGGACATGAAAATGCACTTTAATCTTACCATCATCATTGTCTCGTTTTTGTTTTTTTGTTTTTTATTATTTTATTTTAAATTTTTAGTCGAGATCCTCATTTATCTTGAAATAAAAAAAAAGGTAATTGAAGACAGTACCATAAGACATAAAATATGGTGACCATTTGTATATAAGTTCTTAAAGTAGATACTGCATTTTGATTAGTTATGGTCTCCATGAAAAATATGTTTAGATTTGTTAAGAATTATGAATAAAGCAGCTCAATTTAGAAGTGCAGCAGTTCTTTAGCAATATACTATCTTTTCGTGTGATATGTTCCAATTCTAATTATCTACTTAGGAGTCAAATATTGTTGGATTGCCCAAACTCCTCATATTTCATACTAATATCCTTATATTTCAAACGCTAAAATCTCTAAGCTTTTAAATGCTCGATTGTTTTATATAAGTTATATAGTTTAACTTGTATTTTAATTGCCGTGTTGAAGGAAAAGGCAATAGAAACCTTAAGCTTATAAAAGAGGATCGGATACAAATATTCACACATGTTAGTTTTAAACTTAGAACTATTATCTATAAAGATAGGTTCAGTGTCATAACTCCGTTAGGGACTAATGACTCATTTAGTGCGATATCATTCCCTAGGGGGGCTTATGACTAATACCAATGAGACATAACTCTCTAGAGAGCCTCTGACCCTGAGAGTTTTAAAGTTATAATTACGACACTATGACTCAGAGGGGTGCGTCATAGTTCTCTTATACAGTTCTCAGATGAGAGGTTATTTGTAATATTAAAACAAATTTTAATTATACAACATCAGTAAAAGATGAATATATACAAACTTTCGTGAACTATAATATCAAAACTAAACTAAGTTTTGGAGTTGGATTCGAAAACTACTTTTGGAGTTGGATTCGAAATCAGGGTATTCTCTTTTTCCAAAATCAATTAAGAAAAACACAATAATTTTACATTTAACCTACATTTTCAAAGACTATTTTTCAAAAAGAGGGCAATCCTGAATCAAAAAAAAAACTATATTATATTATATCTGGTCACTCTAATTTAATTAAAATAAAATATAACCTAAATAAAATTTTATTTATAAACTTTTATTTTTAAATTTTATTCAACTGTAAAAACTTCTAAAAAAATATAAATATAAATTATATATACATTTGTTTTATTTTTTTTCTTATTTCCAAAAAAAAACATAGGTACTTAATGTCAGATGATAATCCAGTTATGGCCCCGAATAAATTAGATATTTGTGATGACATGGATCAACCATTATCTCATTATTTTATAAATTCATCACATAACACATATTTAACTGGTCATCAATTAACTGGTAAAAGTTCTGTAGAGATTTATCGTCAATGTTTATTAGCTGGATGCCGGTAAGAATTACAATTATACTTTTAATTTTAATTAATATATTTTTAAGACTTTCAAATTTTCCATGTGTAAATAATATTAATTTAATTTATTATTCTTTGGAAACATTTAATAGATGTGTTGAATTAGATTTTTGGAATGGTCGAACTGAAGAACCAGTTATTGTGCATGGTTATACATTTGTTCCTGAAATAAATGCCAAGGATGTACTTGAAGCAATAGCTGAAAGTGCATTTAAAACTTCAGAATTTCCTGTGATATTAAGTTTTGAAAATCACTGTAATCCAAGACAACAGGTATATATATTTTTTTGTATATATATAGAATTTAGTTTTGAATTAGTTTAATAAAGTAAAAATTTATTTATTTTTTATGTTTTATAATTTAATGTAAAAAGTTGATTATTTGTTACTCTAATTTAATTTTCATTTAAATAACAAAATTTTAAGAGGAAATACCGTTAACTTATTTTAAACTGAAACATTGACTAAAATGAAAGTTGAAAAGTCAGGCTAAAGTAAAATATTAAAACCTTCTATTAAATCTTAATCTTTATGAATTCGGAATTCCAAATTTATAGCCATTTTAAAATTTGATTCTAAATCTTCAAAGTTAAATGAAATGAAGTACAATTAAATAAACCGAAGACCCAAAAGAGATTACTAACTCTGCATGTGATTGTATCTGTGAGTTGTAAAATTTAAACTAATTATCTGATAAATGATGGTTTATTGATTTTTGTTTTTCTCCTGTTACTCAATTTGGTAGAATTGGTTTCAACTTAAAGTCTCCATTGATTTCTAGTCATAGCTTTTTCTTCTACTTCTTTTCAGGGAATGACGTTTCTACTTTTTCGTTCCAGTATCCAGTACCGTTCTTTTCAATGTTGTTCTGTGTCTTCCTCTTGATTGATTGATAGGATTCCAGAGAAGCGACATTATTATTATGCATTCTTCACTTTTCCTTAGTGACATCACCTCAATTTTTTCTGAGTGATTTGCTTCACTATTGGTTCTTTGATTGTCAGAGCCCACAAATCTGCATTTCTTATTCTTTCCGGCCAAATTTTTCGGCATATTATTCTGAGATGTTTATTTATGAAGATTTGTAATTAACTTAATTAACTTGGATTAGTGAGCAATTATGATTCGCAGTCATGTGTCAATGTAGATTTTACGTGCGTTTATTGAGTATTAGTTCATGAAAAATATTATAGTAAAAGAATTTATTGCAAATAGTGAAGAAAACCATTATATTTAAGTTTTAATTAGATCTTCATTTTAAAACAGTTCAATATTTACAGCTTTTCACTTTTTAAGCACTCATCTCAAATTAACAAATCATGTTTCCAAAACAGGTAACCGGAAGGAAAAACTTGAATTTCTAAAAAATATTCGAAATATTGAATAAAAGGAAAATGTTTTTCCACCTTTTAATTCAATGCCTTGAAGTAATATAAAATTAAATAATTAAATGAAAATGAATAGGAAACAAAGTAGTAGAATTGAAATATTTACAAAAATTGTGAGTGCTACCGTTGCTTACACTCCATTTTCTCTTATAGCATTTAAACATTTACAAGTATTTCTTATTTTTACCCTGAGGGTTCTTCTTAATTAATTATTTTTTCTAAATTCTCATATGTTACAAATTAATTAGTTACATTTGTAGTTTTATTTTGTATACAAAACAAATTGTACAAAACTAAAATACTTACCTTTGAAATGTAAATGTATAAATGAAGACTACACGTTCAGCGAAAATACGATAAACAAATTAATTTTTATAATAAATCGTCATAAGTCTCTTACCTGTTATTAGATGAATTTGGGTATCGTCAAATTTAGGTATTTTTAAGATATATTAGCCTTTTAAATCGATGCATTGGATGTCTTCACTCATTGACAGACTGACTCATTAAATCGAATGATTGAATGTAGCTCAGTCTTATAAAAAGTGAAGACATCCAATGAGCTTTCCACACGACTCATTAGATGTCCTCAGTTTTTTTGATAATTATGTATTCTCAAATTTTAAAAAGCTATTATGAAAATTAATCCAAAACCTATCAAATCCTATAGTTCATATACCAAGATCTTAAAAATTACAATTTTTATTTGAAAACATCGTCTGTGCGCAGTCCCAATCCTCAGAATGTTCTAAGACCCCATGAACTGTAATCAGCTTCCCTTCTTTAAAATCAAATCTCACACCCAATACCCAATTAAACAATTCCACTTTTATAGAAGAAACGTACAATTTAGCAATTAAATGAATCCAATAAATTTGGTCCTACACTATAAATTTGTAACTCCTTACACATTTGTGAATCCACAGAACCTATAAATTTTTCTAGTACATATAAATTATATACATATGTTCTTGCGGGCAATTAATAATTATTAAAATGTGGAAATGTTGAAATAATGTTTTTCTTCATTCATATTATTATTATAATTATTAAATTTTTTTTTTTTTTTTTAATTTTTCCGTTAAATGTCTTTTAACCTTTCCGTTATAATGTCTAAAAGGAAGTCATAACTGTGTAATAAAATGGCTGAAAACGAACAGTAAAAGGGATCAAAGGATAAAAAGGATTCTAAAAATATAGGTCATATATACAATTTTAAAAATTACTTTTCGAAATTTAATATTATATAAATAACACATAACAAATTATTGGGTCTACTTGTGGTAGAATTTTATTAAAGAACGTATGGCATTTTCTCTAAGAATATTAAAAAAAAAAATGTAAAAATCTTTTGATAAAAGTTTTGTCCTATATTAAAATATAATATAAAAGAGTGCCTCTTGTCTGGTAAAATTAATAACACAATATGTTAAAAGAGTCGTCATATAGGAACATTTAGTTTACAAAAATCTTGAAAATTCTTTTACATAAAAAACTAATTTAATTATGTACTAGAGTTTAACAGAAGAATTTTTATTTAATTAAATTTTGTGGAAATTACCTTTTAAAAAATGAGTGTTTATTAACTCACGTTTTTTTAAATAAAATGCTTCTTGAAGTTTAATATAAAAAGTTGATGTATATTGTCAATTGATTTAAACAACTTCCAACTTAAGAAACGCTAAAAGTGCTATACATAGTATATTTGATTTCAAAAAATTAAAGGCTGCATTACATTTCATTACGATAAATAAAGTTACTTATTAAAAAAAAATTTATTGAAAAAAATATAATATATTTAAATAAAATTTTATAATAATAGTAGGAGACTAGAATTTTAATTTTAAATTTATATTAAAAACTAAATATTCCGCACATCAAATAGAGGCAGTATTTTGAAATTAATATTTTCTGCAATTGAATGCAGAATTTTAATTAAATTAGATAGTTTTCCGTAATTAAACTCTATAGCTAACTGTTTATTACCTCATATAAAGCACTTAAGCTATAGATTAGATTAGTTATTTGGAAATATTTATATTAATTCTCAATAGATTTGTTTTATTTTGAGAGGTAAAAAAACTTTGTTGAAATTCTGAAATACTTTGAAACTTAATCAATATTTAGCTACATATAGAATGCACTGCATATAAGTTAAAATACCAACGTAAAGTGAGTTTTAACATTTAAAAGATAAGGTCTAATATTCAAAACCTTAAGTTTTTTTAATATACAGTACAATTAGAACTCTAATCTTCTTTACTTCAAAGATCTAAAACACTTTAATCTTTGAGACTTTGAAATAAAGAAAATAAAATTCACAGAGTTCAAGAGCAGAAATTTTTTTTTGAAAAATTGAACTTAGAAGCATTGAACAGTTAAAGTTTAAGGTACGTCCCTGACTTTTTTACATCTAATTAATTTTTAATGTCAATTCGTAGAAGACATTTATATGACAGCTAAAAAAATTTTTACTGCTATTTTCTGCCATATTGCTTTTTGAACAGCAGAATTCTGTAGCTGCTGCTATTCTCTGCCCTTTACAAGCTTCAGTTTAAATTATTAATTTAAAAAATTAGAAATATAAAATTGATGTCAAATACTAAGTATGCAGCTAATTTATTTTTAATCGTCACTGTTTTATTTAATGCATATTTTTCCATTTTAGCAAGTTTAATTTATATATTTTTAGATTTATTAAGCTCAAATTTAAAATTGTAACAAACGGGAATCAAATATGTAAAATTATATTGCCTAATTTTTATAAAATGTACCAAATATTAATTAATAATTTTATTCAGTTTTATTTTAAAAACAAACCCCTAAATTTCTATTTTAATTCTCCCTTTTATCATCCATTGTTTAATATTGAATTCATTTTTCAAATAATGAATCAATCGCACAATAACCATATGTTCATTTCAACAATGGAATTACAATAATATTTAATATGCATCGCGATTTTGCATCGAATTTTTAATATATAAAAATTTCTAATAATTACACTAATTATTAATACTAATATTTCATTATTTTAGTAATGTTCAATATTATTTCAAATTGTATCTTACAAAATTTATTATATATTTAATTGCAATTCAAATAACATATTTTAAAAAAAAAAAAATATTAATTTATGTTTAAAATTCCCTATTTTAAAATGCAACTAAGTAATTCTATTCACATAAATTTTAGGAAAATGCTTTTTTACAAAATACAATAAATCTCAAAAAAAAATTATGATTTAAATACAAAATTATATTAAAATTATTTAAAAAAAACTGGGCACTCAAAATAATATTTCATATTTTCTAACTCAAAACTAATTTAAATTTTATATGTAAGACCTTCAACTCGAAATACCAAAAAAAAAAAAAAAACGGCAGTGGATGTGGAGTGAAGGGAGGTGTTTCAATAAAATTACCAATTGTATAATAATATAATATTAAATAATAATCATAAATAATATTAAATATTCAAATGGAATATTCTAATTTTGCAAAAAAAAAACCTTTTTAAATCACCACCACAATCTATACTTACCAATCCAACTTCTATGAAATGGTTCGCTTATTTTTACTGTTATATTCCATTTTGCTTTGGTTTTTTTTTTCAAAAATATGATCCCTGTTAACATTAATCATATTGGTAATTGCATTTTATAATGATCAGATCCCATTAAGCCCATTAGTTGAACATAAATTTAATTTAAAAAAAAAAAATTATATTCTAATATATACACTCGTACGAGTATAAGTCTATATAAAATAATATATTTCTATCTCTTTCTTTTACACTGTATTCCATACTATTAAACTTTACTAATTTTTTTTTTGCATTATTCTATTTCCATTTAAAAAGATCTTCTATTACAAATTTTTTGCGCGTACTAGAACGACTAAAATACAAGAAAAAAGAGAAAATCACGAAATTATGAATAAATGCATTTTTTAACAGTTACAAAGTAACGGAGAACATAGCAAAAAAAAAAAAAATATGAACAAAATTTATGATTTATTATTAAGTTCAACAATGTACCGTTATATTTTCCTTTTTTTCAGCGATTTTTTTGATTGTTGCAAATTTTATACTCAAAATGTCGTTACAACATTGAATTGTGTGTAAATTAATGGTTTGGTTGTTCAAAATTTAGTTGGGTGTTAGTGCTGCGCTGTTCTACTTGTATATTTAAGAACTCGTTTTTTAATTTTTTTTGTATTTTAAGTGGAAGTACATGAATGCCGACAAAATTTTTAACATGTTTTTTGAAAATTTATTTTAAATTTTTTTGTTATTGTCCACCCCAAAAAAACGTACAAACTCTATATATCTTTCGCCTTCATTTCGCTTTTGAAATATTTGAGAAATTAAAAAAAAAAAAAAAAAAAAAAATTAAAATGAATAATATGAAATAAGCGAAAAACCGCACATACTAATGGAAAATTAGAAAATTTTTGTGATAATATTTTGTATATTTTGTATTTTTATTTTTTATTTTATTGTTTGGTTAGCTCGTTTGGTAACAATTACCATAAATAATGTATCTTTTAGATATAATATATCTCTTCTGTGTTTATATTATGTGTTTAAAATTTTTGAAAAAAAATTTTTAAAAATTTGTCGTTTTTTGATGAGTAAAATATTTGCGAGGGTTTTTTTCATTGGAGGAATAGTGGTTCGTTGTGTAGGTCTACTGTGGGAAATTTAGAGTTAGGTATTAAGCTTTTGTCCAAAGTCTTAGCGTTTTGGGAATGCATATTTCGTTATTATTTTTTTGGATTATGCTCCAGTCCGTGCATCAAAGGATGTTTATTATAAATTTTCCCACTATACTTTTCGCACCAGAATTTGAACATTGTATTCTTACAGGCTATTAAATTATCATATAGGATTCCATTTCAAAAATCTAAAAGCACTTTTTGCAGAGTTTCAGATACACAATTTAATTAGATCCTGAGTTATGCATAAAGTAAAACTCTTTCGTGTTATATATAATATAAAACTATGCTCATATAAAAGTTATATGGCAACTAACGAACCCATTGAAGTGAATTTCGATAATATAGACTGTTGTACATAAACCCGGGCGCTAATCTTATGTCCCTTATGTTAAACAATGTTAAAAAAATTTTGTTAAAAGGGGCTATAAAGCACCCAATCAAATCAATTATATGAAAGATTCTATTTGAAACCAGGAACATCCACCCCTGTTATAACACTATTTAACAGTCGGACAACATCTAGGTGCATATAGTATATACATTCCAGCCGTTACATGTTCTTAATCCTATATAATTTTAGTAATTCTTATTAGAAGTTTTACATTTCCCCCCTATCTACAACAATTGCATACTTATAGGCGCTTTCATTTCCTAATATCCAAAATTGCATACTTATAGGCATTTTTATAATACACCATTGCATTTTCTTCACAGCCAACAAAGTATTCCAAATTTTAACATTAAACAGAACGTTATTTTATCAAAATATTAAAATGAATTTTTTTGAAAAATAATTTTGCAACGTCAACGATTATATGCATAATCACATACACATACACACACAAAATAAAATGTATTTTAATTTCAAAAAATATTGCTTATTAACTCATTGAAAAATTTCTGTATTTTCAAATATAAATTTCACACATAGGAAATTAGACAGTTTTTGTGGTGAAGTTTAATAAAATGTGAAATAATAAAAAAAAAAAAAAAAATTAAATGAGAAAACTGATTGTTGGGCACTGAAAAATATAAAATTTTATATTATTCAATAATTTTCTAAAAATTAAACTTTTACCCACAAAAATCATCGTTTTTGTGGTAATAATTATTCTGCAGCATACACCCACACACACCACAATCCAATAAAATTATTATCATTATTTTAGAGTGTTATATATTGGTATGTTTTGTAAAGAATCAAACATAATTCCATACAAAGATACATATATTAAGCCTTAAAAACGCAAATCATCATAAATACTAGTAGTTTATATGTGATACTGAGTGTGTGTAATATTAATCATAAAAGAAAATTTCATTATTGCAGGTATTTTTTCATAATTTTTGAATTAAAAAAATTGGTAAATATTTGTCTGGAAATTGTTATTAGATGCAAGCTAATATTTTTTGGTTCTATTTTGAATATTTAGGTATCTTATATATCATATGCATATTTTTGAAAATTAAAATATTTAATTGTGCAATTTCAGAAAAAAATTGTTTTTAATTTTATAAAATGCAAATATATATTTGAGGTGAATAAATTGTATATTATACATTTATTTTAAATTAAATGTTTTGATATTTTGCAATTTAAATTGGTTTAGATCCTTCATTTTAATTGCCAAATATTAAGTCATAAATTAAAAAAGTAAATCAAGGAGACTTTTTCATTTTACAAAGAGATTTCCGAATCTATTTCAATCGAAAGAATGTCATAATTGTTATTGATTCCTCCGATCTTCCAAGTGCTCATAAATCCTCAAAAAAATTTCCTTAATCTAGTACTTATTTCTATTATGCTCCTCAGCTTGTATCAAGCTTTATCTTCTTATATGCAAAGATATTTTTAGCCTGCCAAGCCTTTATTGAGTTGGAAATTACATTCAGATGCAGTTACACTCACATTTTCTTAATTTAATGTATTATTTATTGGAAATCATGTAAGATCGGAATATGTATCTCAAGATTTTATAGATTTACTCTTGACAAAACCATTATTTTTTTGGAAATTTCCCACTTTTGAAATCCAGGATGTAGCGCTGTGGTAAAATATTTGTTTTGAAGCAAATCCAATTTCCTATTCCAAAAACATTTCTTTTCTACTTCTTTTTCGAGCATATCATTTCAACAAATTCACGTCATCTAACCGTATTTTAAGCTGTTGATTTGACTTCTGTTCATGTTTTCCTCTCCCTTTGAATTTCTTTCTTTATAAGGTTTTACTCCAAGTTTTTTTGGATCTGTCTACTCTTTCTTTTCACTGGAGATTCCCATCTAATGCCTGTTCGTCATTGAATATATTCATCGTCTTAGTATATATTCATCGGTTTTCGTTTTTCATATCTGTATCCGTATAGGTTCACGTTGCGATTAACCACAATTCTTGATTAGTATAACTTGGAATGTATAACTTGGAAATTTTTCAAAATGGCGCTCGTTCATCATCCAGGCTTCAATGGCATACAAAAGAATTAATTTCACTTGAGGAGTCGAATATTTAATTTTCACTTATATCTCCATTTTTTTTCAATTATACTCCCTAGGTATATGACATTTTCCACATCTTCGATTGGTGAGTCTTCAATTGTGATGCTACTTGCGTTAGTTGTCTTTCTCATTCAAATGACTTGTGTTTTACTCATATTCATTTGGAGCCCACTTCTTCTGCACATTTATTCAGTATTTACTTTTCTACTTGGATCTAATGAGAGTGGCATATATCCTCTACATAGTCCGGGCCTTCCAATTTGTTTGTAAGGAGCCAGTTGATACCTCTACGTTGTTCTCCTCGACTTGACTATAACTTATATGGTATCCCTAAATTTCTCATTTTTTTATTAATTACATTAACTACAGAAGTTTTTAAACTATTAATTAAAGTTGACCAAATTCTTTTTTTGAATAACCCTTAAGTTCATTTTCTCAAAACATTAAAAATTTTAAATTGTCCATAATCCATGTTAGATTCAAATGCGAACATCTAATGCAAACCACTTATCCTAGATAAAATTTTCATATTGTTCTGTTTGTAATGGAATCATATCTCATGAGTGGTTTAACTAAGGGTAAAAAACTAATTTAAAACTACTTTAGAAAATACAAATTAAGTATGATTTATTAAATAACTAAAAATAACTGCTACACTAAAGTTCAACATAACTTAACATTATTAAATTTATTAGAAAATTTACTTTAAATTTTATTTTTTAAAATGTATCTTTACTATTTATATTTAAAACTTTTAATTTATTTTGAATTTGCTTTTATTCTACATAAATCATATATCATTTGTGTTTATTTACTTTGTTTTTAAATTTATTTTTATTTTACTTTTTTTAAATGCTAGTAAATTTAGTAGTAATTACTTTTTTTTTTGTATTTTGTATTTAAAAAAATGTATTGCTAGGCAAAAATAGCAAATTATTGTCGTGAATTTTTTGGAGATATGCTATTAGATAAACCTATAGATTCACATCCATTAGAATCCAGTCTTGAATTACCACCACCAGCATTATTAAGACGAAAAATTATTATAAAAAATAAAAAAAAACATCATCATCATCATCACCATCATCATCATCATCATAAAAAAGGTGGTGGTGGTGGTGCAGTAACAACAACACCACAAGCATCCAGTGGGCAAAATAAATTACAATCATCTAACTCAGGTATGTACCTTTTACTTTACATTAAATATTGTATCTATATAGATATTATATTTATACTTGTATACATATATAATGTTGTGTAGTATGTAAGTAAAAATGTAGTTATATTCTAATTTAAATGTGCAATAAATCTTTGCAATATTTTACGTTATACTTACATTTTTTCATAAAAGCAAAAAATAATATTTTACATTTAAAAAAAACTTCAGTGCAACCATGATATAACTGTGATATTAATATTTCGAAAAGTATTAATTCGAAAATGGAAGATTATTTATAAAAATTACTACTAATAATAGGTGGTGTCAAATCTTCTGCTTCATAATTCATACACTCTTCAGCTTTACGGTATATTAGTAGTTTCTTACTAATGCTGCATATATCTGCAGTCAGCCTTGTTGAATATAGAGGCAGAGGTTTTCACCAATTTTTTCAACAATTGACTCCAATACGGTTTCGTGTCTTATAGTCTAAAATTTCTAAATTTAACACATTCATTAAATGTCATGTCAATGTCAGTGTCAGTGTCAAAAGTGTGTTCCAAAACTTACAACAATTGACTCCAATACGACTATGTGTCTTATAGTTTCATTTTTCTAAATTCAACTCAATTATTAAGAGGCATATGAGGGCTATAGAGAGTCAGTGTCAAAAGTGCAATGAAACAAATATGTTATACCGAGGTTGCCATATTTACGAAGATGACAATCTATGAATCGCTCAGCTAATAGAAAGTGTTAAAATCAAGTTGCAGTATTAAATTTAAAATATTAAGGTTGTGTCAAAAGTGAATGAGTGAAAGTTAAACATAATTGAAAGCTTAAAATATAAATACTGATAAATTTCTTGCTGGAAAATTTACTTAAACCTATTCCTCGTGTAATGAAGACTCCAATTATTAAGCATCATTACAAGAATCCGGACACCACTTGCTTTTGTACTGATAAATTTCTTGCTGGAAAATTTACTTAAACCTATTCCTCGTGTAATGAAGACTCCAATTATTAAGCATCATTACAAGCATCCGGACACCACTTGCTTTTGGAGATACAAATCAAGTGTTGTTTATGTGGTGCCTACATTTAATTACAATGTCTACTCTATCGATTTCTAAATTCTTCATAAATTATTTCAAATCATGTTAGACCAAAATATTTTTAAAATAACTCGAACACTGGTTAACATAAATTAAGATCCAACAATTATTGTTTCTGTAATCTTCTATGTCTTAAACCCATGCAGTATCACTGGTATCACATTTAATGCAAAAGCTTTAATTTCCTACTGGGAAGATGTTTTAATTACCAAATTGTATTTAACTGGATCAAACGGTAACAATATCTTTTGAATTCGCTTTCAACCACGCACTGGACCTTAATGATAGAATTGATTAATTAAAAGCTCAAAATTAAAAGTAATTTTATATAAGAGTTAAAATTCCCCAAACAAAATCCGGAAGAACTTATTAAAGATCAAATTCTAATTAAACCCATTTCTAATTCAACTAAATCTATTATGCTTTGATTCCTCGAAATCAGTTTTCTACTTTTTAGTAATTCCTTAAGTAATCACAAACCTTCCAGAAATTCCTAACTTTAATTGGACTTATATCTAATTCTCGATAACTCTAAATCGATTACTCCTTGATTCCTAAAATCCGACTAAAGTAGTTCCTAATTGCTTCAACTTATCAAGAATTTAATTTTCTATTTAAACACTCTATGTACCCGATTTAAATTTTGTTACTTACTTGGGGTATTACATTACTTTAAAACATTTTGATTATTTTATATTGCAAAAATTTAAGTGCTCGTGGGTGACTTGAACTAGTATGAACTTTACTTTTTATTTTTTTTTTTTATTAGTTCTTTTATGTTGTTCTCTGCTCTGTTCTCATTTTTGGATATGTTGTTGGTGCTCCAGCTTTTTCCACTTTCTTTTTATGAAAAGTTGAAAAAAACACAACAACAACAGCAGTAAGTAAAACAAATCCGAAATAAAATGTAAAATAAAATCACTACTGATGGCTCTTTTTATTTTGTACCAGAGAATTTATGTGGGTGTAATGAATGTTTAACGGTAAAAATTTTACTTTATGCATTTATGAACACATCCTTTATGAAAATATATACAAGATGAGAAAAAAATATTGACATTAACAACATAAAATGTTTCGAATAAGAAAAAAAACGCCTCAATGTCGTAGAAGAAAGTAAGTAACGGGAAGGGAATCATTTAAATACATTGATATCATAATAAGTAATGGTTGGGGAGGACAGTAGTTAGAGTTTCGTCTTCAAATAGATTCAAGGGGCACAGGTTTGAATCCTAGTTAAAGTGATTAAGCTATTATTCGTCACATTCGCCCGATGGCGTAGTGGTAATAACGCCTGCCTTTCAAACTCAAGGTCTCGGATTCAAACTCAGGTCAGATAAGATCACGAAAAATTGCAAATACCATTTTAAATTTTATTCAGCACTCTGACTGATAGCCCAGTGGTAAAGTGGCAGCTTATCAATCAAATAGTCTCGGGTTCAAACCCTGGTCGGATCATATCTAATATAGAAAAATATAGTGCATATTAAAATAATTTAATAAGAAGTCCATATGTCAAATAGGCAAAGGATTATTATTATCAGGCAATATTTACTATTGTCTGGTATCTGCTATTCAGCAACTACTATCTAGCACAATCTACAGCACATATTTCTGTCTTCTTCCTATTTCGTTCTAGATATTACCACCCTTTCAAAGTTTGATGTACTATTGTTAAGATCTATGACAGGCAGCGTTATTTATCGTTATCCTTGAATTATCGTTCCTTATGTACATATATATAGTACCAACTTTGATTTAATACTCATAATAAAATGTTAAACCGCTGTATATACTTTGTATGAAGCTCATGACTTATGGGGCTTACAAAAACAAAATAAAAAAAAATTTTATGTGTCAGAACAAATAGAATTTTGAATTTATGCAAATATAACATATGTATTTGTTTTTTACATATGTATATACATATAAAAATATATTATGTATACATATAATAAAATAATTTATTTCATTACATATTCGCTATCTTGCATAAGTTTTATAGCACAATTTTTTTTTTGGGGTATTCTTTGCTTCTGTTCACTTTTTTATAATTTAAAAAAAATTGAATTTCGTCTAAAGTTTTTATGATTTTTTTATGATAAAAATAAGATGGCTATTCCATTTTAAAGTTATAAACAGTTATTCAAAAAACAAAATAAGGGTTGGTTGTACTTATAATGTGTTAAATATATTTCGGAATAAATTTGGATTAATAATTTCATACAGTTTAAATATTAAAGTAAACACATGTTCACATTCGTTTAAAACCATATTTGCAATTCATAACTTCACAATAAGATTCATTAGGAATGGCACGTAATCTTTTGTTCTGTCACCTGTAAATCATCTTTCAAATGTTTCGTATTTGAAGCACAAATCTTTTAACAATATTTTTTTTGATTTCCTTACAATTATTCAGTATTTTTAACAACTGAATAAAGTCAGCGAATTCAAACGGTAAATGCAACTAAATGATTGCAAAAAATTACCCAACTTTAATCCAAATCGTCAAGGATACAAATAACATCTTCTTCCACTGTGTGAGGAATTATAGAGTGAAAAAAACCACTAAGTAGGCAACTACTTTAGTGGACCAACTCACTACTTAAACACATGAAAGTGATATTAAGAAAATGATACAAGAATAGATTATACTAAGCAAGTAGGTAATATGCCGAAAACCTACAGCCCTCAATATAATAGGATTAAAATTATGCAAAATATTAAATTAAAGTCTCCTTTTTTCCAGTACAAGTACTTTTTCATCTAAAATTCAAAAGATGTCACTGAGATCTTACCCGAAACTATCCTTGGCGACTTATCTTTTACCTGGATTATATCTTGCAATCATTTAGTTGCACTATAAATTTACAAAAAGTCTGCTTAAAAAAAGATTACTGCTTCTAGTTTTAGATTATAAGCTATCGCATTCGATTGAAAACTTTAGTGTTGTGTATTATAAACGGAATTTAAAACTCTCAATATTATTATCCTTTTATTTGGTAAGAGTTTGCATATAAAGCAATTGATGAAGAAGAAGCGGTTTACATGGTTTTCGCGTTTCTTATGCATTTAATAATAAAAAGTATATCCATATAAGATAATACATACACAATAAAAAATTGTTCCACTTTTTTTTATGGTGATTTGATGTACCAAAAATTTCAAATTTAAATATAAATTGAAGAATTTGAATTGAATTTATGTTATCGTTGATGATCTATCAACGATTTTTGTTTGACTTAAAGATACTTTTTCCTATACGTGAAAATATTCAAATAAATTTATAACTTCTGTTGTGGTTTATAAAACCTTTAAAGTTAAACATTTTTAGAGACTATTTATTGTTTTACGTATATATTTTAGAATAATATGCTTGTTTTTCACATTTTCCCAAGTGTTATATTAAAGTTGCACGTCGACTTGAAAAATTTTTAAATTTTAATTTTTCTAAGAATTTTGAGGATTTTAAAGAATAAAATTCCTGGATTTTTCGATTTGATGGGTTTTTTTTAACTTTCTGAATTATATGATATTTCGACCTCTTATCCAGCGTCTCGAAATTCCTTCAAAAAAATCTAATTGGTCTTAAGGATACTACGAGTATGTAGATACTTTCCATTTTATAAACTTCAAATTAAAATTTATAAACATCAATTTAAAAAAAGAAAATTGAATTTAGTGAAGAAGATTTTATTGTAGTGTTTGCCTTTCAACACCTATTGGAAGTTTCCTTGTCATATATACGTAGTAGTTGTTACAATCATCTGATGTAAATGTTGCTATAGAGGCTTCTATAACATTGAATCAAATCATATTGTTTTCAGGATCTGCCAAATGGTTTGTTGCGCAAAATTTAGTTCTTCACCTTCAACCTTCTCTCTCGGATTTACCACAGGCGAATATGGTGGAATCATGGTGTATGGGTTATCTTGACAGCTATATTCCGTACCTCTGGTGCCTTGTAAATTTTTCAAGAAAAACTAACTGTGCATCTCTAATCTTACATACATCTAATTTATTAAACAAGTCTCTAAAAAATTAAACCAAAAAAGTCGAATTAACTGTTAAATTAGTAATGATTTCCTTATGGCAATTTCGTGTATATTCAGTGCCGCTATAAGAATTACATTGCGTCTCCTCACACTTGGAACAACCACATATGCTGGAATATAAATTTTTGATCTACTTTTAGTTCGTCGTAAGGAATAGTTGAATTCTGCCTCATTGTTCGTGTCTAATCAGACATGTCAAATTTTCAAAGTTCCATTAAGACGTATTTTAAACACCAAACGCGTCGACCATCAAACACCTTCATTATTTATGTTATTTTCATTTTGTAAAATTTTAAAATATTAGACCTACAATATGAATCAATAGCCCATTTCTCAGAATTACATTTAAAATTAAACACCACCCTAAATTGGTTTCAAATCTGCCCAAATAATTAAATTAAAATAGAAATAAGTTTGTTGGCATGAAATCCTCGTGGATTCTCTTTTCTTGCAATGTTTTGGTGTTTGACGGAATAAAACTTTTTATTATGATAAGTTTAAAAATAATTTTTAGATCTTCAACTTCTTTAGCACTAAAAAATTCTTTTAAAAATTTAAAATATTATTATTAGAATCACGTAAAATATATATTCATACATCTAAAATCACGATTTTGAATTGATATGTTTGGACGTGATAAGTAATTTGTTCTTCTGCATTCAGAAAAAGATGCATTTCATCACATATGCATTTTTTAAATTTTATATTTAAAAAAAAATAAGACGGAAATAAATCCTTCAAAATCCATAAATTTTGTAATAAAATATCATATTTTAATAATCATAACTTTTAGCAAACATAAGATATTGTTTTTGAGGTATTGGATATTTATAAATTAAAACGGTTTGCTCTTAAATAAATCAATTCTGAACAATGTAGCAACAAATAACTTACTTGTATAAGATAGTACAATTTAATTAACTCGTTGTTTTCATCATCACCTTGATCTTTCCTAATAGAATTAGATGTAATTTCGATAGTTTCATGTATACCAAGTCTTTTTATCTTTCTTTTGTAAATATCTTACAGATAATCACATTGTTTTTATCGACTTACTGCAAACAATTACTACAAAACATTAGAAAGGCAATTATGCCACAATTCAAAAAATCCAATGTACCACTAACGCCATTTCAAATAATCGTTTCTGAGTAGGTCGTGGAATTGAACCTTGAAAATTTCCATGTTACGTAAAATTGGTTTTGAAATTCAAAAATAGGTTCACTATTGGTAGCACAGGTTCTGTATATATCAATAGAGAACCTATGCTATCTACATAGAAAACCTATGCTACATTTGGAAGAATTCTTAAAATATAGCATTGATTCACATCTCCCATCTTGCTCTCTGATGAGAAGCTCAAATTTGGAGTTTCCAATTTTTCCAAACTGGAGTTTTCAAAAACATGTACAAGTTCATCCCTAACTCATATTATAACTCTCCTCTTACATGGATATCCTCAATCATTTTGAATTGAGGAATCCTTTCTTACAGTTAAGGATAAAAACGGATTAACAGTATATGTAACAAACTCTCACTCAATCTAATATCTAACACAAAACAATATTAATTTCCGAGCCTTTTAAATTGTAATCTCTGATTACACTCTCTGCCATAATTCTATCAATTTAGAACTTGACAATCAATAACAAACACACAAAAATCAAACCTTCATCACAAGTCTACATATCGAACTCCGCCGGATTTATTAATACAATTCACATTTTTTTATTAAACTCGAATTCCAAGTTTTTATTTGTATTATACTTGTAAAATATTAAAGACTCCCATTTTAAAGACAATATTTTACTTCAATAAATTCAAAAACTCAACTTTTTTTTCTATTTTACTTTAAAAGCAACATAATATGCATTTCTTTTGGCATATTTAAATTTAATTTTATTAATAATAATAAATATTTTGACAGTCGGAATAAAAAAAAAACCAATACTACTACTCCTACTACTACTGTTTCACGAACTGTTATTTTTTTCCCAGAGAATTTCCATTTTCTTTTTGTGAAAATTTATTTCCATTAATACTCGCTCATTGTCATGCCATATGCATGCATAATTTTCCATCATCTTTTTTTTTTCTTTTGATGCTCCACTGTTATTGTTCCGAATATGGTTTCATTTTACTGGGACGGAAAACAGTGAGAGGGAAATAAAGAAAAAAAAAATTTACATCAGTAATTTACAACTACATCTACTTTTGATAGTTCTTGTCAAGCTACTTATAATAACTATAAACGAAAATAATGAGAAAAAGCAGAGGAAATTCAAAAAAAAAAAACATAACAATAAACAGAATGAAAAAGAAAAATTTATCTTAAAAGCTGCATCTTTAGCGAACTGTCGTCGTTGTACTCAAAAGAAAATTTGTTGTTATTATATGCTTTTTTTTTTTATTTTTTTGTTTGGAAGAATGGAAGTTAAAATAGATGTATGGTATTATGAAGTGCGATATTCTTTGATGACTTCAAAATGGAAGCTGTACAGAATATTTTCAAAAAGACCTTTATTAAATATTTAGAGCTTATACAGTCGTCTAATACCTTACAGATGCAAACAGCGCGGAAATGTTATTCTTGCTTCTTCCCTCGTTCTATTATGAGTCATATATTGGTTTTCAAATAAATTTCAAAAATTTCCAAAGAGAGACGGTTTCAATAAAAACAAGCAACAAATGAGTGCAAAATTATATGGTTGCTTGAGGCTAATTAGATGCACATAAAAAGCAAAATAGTGTCATTGTATAGAACTCTTTTGAATATAAAACTTCCTTTCCTTTCTCATCTCAATCTTTTCCAAGAGCTCTGTTCAATCTAATTTCTTGCATTTTAGACAAAAAAAAAGATGTTTAACTATAAGCCGAATCTTATTTCATTTGCTACCTCCTCTTTGACGCTTTAAAGCTAACTCATTTTTTTCCGTTGTAATTTTTCAGTTTGCTAATTAGTTTTACTTTTATGAATCTGACATTAGATAATAAAGAGACTATAACATACTTAATATTTAATTGACCTCCTGATAGTTTAACCCTTTAGTTCATTAACTTCATTATCTTTTCCAAAAGGTACTCCTTCACTAGTCTTTATTCACTACAAAAACTGGATATGGATTACTACATTTGTAAATTATCTATTCAACCGCACATTTTAAATCCATTTAACATATCTCAAAAGTCATCTTTACTAGGTATTTTTTATATTTTACCATATTCTATGACAAAAATTAACCATATGCACTTCAGAATATGAAAATATTGTTAAATTAGCTATTCATACATTGTAAAGAATAAAGAAGTTTTTTTTCTTATACTCATTTTGCATCCATTTATTTTAAAATTTTTTATTAATTTTCTACAAATTTTGTCTGAACATATGAAAAGTATAGTAAACGTCTTTAGAACGGTTTACAAAGTATATATGCAAAATGGATTCTATTGCAATATTTATTAGTGGTAGATCTGGAACTAAGATGTTATGAGACTTTAAAATTATTCTGCATTCCATTACCTCATAATGATAAACTTCACTCAAAAAATTCAAAAAATGGCTTCAAATGTGGAGGAAATCTTCTGGTTATACCCTAAAGCTTCATTTTATTTTCTACTTTCTAATTTCCTCCCAGTTGGTTTAATCTAGTTATTCGAGTAATGCAGGCCTTATTTTATCACTAACATGAGTTGTGTTGTTCTTAAAGGTCAATTCTTTCTGGTTTATCGACCAGATAGACCAATCACTTCACATGTTTCAAACAATATAATCCAGTGGTGTTGATCTTGATCTTGGAGACCAATTAATAGGACTGTTTCTCGAAATAAGATTCTTTAAATCACCAAATCTTTTTTTTTAAAAATCAATTATTGTAACAGCAGTATATGGTGTAGCACCATTTAGCTGGAAGTTAATCACTTCTGGGTCAATACCATTCAAATTTTCAAACTCATTAATGGTTGATCTGTAATGAGCCACCATTCATTGTAACATTCAGCATCGTTTTTAAAGAATATGGATCGATGTTGCCTCCGGCGTTTAAACCAAGTGCGGGTTTCAAGGAAGTAATGAAACCTACTGACTTTCTTGAGGATTGTTTTCACTTCATATAGATTCCCCTAAATACTAAAATTATTCCCAAAAAACTGAAGCAGTTTTCTTGAAGTCCAAAATCCATGAACTTCAAACTCGTTAGAAAATAAACTGCATAAATATTCTACTTACAATTACATTACACTATTCGTTTGCACAACAAATAACATTTTAATAGTGATGCCAAGCCAACAAAACTTTTAATATATTTTTTTTTTCTTTATTTTTTTCAATTCATTGTTCATTTCATTTTAAATTTTAAATTTATTTTCTTTTTATCTTTTCTTTTTCATTATATTCCAACAAAATAAAATATTAAACTAACAACTGATTGTGTTGAATATAAATTCTGTACAGTGGATACTGGTGGTAGGCAACAGCAACAAGTTGGTGAACAAGGTGAATTAGGTGGTGCTGTTGGAAATTTACAACAACCAGCAGGTACAATTCCAACTGTAACAACTGTAACTGGTAATGGTGATATTGTAAATCATGCACCACCTCTACAGGTGAGTTATAGAAAACTGAATTTTTTGTTTTTTTTTTTTTTTTTAATACAAACTATAATGAATACTTTATAAATATGCAATGCAAATCCAAATATATGATATATACACATATACATACATGAAAATAAATAAAAAAGTTTAGTGTATAATGTTGTATGCACAAAAGAATATAAAATGTTTTTCTTCATTTACATTTGAACTTGTTTTTTAGCACATTTTCAAAAAATTTTGTAAAAATGTGCCTATATAGCTTCACTCTGTCCGTCCGTCTGTCCGTCCGTCAGTATGTTTACAAAAACTTTTACACCATTTGAAATAGAGTAAAGAAATTTTAACCATGAGTAGTTTTTGCAAAAAAAAAAATTTTGTAGAAGAATTTTTTTCTGTAGCCCCACCTGTTACGGGGTTACAGCCCCCCAAAATTGGAAAAAGTCCTATATTTAAATTGTTATAACAAGAGTTCTGTTAAAGATATTTTCAATCTGAAAACGGCAAACGATAGCTGGTTTCATAAGCTTTATAAATTTTTAAAAGACAAATGTTTAGGGTTACCAAACGGTATTAAAATATAACATTACACAAAACTCAATTTTTGCAAAATTTTTGTTAGATTAGATGTTTTTTTTTTTTTTAAGATAAAACCAAAATTAATAACGGAAATATTTATTTTCTCTTTCACTCTTTGGTATTTTTCTCTTTTTTTGTATTTTTAATATTTTATGTGTAACATTAAAATAACGAACTAACTTTTTTTTTATCAGGATAATTAAAAAAGTTTTAAGTTAACTGTAAGATGGGTATATGTATGTATTTTAACCTTATGGAGTATATATATATTGCATAGACAAATGTTTAGGGTTACCAAACGGTATTAAAATATAACATTACACAAAACTCAATTTTTGCAAAATTTTTGTTAGATTAGATCCTTGAGAAACAAGGCAACCTTCCCCATTGAAGGGCTATAACAACTTTAAAATAAAAATTTTTCTGTTAGCAGTAAATTTTATAAGTAAGCATTAACTATTTCCAAGTAAATATTTCAATATTTAAACTCAGTATGTAACACAATATAATTTTGAAAATGTGCTTTTTTAAAAACCCTTGGTTTTTTTCATCACTTGTTTTTTTTTTTAAATTTATAGAGTTGTGTAGTGAGAAAGGGATGGGTATATAATATGATGTAAAAGTATAAAGTTTTGAATGAATAGATTTTGTTTTTAAAAAGTAATTTTAATGTATATTATAGAATGTATGTGTGTGTAGTTTATTTAAATTAAAATTCAAAGTCAAAGTTAACTTACTTCTGCAAAAAAACACAACTAATAAAATACATTTTATATTATTAAATGTAAAAAACCGTTATTTATTTTGTGTCAGGGACGTGACAAAACATTTTCTGTTTTAAAATTAATCTTAAAGTTTTTTTTACTTTTTATTGTTGCACAATATGCACAATTTTTTTTATATATGAATTTTTAATATTTAATTTATTTATACATTTATTTATCAGGTTTTTTTCACAAAACAAATGTTGTTTGTTAAAAAAAACGTATTCCATAAGATAAAATATTATTTCTGAATTTATTTTTAAATTTTATACGTCCAAAATTAAATATATTATTCAAAGGATACTTGATTAATTGTAGAAGTGTATTTGGAGTAGATCTGTTATAACTTGTACATCTTTTTCGTGAAAGCGCCCTTGTACTTCCTGATATTGTATTAGAATATAAAATATGACAGTTCTAATTGTCAAAAAAAAAATTGACAGTTGTGCTTTGTCAAAAATCAATTCTAACACAAACATTTGTTTAAATATTTCTCAAAATAAGTTCGAGTTTTTAATTAAATAATTTAAAGAAAGCCTATATAAAAATTTAAAAAATTAAATTTTAAATAGAAAAAAAAAATTAAATAATCTCCATGATAAAAAAAAAATACTAAGTTTTAGTCTTTTATCTTCTGGAAAGCAGAACATTCTTTCGAATTTATATTCAGTCTTGGTCTCTAGTTTTGAGAAGAAATTCCTCATAAAGCAGATCTTTATATTTACATTGCATAATTGGCACTAAGTGTAGTTGCTTAGGATCATGTGTGACTTTAACACAATAAAACCACACCATTTTATAATCAAGTTTTAGGAAAGGGCCTTTCATACAAATGTACATTTTGGTTTGGGGGATGGGAATTGAGAAATGTCGGATAAATGGAAAAATTAAGGTGGATGTTAAAAAAAAAGATGTTAATATTCTTACATTGTACCACATTGTATTCTTAATTGTGAAAATTCGTAAGTGATCCAAAATAAATTTTCTTCTTTTGTAACTGCTTAAATATGGGACTTACTTCCATCCAATGTGTCAATATTCTATCTTTAATAGAAATTCTTCATTTGACACCTTTTATATAACATTTCAGAAAAAAAATTTAAAGGTTCTTTTAAAAAACTTGCCCAATAAATTCCTTTTCCCCCTAACTAATTATCAATGCTATTCCTAATATTAAAGAGTACACCACTTGTAGTGGGTATTCAAACAACAGTTTTTGGCTTAGGGAACGACTTCTAAACTATCTTATGTATCTTTTTGGTAAATAAGTAAGTAAATTAATTCAAAATTTTGTACGTAGGTATGGTAATATAAAATTAAACATTCTTGACCAGCGTAATGTGGACTTCATTAGTTTTCTAACCCAAATTAAAAAAAAAAAAAAAAAAAAAATAAAACAAATTATTTAAATTGAAATTTTGTAACTTAAGTTTTTTGTTAATGAATTAAGTACCTACCTTAAGTCAATTTAAAACTTTTGTGTCTTTTATTTTAATATATAAACTTTGTCATATAAAACAGTTTTTGCTTAAAAGCACTTAAGTTCCAAAGGAAGTTTATAATTCATTAACAAAAGTTTTTTTCTAAATGACACCAAAATTTTCTAAAAACCACATTTCCACAATTTTCCTGTAAAAATTTTTTTTTTGTTTTTTTCATTATTTTTTTAATAAAACACTTTTCGCTTCAATTCACAATGCATCTTAAGTATTTTTTTTTTCCATTTATACTTAAGATACTTTTAACAATTACAAAACTCCCATATGGTTAATTTTTATAAGATTTTTTGAAAAATTTCCAAATTTTAAAAGTTCAAAAAAAAAACATTTTTTTTTTAATTAAAAAATTATATGCACGTTATATATATAATATATATATATATAACATTTATATATATATGTTATATGTACCATAATATGTTTATGTAATATAATTTTTTAAAAAAAATATTTTCTCCTTAAGGTTCTAAAATTTGATTTTGGCAACTTTACACTTCCTCTACTCTACGGTATTTTTCGTTGTTGTTGTTTTTTTTTTTTTTAAGATAAAACCAAAATTAATAACGGAAATATTTATTTTCTCTTTCACTCTTTGGTATTTTTCTCTTTTTTTGTATTTTTAATATTTTATGTGTAACATTAAAATAACGAACTAACTTTTTTTTTATCAGGATAATTAAAAAAGTTTTAAGTTAACTGTAAGATGGGTATATGTATGTATTTTAACCTTATGGAGTATATATATATTGCATATATATATATTCCATACATGATATATATAATATATATATCAGGTATGGAAAAATCTCACATGTATCATGTATGGAAAACTCTTAAGATATCAATTAAACTCATTTATTTATATTTAATTTATTTGTTTTGACTTTGGTTCCACTATAGCGGGTCTCAGTACCGTTAATGTCAAATTTTAAATATTGGTTTACTGTCTGATTTATTGACATTTTGAAAACTACTCTAATAGATAATATAGAAAGAAATATCATAGATATCCAGATACATACGAAGAATATTTGAACTTTTGAGTATAATTTTTTACTCAATTAAAAGTTTTTACTCACTTTTGAGTAATATTATACTTTTTAACTTAACTATTTTAGTTATCAATTAACACTGACTTTAATGTTGAGTAGAAGTTTTAAAGGAATGAAATAAATAATTTAATTGGATAATATAACTCACATATATAAAAATATCTTATAATTCAAATATATAAAATTATTCCAATATATAACAAATAAAATTGTAAGACGTTTCTACCTATTATAAGGCCTAGTAATATCTCATGTTTAAATTGTATTAGGATCAATTTTAAAAACAAAAATATATTATTTTGCGTCTCTGTTTCAACATATTCGTATGGTATAGACAGGTTAATTAGCCTAACGGTTTAATAGTTAGAACTTAACAAAACTTAAAATTGGTACTTACATATACTGGAACCGAATGACACTGATATGAACTGACATGGTATAAACTAAATATTACTTCTGGATAGGTATATAACAATTTTTGTATTACCGTTACTGTTTATGAGGAATTAATTTGAGAAGTTTACGGTAATTAAAGGTCAAATCCTGGCTCCTAATCAAAAATTTCTGCAACATAAGTTATGTTTAACCTTGAGTTAATACTTTTACCCTTAAATTGTATGGAAATACTGGTTTGCAATAATGAAAGAATATACTTTGTGTGTAATTATTACATAACTTGATCCACAGATTATAGGTTGGTCAACTATTACTTTGGGTGATAGTTGTTGCTTAACTTCAAATTTTGTAGATTTAAGACTCGAGACACAGGTAATTTTCTGGGAACATAAAATTGTTGAATTAGTCAACTCATTGCGGCTCAAAAAAATTTTAAACGATTTTTGCCTTGTTCGGATTGTACAATTTTGAAAGCAGTTGGAGTTAATGACTTCAACATTTCTTTTTCGATTTCAATATTCAAATTGACTGCAGTTACAGATTTCAAATTTGCTAGCCCTTTTCGGAACGACGTTTTTTTAAAGCAGCGAATTATTTCCGAATATGCAGAAGACATCCATAACACGAAAGGTAGTTATATTTTAACTATATTATATGTGTTCTCGAGATCCGTTAGAGGCCATCCATAATACGAAAGCTAGTTAAAAAATATGTTTTGTCGAGATCCATTAACCCATTGTGGTTCAAGAACTTTTTAAAGATATATTTGTCTTTTCTTTCTCAATCCTAAAATTTGCTCTTAAATTTTAAAATTCAATCTTATAATCGCTCTTGTTTATTCATTCACATGTTTCCTTATTCTCCTTTAATAGCATTAATTTAAATTAGATTAATTTTACTGGATCCTGAAACTCAACGCTGGGTATTTCTTTTCTATATTTGTTTACCAATTAAAAATAAATAAATTGTTTAAAATTGTTTTAAATCTGTTCCTTTAATTAACTTACAAAACATTTTCTGGAAATTGTAATTAAATATTGCAATTTGCAAGTAGCTTTCCTCTTCTTTAGTTTTTGTTTTTAAAAATTACATTAAATTTATAAAATAAAGTTTATTTTTCGCTGTGCATAATAGAATTTATCTAATTTAAAACTTTTTTTTTTAATTTAAATTTATTTTACAAAAAAATGTTGCCTTTGATACATTTTTGTTGCACAAAAAATTTTTCCAGAAATAATTGACGCATAAAACTATTAAGATTTTCTTAATTTTTAAGCTGCTTCAAAAGATACGAATAGCAGTTTTAAAGCAAAATACCTAAAAATTCCATTAAATATTAAAAATAACAACAAAATTTAAAGAATATTTAATATAAAATTAGATTAAAATAATTTAACTTAACTTTTTTATTTAAACAGCTCAATATTTTTCCTTGAATCTCAAACAAATTTAAAAGCAATTAAAAGTTTCTTTATAAAACAAGTACAAAAAAAAAAACCGCTAAAAATAAAGTTTTCAATTAATATTTGTAAAGTTTTTACTTCTTGTATCTTAAAATATTCTAATTAACTATATATTTTTAAAAGTTTCTCCGTTTTTTACTATTTTAGGTTTTTTATATTGAAAAATTAATTAAAAATTTGTTTTAAACCACAAATTATTCAATATTTAATATTGAATTCAATTTAATCGGATATTATAAAATTTTTATTTTAACCCATTGACTTCCGCAGTTACATTTAAGAATACAAAGTTAAAAGCAAAGTAAAGCAAAGTTAACTCAAAATTAATCAGCACTTAAAAATTTATAATTGTTACCACATAGAACAAACAGAACTTGTGTTTTCCATTATTCACTAAGATCTGTTCTATTATTAAAAGGGCCCTTTGACTAAACACTGAGCCTACCTTGAAGTTTGTATTAATCAAACAGTGATCAGTGCCCCCCAGGGGACAACCAACTGGAACCACATAGTTTTCAGGGTGTGTGGTTAGAAACAGATCCAAGAGGTGACCAAATCAGCACAGTCAGGGATCTAAGTGGGATTTTTAACAAGTTAATAAAGGTGAAATAGAGTGAAAAATAATTCAACCTGTTTCCCAAAAGGGTTTTGATTCGGAACCAGTATAAAAAAGTCAATGAAAGAACATGGAAGTTCCCCTCTAGAATAACTTCAGTTTCAGGATAAGAATTGGGAATTTCATTGATCTGGTTGAAAAGGTTATCCATTTCCATAACAGTTTCTTGTTCACTTGAATTAGGTGATCTGTAAAAAACAAAAATGTATGACATGCTTTTCAAATGGAAAGTTGTTTAGCAGCATACCAGTTCACCAATTTTACATCACAGACTATTTTTGTACTACACTTTTAATATTATTTTTATGTTACCTTCTACATTTAAGAAATAACGGTAGACTTTGCCAATTCAGGTACTGCAGCTATTGAAAACTAGGCTTAAAGTTCTAGTAGATTCGAATGGTTTAGGGTCTTATTTAACTCTCAAAATTAAAATACGTAATTTTCGCAGGAACTTGAATTTGCTGAAATTACACAAAAACATACTGAACAACACCCCGGAAGTCAATGTGTTAAATACACAATTCGTTTTACATTAAAATAAAAATTTAAATATAATTTTTCAATCAATGTTACAGTTACCACAAAAGAAAATTATAAAAAAAAAATTAATTATGAAAACTATTTAATATTTTTTTTTAAATCATTATATTTTTTTGTCTTCCTTCTCTTCATCTAAAATAGCAAATACGTCAAAGCTCAAAAGACAGTACTGGATCATCGGATACAGATAGTTCAAGTGATGAAGAATCAATGCCAAATAGTACAATGAATCCGCCAAGTGGTAATGAACCACCATCAGAAAAATCACAAAAAGAAACAGAAGCTGGTGCTGAAATATCAGCCTTAGTTAATTATGTACAACCAGTGCATTTCAGTTCATTTGAAAATGCTGAAAGTAAGTAGAGAAACACTTTTTTTTTTAAAGGAATTTTGTAGGAAACCTAAAAATTCAAAATTAAACGAATTCGCCATTTTTTTTATCTAAAAAACTTTTTAAAAAATTTTTGGGTTCAACTTTTCTTAGGGTTATTTTGTGAATCAATAAAATTTGGTGGGAACAGAGATGTGAAGGCATATAAATTTTTATGAAAAACTACAAAATTGCAATGAATTTTCAAATAAAATTCAACTTTTATTATAATTTTGTATATTCATGTTAAAATCAGTTTTTTCCCTTTTTTTTTTTGGAATTTAATTACGTTCATTAACAGTTTTAAAAGTAAAGTTTACATAGTAATTAAAAATTAATTAAAAAAAAATATATATTTTATACGATGGTAGGAAAACTTAAAATAAACTTTTTTTTGTGAGGAAGTAAAAGTTAAAAAGATTAAATTATTTTAAAAAATTTTGTTTTCATAACTCTGTTAATTTTTTAAACAATCTGTAAATTCTTTATGTAATATATAGGAAAACTTTGAAACATCCGGTATTAATCCCTGAATTTAAGATTGAATTCCACAATAATCGATAGATTAAAAACAAATCATTTATTTAAAAAAAGCCGAATTTTAAATCGCGAGGTACACTTAAGTCTAAGATTAGGCGACAAGCACAGTCGTCAAATCGGTGTTTACAGACGGATTTCGGTAATCCAAAGTATTTTAAATATTTAGAAAAGTGTTTTAGAAACTGAAGCTGTATAAGCCTATAACTTTCTATTGATTAGTAAGATCTTATATTTAGAACAAAAAAGAGTAATATCAGAGTTAATACCTAATATCTTCGAGTCTTCCAAACCTTTCTCCAAATATTATTCGAACTGTTCCTCTTTAGAGTTGTCAATTGAAATAATCTAACTAATGTCATCTATCAACCAAATGCAACTTAACACAAGAAGGAATACTTATTCCTATAATGAAGAACTCTTCTGTGATTTCGCTTTTTGCTGGAATTTCAAAAAGTTGGAACTTACAACCATCCGACGGCTTGAAGCAAGGGTTTATGACTTTTCAATTTAAAATTTGTCAAGGTGTATCTTAATAAAATTATGAAAAAATTTCCTGACAATTTAAATTAATCTCTTTTTACACTTATTGTTCCCCTTGAAATTGCAATCTCTTTTAACACCTTGCTGCCTTAGAATTGCAACTACTTGGTACAAAAGAATAAATGCCTAAATATTAAGAAAACAAAAATTGAACTGAATATTCTGAAATAAATAATTAAATTTAAATTAAATGAATTTTTTTTTTATTTAACAGAAAAAAGCCGATATTATGAAATGTCATCATTTGATGAAAAACAAGCAACAACATTATTAAAAGAGCGTCCAATCGAATTTGTTAATTATAATAAACATCAATTGTCTCGTGTATATCCAGCTGGTACACGTTTTGATAGTTCTAACTTTATGCCACAGGTACTTTTAAAATTTTTTTCAATACCAATTCTTCTTTAATAATATTTTATCGTTTTTTTATTTTAAATTTTTTAATTATATTCATATACTTCCTCATAAACATATTATCATTTCCCCTCAAGGAATCTAGGAAATATTCTTTTGATTATTCGAACTTATATTATACATAATATGCATTAAAATGCAAACAGGGAAGTTGATGTAAAATATGGGTATGAGTCGGAATTTCAATTTAGTAAATCCCGTTTTCAATGAATCTCGTTTCAGAAAATCTCTTTTAAAAATTTCCTTTTATGCTGGTAGTTCTGATTTTCTAAAATCCTTAAAAACAAGATTTTCCAATAAAAATCGGAATTATTTAAAATCGAGATTTTTAAAAAATGCGATTTTTAAAAACTATATTTCCTAAAACCTAGAGTTTAAGGAAAGATTTTACTATACCGAGATTATGTGACGGCGCTACCGATTCTACTAGATACTAGATCTTCTTTTTACTTCACCTTTCCAAAAAATTAATTATCTTCTTATATCCCATGCTTGGGTTGCCAAGAACAACCTTATTTTTTAGTTAAAACAAGCAAAAAATTTCACTTAAAATAATGAAACTTAAACAACAAGCACTTGAAAATTTTTGATCAATTTTCCTGGATTCCTCAAATTCTTCGATATTAAATCCTAAACATAAAATAACAGTAAAAATAAATTAGACACTAAAAAATAACAAAATTTTATACATAAATATACATATTAAATATATACAACATACTTTTATAACTATTTTTTAAATATTTACCTCTACTTTATGGCTGAATACAGTTATTTTGGAATGCTGGATGTCAGTTGGTTGCATTAAATTATCAAACATTAGATTTGGCAATGCAATTAAATTTAGGAATTTTTGAATATAATGAAAGAAGTGGTTTTTTATTAAAACCAGAATTTATGAGACGAACTGATAGAAGATTAGATCCATTTGCTGAAAGTACCGTAAGTTAATTACATTCACACAAATTAAATTACCGTAAAAAAATTTATTATTTAAAACAAAAATTTATTGCATACTTTTAGGTTGATGGTATTATTGCTGGTACAGTTTCAATAACGGTATTGTCTGGACAATTTTTAAGTGATAAAAAAGTTGGAACATATGTTGAAGTTGATATGTTTGGTTTGCCTGCAGATACAGTTAGAAAAAAATTTCGTACAAAAATTGTTAAAGATAACGGTATTAATCCGGTTTATGATGAAGAACCATTTGTATTTAAAAAAGTAATTAATTTAATTGAACTTTTATTTTTTGTATATATGAATTGATAAATTTTTGTCACTAGGTTGTACTGCCAGAGCTAGCCAGTATACGAATAGCTGCATATGAAGAAAATGGTAAATTTATTGGTCATCGGGTATTACCAGTGATCGGATTATGCCCTGGTTTTAGACATGTTGCTTTGCGTAATGAAATTGGTCAACCGTTAACATTATCATCATTATTTTTATGCATTATTGTTAAAGATTATGTTCCTGATGGTCTATCAGATTTTGCTGATGCCCTTGCAAATCCAATCAAATATCAAAGTGAATTAGAAAAACGTGATAAACAATTGGCTGTTTTAACTGAAGATACTGAACCAATTCCAGATGATGCACAATATCAAAGTAAATACAGAAAATTCTATTAAAATATTTTATTTCTATTATTTCATTTTTCTCAATCTTTCCAGGTACAAATCAAACTGAAAGAAAACTATTAAAAACCCAAGAAACAATAACAAGTAGTCCTAAACGCGCCAGTATACCAGAAGCATCTCTAACATCAGTTGACATACAATCAGATGGTCATACTGGCGATTCAGAACAAGAACAAATCAAATCATCAAATCAAAATATAACAATTTCGGTGCCATTAATTAGTCAACCATCACTGGAACAAACATCATCAACGGCAATCAAACAATTGGATACAACTGTATCAGTAGATGTACAAGAAATTATCGCCGAACCATTAGAAAAAATATTCGAACATAAAAGTATACGGGAGAAACGTTTAGAAATGGAAAAAAAATTAGAATCGCTAAGAAAAAAACATGACAAAGAGAAGTTGAAGGTGGCATCACAAAAAACCAGTCCAACTGATGGTTCAAGTAAAAAATCGAAATTTTTATTTATCAAACGTTTAAGTAGTAAAACACTGTAAGTATAAAAGACTGTTTGTTTCAATACAAATCCCGATTCTAAATTATTTTAATAATTTTTTTAGTGATGTTACTACTGATGTACCGCCATGTCCCGGTGATATTGGTGAAAGTAGTGAAGATAGTGGTGATAAAAATGTAAGTGGTTCAGTTGGTGGTTCCGCTGGCGGAATAACACGTAGTCAATCTGAAAGATTATTAGCAGTTTGTAAAGAATACTCAACAGCATATCGTGATATACAAGAAAAATATCATGAAATATTATATTCAACAGCGGATAAAGTTTTACGTAATTCACAAGCTGGTCAAATGAAAATTTTAAAACAATCATTAGATAAAGCAACACAAGAAGTTATGGAACAATTACAGGAAGCCAGACGTAATGATATTAAAAGTTTAACTGCCGAACGTAGACCACGTGATGAATTAGAAAGGTATTTTTTGATATGATTTTAATTCAGACAAATAGTTGCTAAAACAATCTCCTTCTTTGTATTTACTTAGAATGAAACGTGAAGTTGCAAGTACAATGGTAAATCGGGGTGTTGCAGAAAGAGTAAGACTTACCGAAGCCTATAATAAAAGATGTGAAGAATTACAAAAACAACATGATTTTGTTAAAAATGCTTTATTAGAACATAAAGCGAAAGTAAGTTCCTGCTTTTAATACATCTAATTAAATTAATCTTCAATTAATTTCCATTTTAAGGCTCGAAATATTATTGAAAAAGACTTAGAATCTAGAACATGTGGCACATCAAGTGGTTTCTTAACACTATTTTATACACATAGAACAAATGCAACAACGGCGTCACCAGCTTTATCAAGTGATATATTGGGTGAAGGTAATGGTGCCATCGGTGGCAATAATGATAATACAACACAATCAATTGGCAATAATATCATTTCAAATTCAACTTCATTAGCAATGGAATCATAAAACGTTCTCATCTTTCGTTGAATTTAAAATTATATATGTATTTTACTTATTATTAGTTATTATCTCTTTTTTTTTAACTACCACTTACAAATTTAAGTTACAAAAAAAAAAAAGAAAAATTATTATTTTGAAATTAGAATAAATAATTTAAAATATTATTTAATTTAAAACAGTATTTTAAAAATGATTCTCAAGTGAAAAATTTAAAAACGCAGAAATTGATAAAATGTTGATATTTTAGTAGAATAAATGAATTCAAAGACAAATACAAACTATGTTTAATACAAAACTAAATCTTAAAAAATAAAATCTATATTAATTATATTTAATAAATTAATTAATTAAAAAAAAAAAAAAGTTAAACTTTAATAAATTTTCGTACCTCAAAAAAACACACACATACACACACATACTAAAAAAATCAATAAGAAAAATGGAATTTAAAAATAAAAATAATAATAAAATTAAATGTAGCTATATTATTTATTATATAATTAAATAATAAAGAAAACTTAAGAATTTAAAACAATTTATATATATATATTTAATTCTTAAATATTATTGTACTAAAAAAAAACCATAAAATTTATAATTCAAAGTATTTTATTAAATATTGAAAAATTAAAAAAAAATTTAAATCAACAATTTGGCCTAACTAGTTTTAAACTGAACTTAAAAAAAAATTAAACTGAAACTTAAACTTATTTAAAAATGAAAAAAAACAAAATAATTCTAACTAAACTATATATATATATATATATTATATTTAAAAACAAAATCTAGGTGTTATATTTGTAATATAACAAATTAAAAAAAAAAAAAAAAAAAAAAAAATACAAAACTTATTGTGAATAAACTTAAAAAAAAAAAAAAAAACAAAAATTCTATTGAAATGTTAAAATTAATTTTAGGAAAATATAATCAAATAATAAAAAAAAAACAAAATGAAAGAATAATATAATAAGTAAAAGTGTTAAGAAATTAAAATTTTGTTTAAAATAATTATTTCGTGAATTTGTTTTAATGAACCAAACCTAAAGGTTAATGAACAACCGAGTACTAAAAACTTAATTTATATTTCATTTGGAGAGAAAAATTTTGAATTTTAATTAAATTTAGTATAATTTTAGGCGCAAGTTTTTTTTTTCACATAGCAGCTAAAAATGTATCAAAAATTAATTCTTATAAGTTTGATATATTAATTTAAAAAAATTAAATAAAACTAAAAATAATGATTAAATTAATTGGAAAAAAAAAATAATTAATAATCTAGTATAATTTTAGGCGCAATTTATTTTTTTAAGCGTCATTACAAACAATGAATTCTTATAAGTTTTCTATATTAAATAAAAACTAAATCATTAATAATTTTTTTTTTCCAAATAATGATTTAACTAAATTTAAATATTTAATTGGAAGATTGAAAAAATAATTAATAACTTAGTATAAATTTAGGCGCAACTTATTTTTTTTGAGTGACAGCTACAATTGAATTACGAACAATGAGTTCTGATAAAGTTTCATAACTACTATTAAAAAAATTAAATAAAAACAAAAATAATGATTTAATTAATTGGAAATAAAAAATAATTAATAATTTAGTATAAATTTAGGCGCAATTTATTTTTTGAATGACAGTTTACTAGTAACACAAATGTTTAACCAGTTTTTAAATATAATGATATTTGCATGATATTCCAATTTTTAAAAAAAAAATTAAACAAATCTTAAATCATTACGTAATATTGTAAAAATAAAAAACCATTTAATAATTTAGTATAATTTTAGGCGCAACTTTTTTTTTTAAATATTGACAGTTTACTTACAATACAAATTATCTTAATTATTAATCTTTTTAATTTATTCTTAATATTTTCAAAGTTTGACTAAATTTCAATCATTTATAAAATCTATTTATTTTTTACCTTTATTATTAAACATTATTTTTATTTTTACATAATATTTGATATAAATAATTACATTTATTATTTCTCTAATTAAATAAAATTTTCTCTCCAATTCAGTTCTATTGTAAAATTAAATTAATATTTATATTAAATTCATTATCTATTAAACAAACAATTAGTTAATCCACTAATAGAACAAAATTTTAATTTTTTCTTAAAATACAAAAAAAAAAAAAAAATAAAACATAAATTCTTACATTATACATTATATATTAATATTAATTTATTTGAGGGTTGATTTTTACTTAATCTTTTTTTCAATCATTTTTAATAAAAATTTTTTAAATTATATATTAATTATTTGGTTTCAAAATTTAGTCTTCTAAAAATATATTAAAAATTGTTTTAAGACTTTTTATTAAATTATACATAATAATAATATAAAACTATACTCTTGTATATATATTAATAATTAATTATATATAATTTCTATAATATATTAATTATATTAATTAATTCATTTCTATTCATATATATATATATATAATATATTAATTAATAATATAATATTATATTTATTTAAAAAAAAAATTAATTTTTAAATTAATAATGACATATTTTAAATGAATTTCCATTAATAAATTGATATTTTTTTCCAATATACAATTAATAATTATTATAAAATAATTTATAATGATTGAATTTAACTTATTAAATTCATCATAAAAATGTAAAAAATAAAATTCCTCTTAATAAAATAGTCTGAAATAATAAATCAATCGGTTTAAAATTAAATATATATATATATATGTATGTATATAAGATATATATATATGTATTAACATAATATGTAATCAAATTTTAGAACTTAAAAAATATAAAAAAAAACTTATGATAAAAAAAGACTAAAGTAAAAATTCAATCCTTTTTCAACAAAATAAATATATATATATATATATATGAATAATTAATTAAAACCTAGTCTAAATATTATATTAATAATTAATTAAAAAAAAAAATATATATATATAATTTAGAATTGAAAAACAAACAAAAAAACTTAAAATAAAATTTTAGTAGTGATTTGAAAAAAAATAAATAAATTAAATAAATAATTAAAAATTTATTAATGTTATTAATTAATATTGAAATAGTTGAAAAAAGAAAAAATTAAAAAATTTAATTAAATAAATAATTAACATTTATGTGTTTAGTAGTTTTATAATTTTCAAATTAATTTTAATATTAAAATTTTAGAAATTTATTTTAAGTTATTCTTTTGAATTTAATTAATTCTTTAATTATAATATATTTTTCCTAGTCTAATAAGAATCTCAAGTCATCTAACTAATATTTATATACTATTAATATTATTATTAAATAAATATTATTATTGTTTCTGAATTATAATTTTATTAAAAAATTCATTATTTTTTTTGTATTATCATATTTTTTTTTTTTTTTTTTTTATTTTTGTAATAATTATTTTATATATTAGAATATTATTAATATAATTAATTTATAAAATTTAGTTATTTTATTTTTTTTTTTTTTTTTGTTTTATGATTAGTACAAAATATATAATATATTGATTATTTAATGATGATTTTGTTGTTTTATTTTCAATTAATAGTATATATATTAAGAATACCATTTTTTATTAAATATTAGTGCCTGCCTTAATATAATTGCCTGAATTATTCTCAATTTGTTTTTTTTCTTAAATATTATATTTTTTAAAATCTAAATATTTCTAAAAAATTTCTTTGATATTACTGAGACTGTTAAGGTTACTGAGATGTTTGTGGACTATTCAGAATTAGTATCTAATCTCCTGGTTTTCTTCCAAATTATGAGGTTTTTTTGACAGAGACTAGTAAGATGAGTTTGGCATAAATTTTGATTTAATCATTAATTACATAAATTTGTAATTATTATCTTTGGTCGCAGACTATTTTTATATTGTTTGAATGCCTTAAGATTAATTTGCAATAATTTTTTTAAATACAAGTTGAATTTCCCAAAAGCCTAGTATCATTCAAACTCTAACTTAATACTTATTTGAAGGGATTGTCTTATATGATATTAGCAATTAATTTTCCGATCAAAGTATTTATTCGAGTTAGTAAACTTGTTGTAAACAATTTTACTAACAATTTTGTCCAAATCAATTTTTTATGTATAAATCATATGTTTTCGGTTTTGAGCCTATTCGCTTAGACCTTAATTGAATCTAGTCATTAATATGGTCGTTAAAAACGAATCTGTGAATTTATTACAATGTGTCTAATATTTAAACTTTTACAACTTCTTTTTAACTTCAGTATAATGAAGCAATTTTTACTTATTTAATATTTAACTCATATTTTTGAATTTTAATTCTTTAACTGATTTTTAATAAATTCTATTCGAATTCTAGTCCAATATACAATTTTATTCTACAGGTACTCCTACTAGATCAGAACCTTAAGTTAATTAATTCGAAACTATTAAAAAACCTTAAAATATTAATCTTTATAATTTAATTTAATAAATTTTTTGAAATTTTAAATATTTAATTTTATTATCTTATAATATAATTAAATATAATTATATATTTAAAATAATTTCTTTTAATAGAATTTTGTATATAAGAAAAGTATGAATAAGAAACGCAACGCACTTTTCGAATTGAAACGTAAAGAAAATAGACAAAAAAATTAAAATTATTAATGAATTAATAATAATTAAAAAAAATACAAGTAATAAATATATATATATAGATAAGTTTTTAGAAAATTAAGAATGATATGATATATACGTATACTTGTACATATAATATATATATAACTATACATATAAAAAAAAAACTAATAAATTTTTAATTCGAAAAAATAAATATATTGGAAAATTATACAATAATTAAAAACGAATATATAATATATTATGTAATACATTATTAAAACGGAAAGCTTTAGTTTCCCTCTACTTACAATCTGCCTTCAATTTGCAATAAATTTTCTCTTTTTTGAATTCATACAGTATTTTTCTTTACTTTACTTTAAATACTTCTTCTTTATCTTACAACTTCTACATCTATCAATTCCTATCACACTAAACGTAAATTCCGCTTATTATAATATGTATTATTACGGTACATTTTTTACTACATTTTGACTCCATTTTGAAAAAGTATAACTTAAGTAAAAAAAACTATTAATTTTTTATAGAATTTTTGCCAGTTTTTTATTAATTAAAAGTATTTTTACTTATTTTAAAAACTCTATTCATTAACTAATTTCTAACTAATTAATTACTAGTTTTTCAACCAATAAACTAAAGCTAATTGATTTATATAAAATTAAAAAAAAAACTTGTAATCATAAATAATATAAATTGTTGAATTTAATGAAAAATCAAAACGTGTATAAAACTACAAAAAAAAAAGAATTTTAATAAATTGTTAGAAAAAAAAATGATTGTAATTTAAAAACTTAATATTAAGAAATAATTTAAAAAAAAAAACAAATATTTTTGTGTTAATAAAAAAATTTAAAAAAAAAAAATTAAAATTAATAAAAATGTCCACAAATTTATTTATTAAACTTTATAAACATTTTATTTATTATTTTTAATAAATTTTTTCTGCAATTAAAGTCATTCGATCATTCATTCTTCGAAAAGGCATCGATTTTTTTTAAACTATATATTAATTATTAATTTTTTTTTAATTAATTAATTAATAAAATAAAAATATACTTTTATAATTTCAAATAATTCTAAAAAAAAAAAAAAACTTATATATAATAATAAAAAAAAAGAAAAATTTATAAAAAATCGAAAAAATAAATTTAAATCTGACAATCAACTTTGTATTTTTAAAATGTTTAAATTCTTCGTGTACCAATCTTTAACAAAGAAACAAATTAATAATAAATATATAAAAAAAAAGAAAATAGAAAAAATAATTAATTAATTAAATTAATATTTTATAAACTAAAACTATAATAATAAAAAAAAAAAAAAGTCAAATTGACTTTTTACCAAAATACAATAACGAAAAACCGAATTCAAATTAAAATGCCAAATCAAAACCAAAAATAAAATTTTCTTAAATTAATTATGAAGATTTATACTAGGAAAACTTAATTAGAAACATTTTTTTTTAATTTAAAAATGATTTTTATTAATTTGTATTTTATTTAATTATTTTTATAAGTACACCTTAAATAGACTATTTTTACATAGGGAATGTTTAATTTAATTGTACCCCTTTTCTCCTATATAGTTCCTCTTTAATATGTTCTAAAAATTTTACCTAACGTTCTAAAAATCGATAGACTTTCTTCTGAAACTCAAATATTTTTCTAGAAAACACATTCAACCCCTTCCAATGTTTAAAAATATTATTTTAGCTGCTTTTGTTTATCAAACCCATTTAAAATTTTTTTAATTCAAATTACTAAAATATGAGGAACAAGTTTAAACCTAAAAAAGCTATAAAAAATCTACGATTTTGGTTTAAAAGGTTCACCTAAAAATAAAATTCTAAAATAAAAACTTAGGATTTATTTCGTAAAATGAATTCGTCTCAAATAGTTTTTAAAAGTCAGTAAGACATTTAATTTAATTTTTTTTTAATAGCAGAATTGCTTCACTTCCTTATCACATTGGTGTAATAAAATTATTTTAGAATTAACACTTTGTTCTAAATTTAAAATTTTTTTTAATAAATATTGATTAATAGCAACTAGACATCTGCACAAATGTGTTCCATTTCTAAGACTAATTGAAAACATTCTAATTTCTAATCATACATTCATTGAAAATTTCAAATGTTTAAATGTTTTGAACTTTACAATTGGAATACTTCGAATATTTTTAAAATACACGAAATACTTGGTGTATTTATAAAAAATAATAAAATTATTTTTAGCGATGACGTATTTCTTCAGGTAGTTGTGAAAAATGTAATAATTGTGTAATAATAAGTGTTTCATCTCATTGTAATAGATAATCTTTGGTTTTAATTAATTTTAAAAGTGCGTTTAAGACAATATAATTGAATAAGATAGACTATTTTTAATTATTTTAGTATTTTTTTTTAAATTACTTAAAACTCAAGTAATTAAATATAAAATAACATTTATTGTCACAGTTTCAAAATAATTTCTTCATAATATGATTTCTTTAATCTTACATTTATTCTGTATGTAAGATAAAAATTTATATAGTAAATACTCTCTATACAAATGCGAATAATATAACATTCCATATTTTTTGTAATCAAAATATATGAATACACATTCCATTCCATTCGAACATTATTTTGTTCTGTTTCATTCTATTCTAATCAGAATATGTTATGTTTTATTTTATTCAATTTGAAAGACTTCAAAACAGAACATTCAATGTTTTACAAAATATAGCATGATTTGAAAAAGGTTTTGAATACATTTGTGCAGATGTCTAAAGGTTTATAGCTTTTAGGTTTGTAGGTCATTATAATATTTACTATGCAATGTGAGAATATGATTGTGATTGAAAAGTTTATTAAATAAGTCTTTTTATTATACTGATTAAGGTTTTTAAATCTAATTAAAGTTTTTTTAAATATTTTACCCTACAAGTCTCAACCCTTTCTGAATTTACTTTAATTTAAGGTGTACTATAAATTTTTTTATTTAAAAATTTACTTAAACCAAATATGTATACCCTAAACTACTAAATCAAAACAACTGACCAAATTTAAACAAAAACTACCAATATGAAACAATAAAAAATAAATCACCTAAAATTCAAATAAACCACAAGTAAATTAAAAATTACAATGTAATTGATTTATTTTAATTAAAAAAACGTTTTTATTTTAATTTAAAATTTATTTAAAACTTTTTTAAAAACTTTCTAAAGACAAAAAAAAACAAAAGGTATTCCAAATGCAATAATTAATTAAGAAAATTAATTTATTAAAAAATTTAAACCGAAATATGAAGCCACTGTAAGAAAAACTAGAACAAAATAACAAAAAAATAAAAAAACAATTTCAATTGCCTTATGAATAAAAAAATATATTTTAAAAATGAATTAAAAATAAAAAAAAAATTTAAAAAAAAAAATAAATAATTAAATAAATTTATTATTATTATTATTGAAAACAAATAAAAAACAAAAAAATTTTAAAAAAATAAATTTAAAAAAAAAAAAATTATTACAATATTATGTGAAAGCTAAATTTTATTATATTTTAATAATATGTATTATTATTGTTGTTAAATAATTAAAAATAAAAACTTATTGATTATTAATAATTAGAAAATTATTAATATGTTAGAGAAAATATTTTTTTTATTTATTTTTGATAATTTTTTTAACTATTAAGTGATAAATATACTAAAGCATTTAAATGTATTCTTTTGAAATTTTGAAAAATAATGAACTTCATTTTTTATTTCTTCTCAGTTATCAGTTATTTTGCGACTTTCGAACAATTTTAAAATATACAATATTTCTTTTTTTAATATTTCTGTGTTTCAATATGTTTTATGTCAGCTCCTTCAAATTCAACACAGATGATAAGCTTTGTTTTATATATAGATAAACTTTAATTTAATTATTTTTATTAATTAAATTTTTAAAAAAAAAATAATTATTCTCAGAACTTTATCAGAATTTGACATGTATTTAAAAAATTTGAATTAACGTCAGTTATTGTGAATTTTATTAAAAAACATTGTGCATTTAATTAAATGTCATGTTATTTTAATATTGCCTATTTTTAAAAATATTGTTGGAATTTTATATTTAATTTTTTACTTCTTATTAAAATAATTTACTTATTAAATAAAATTATTTACTTAAAAACAAAGCAAATAATAAACTTCTCAAATAATAAATTTTTCAAATATTAAGAACTCAAAAAAAAAATTATTCATTTTGAAAATTTAAATTTTTTAACTATATTTTGTTTTCAGATAAAAAATTCAAAACGACTTTTAAATGTCATTTAATTACAATTCACAATAACAATACATATTATTAAAAACTGAGTTATCAAAATTCATTCACAATATACTCTGTCAATTAGCCCACAAATGTACTTAATTTTTGGTACTTAAAATAAATCTCATTGAAAAACTTATTAATTGCAATAAAAAATTTATTCTTTTTAATTTAAAGTTAGCTTTAGAAAATTCTGAAAGTGTTGAAAAATAAAATTAATTAAATCTGAAATTTAAAAAACTCAGCTGAATGAAAAAGTAATAACTAAACTAAATAAATAAACCTAATTCTCTTTTTACGTGAATTTGAAGTAACGCGATTTGAAAAAATAATTCAAATCCATTTTAACGCGATTTGAAAAATAATTCAATTCTCTTTTAATGCGTTCAAATTTGAAATAACGCGATTTCAAAATCATGATTATATTCGATTTAAGATATTCAGTGAATGTTACCTTAAAAAAATTTTCACATCGCTTATTAAGAAGAAAGGAATAAAAATTTACTTATGATTTTATTTTATGAAGATGAACTTATTGTTTATTAGTTACATGTAAAACATGTGAAATAATATTTTTTAATGTAAAATACAAAAATCTTAATAATTAAGTGTACAATACACGTAAAAACCATAGATTATTAAATGTTAAGGTTTTTATTTTTAGTGATTTCTGTAATCTGGAACCAATCCGTTTTTTTTACATGTAATTCATATTTCTCTTACGCGTTTTTTTTTTTTACGCGCATTTTTGCGAAACGTATCTATAAAAAGGGATTACAATCAACTTCAACTACGAAGCTCAATTTTGAAATTAAACAGTTTAAATTCAATTCTAACAGTTTCTATTTTAATGTTATTTATTAAAACTGAGCATAACACAAGTTTACAATACAACATGATTAAAATACCACTTTTAATTAATCAAATTTATCTCTTATACAAATTATTCGATACAACCAAATGTTTTACTACATATTTATCACTTCCCTTAATTGTAAAACGATTTCAGTAGTTAAAAAACTTTTCAAAATTAAAATAAAAAAAAAATCTGTGTTAAATTTTAAAAACAAATAATTAGAATATTAAAAATATTATAAATTGCATGAAAATTTTTAAATAATTTACCTTTTTTTTTTAATTTATTTTTTTATTCGATTGAAAAATGAAACAAAAATAAGAATTAACATAAATAAAAAATTTATTATTAATTATTTATTAATAAATCAAAACAAAAAGCTACATGACTTTCCATTGATCTAATTCAGAGGAAAAATACATCATGTAATTTTTTTTTTTGAATTTTTCTCGGACGGCAAAACCACCTTAGATGTTGTAAAATTGTGCTAACAATGAAATAAAACAAAATATAATTAATTAAAAAAAAAAAAAAAAAGTATTAAAAATTATTAAAAATTACTTAAAAACTCAAAAAAAAAAAAACAAAAAAACAATTAATATAATAATAATTTATATTAAATAACATAAAATAAAACAAAACCCAACTCTACTATGTTATATTTAAAATAAATTTGAAAAACAAAAAAAATATTGACATATTCTCTATATTAAACCAAACTCAAATAAAAAAATGAAGAAATAAACAAAATTTAATAATAAAATAAATATTAAAAAAATAATTTACAAACAAAAAAATAAATAAATAAATAAAAATATTCTCAAAATATAAAAATTAAAACAATTGTTTATAAAAAATTATTAGAAACTTGAAGAAAAATGAAATAAATATTCAATAAATTGATTTTTTTAAATAAAAAAACAGTTTTAAAATAAATTAAAATAAAATTAAAAAATTTTTATAACTTTTCTTTTTATTTAAATAACACTTTGGAACAAACTATTAAAATATACAAAAAATATATTATTAATGAGGTTGGGCAGCACTGTCAAAAACTTCTGTAATAATAAAGTTGACAAATTTCGAATCAAACTTCAAAAAATGTTTTATTTCATAAATATTATAATTTACGATATAAAAAAATGGTTGACTTACGTCAAATAAATTCAATTTGTAAATTTACGATAAAAAAAATTCTGCCCAATCTTATATAAAAATTTTTGTTTTAAATTATGTTCTTTCTTTATCTGCTTCTTTTATTAATTTTAATTATAATTTTTTTATTAAAAATTTTATGAATAAATATGGTGTTGTATCGTAATGTCAATGTTTTTAATTTTATTTTGCGTAGAAATTTTGTAATATATATAATTATCTAAATACATACAAAATACAAATATACTATACGTACACAAATACATATACAAAATAAAAATAATTAACATAAAACCAAACACAGATTCAACAATATATTAATGTAAAAACAATCAATACAGCAATGGTATTGGTAATACCTATTTAATAAAAAAAAAATTTTTGATTTGTTCTTATACCTCACAGATGATTTTGTTAAAATTTAAAAAAAAAGGGGAAGAGCTAATCAAGGATTTAAATTAAAATTTATCTGTGTAATATAACAAAACACTACGATACTGAAAAGTAAAGTATGATGTTTAGAATGAAATACATAATACCTTTTAAATCTATATTTACCTACATATGTACCTATTTATGAAACTCTTTAAACTTTCAACTAGTTAAGGTTGGATTAAAATTTAATTTTATTAAATTATGAAATTCATAACTAACTTCTCTATGGTAAATACATTTTACTAAATTAAGTGAGTTTTTAATTCAGTATTCAGATCTTACAATAATAATTAATTCATCAATTATTATATTACTCTCAAAAGTAATTAAATTTATTGATTAATTATTTAATATTTAATATGTTTTTTTAAATTAATAAAATAATTTGAAATTTCAAAATATATGTAGGTAAAAATTATATTTACATGATACAAAAGCAAAATTTACAATAAAGAAACAAAATTTATATTAAAAATAATATTAAATATCCAAAAAACCAACATACACAATTACATATATACATAATAATATTAATAATTAAATAATAAATAAATATATACAACACATAACATAATACTTATATATACAAAAATTAAATACAAAAATATTCAGAAAATTTTAACATAAAAATACAAAACATGAATGTCAGTTAAATAAAATTTAAATAATTAATTTAAATACAATAAAAAATTTTTAAAATTAAAATAAATTATTACATAATTATATTGTAAAATTATCAGTATGTCATTATAAATTATCAATGTTGTGGAATTAATTAAAATAACTATTAATATAAATAACATAATATGTAGGAAAAATAAATTAACATAATTACAAAATATTTATAATTTAGATTTTTTTATTTTAAATTTTTTTTTATTGTTTGTTTCTAATGTTTATATAAATTCATGCATTTCTTAAGTCTTTTGTTTTCGAAATCGAAATTCGATACTGGTTCTAAATTTTGATAAAATTTAAATTGAGTCATCTTGCAGATTTTAATCAAAATCTTTAAAAAGAAACTAGAACAAACGTTTTTATTTTTTGACAATTGCGAATTTTCGCCGCGCATCATCGTATATGCGTTGACAGATATTAAAATGTGATAGTTTTAATCGATTTTTTTTTTTTTATTTATGTGAAGTTGATATCAAAATAATATGAGGATACAAATTTTACTTTTACAAATTTAATTTTTATAATTTCTAGTAATACGCCCTCTATTTTTAAATATGTCATTAGTTGTATAGAATGGCAATGACAATGAATTTTAATTGTCAAAATAGATATTATATTAAATAAAGGCAAGGCATTAGTTGTATAGAATGGCAAACTTAGAATAAGGGATGTCATACGGATTGCAATACATTAGTATCTAGTCAAATACATTATAGGATATATTTTCTAAATTTTTCGAAATTCCCACAACTACTAAGAAATATCACGCGATAATATATCGCATCGCGCGTTACAAGCTGTTCAATCAAGAATGAAGATTCGAAACTTCACTTCCTGTTAATAATTTTAATTGATTAGAATAACTTAATTAGAATGCATTAATTTATATAGACGTTAATTTATGGAATAATTAATTTAATATTTATTAGAATAATGTAAATAGCAATTTTGTTAACTCGTTTTTATTGCATATTATTTTAAATTAACATTAAAGTTTCAATAATTTATAAAAAAAAAAAAATAGTAGAAACTTAAAAAAAAATTTATAAAATTTTATTCAAAAAACAAATTTAATATAATTTCTTTTTTTTTTTAATAACTATCGTGCCTTCTCATCATTAAACTTTATTTTATTAAAAATGAAAATATAAATAAAAAATTTCTAAATATAATAAAATATTTAATCAGCATGCTCATATTATTGTTTTTAATTCTTAAATCTTATCATAAATATTTAAAAATAATATTATTAATTTTTTTTTTTAAATAATTGTCGTAGATGTCAGTGTCGTATAAATATTATTAAAAAATAAGGCTAAAATTTAATTTTTAGTTTTGACGTTTTATCGTTCCTTTGTAAATGTATATAAGAGATAGGAAATGATCTTTTAAATTTATTTATTAAAATACAATTTTATTTAGAGAATGTATAATTAGAAAAAGATTTAATTTATAATATAAAATTAAATTTTTTTATTTGTTTAGCCTCTATAAAAACTTTAAAATACAATCTAAAGGTTACTTCAAAACATTCAAAAATACTTGCATACGTTTTTTTTAATAATAAAATCTATTAAATTGAGTACGGTAAATTAAATACTGCCAATTTAAAATGAAATAAATATGTCAAAATTAAAGAAATAGGTACTTTTAAGAAGTTGGAATTTAAAACTTATCAAATTTTTATTTAATTCTTAGATTTTTTTCTCAAATAAACTTTAGTTGTTACCAAAAAAAAATAAATACTGTATTACAAATTTGTAATTTAAAGTTATCATTTAAATTTAAAACATTTTAATATAAACCCTTTCGCTACTAAAGTTTTTTTTATAAATTTTGAAATTCTTAAAAAAATAGATGAATAAATGTTCGTCCCTTTAACGAAGTGTTTTTATCTTTCCCTGGCAAATGAACTTTACAAGACGGCGCATTGTTCTTTATTAAAAAATAATTCTCCATTATATTTATATCATTTGCTAAAGTAAATATTATAAGTTTAAAATTCGGAGTAGTAATTAACAGAAAAAATACATCAGAGAAAACCAATCAACCTGTTTTAAATAAATTAAATTAAGCCGATGACTAGATGACAAATAAATGTTACAATAACCAATAACACAAACATATACGACGGTTTCAAAAATTGCTTTTAAAACAATAATATTGACACAAAAAAACAAAACAATAAGCTGTACTCAATTACATTTCCCAAGACCTGATATTTTATTAGGCCTTTTACAAATATTTTTTTTACATAAAAGTTTCCACAAATTACATAATATAATAACTATACTTGAAAGAAACTAAATCAAAAAAAAAATTATTATTTTATATTAACATTTATTTATTTAATTTGGCGAGTTTATTTTCAATAAATCATCACATATAAACTTCCAATTACAATTACTATCAGCTTCTTATTCTTATTTTAATTTTGTATTTATTTATTTTTATTTAATTTTATGTTTTTATTTAATATAAAAAAAATTTAATAATTTAATTTTAAATAATATAAATCATTTGTTTACAGAAAATAAAAAAGAAAACTAAACAATATTTAAAATAATATTTGAAATAAAAATTATTTAAATAACATAACTAATAAAAAATTAACAATAAAACCCATTAAATAATAATATAAGTAAACTTCAATTTTAATGATAAGTTTAAATTAAAATTAAAAAACAAAAAACTAAAATTTAAAAAAAAAAAAAAAACTAGACAGAAACAAAAATAAAATGTAAATAAAATTTATTGTTAAATGTTGTATCCATTGTTGTGACATTATAACGTACATTATATACTATTAAAATTAAAATAAAAATAATTTAAAAAAAAAATTGTATTAAAATAAATAAAAATCAAACAAAAAATGAAAATAAAGAAAAAAAAAAAAAATTGACTACAAATATAAATAAAAATAGAAATTAAATAAAAATATCATATGTAATATCGAAAAATCCAAAAAAATAAACATTGTTTCATTAATAATTCACCCTCATCCGCTCTCCGTCTAAACTTCCATATTTAAGGAAAACCCAAACAGTCCCATTGTAGAATTTTATTAGATAAAAGCATAAATGAAGCATATTTCAACTGGAATATCTCAAAGATCGCTGAGATATCTCTATGAAGTGCAAAATGGGGCTCACTCTTCATCGATCGTCGATCTTTATAGTTTCATATACTTTGTTATACCAGCCCTTATCCTAACGAAATAAAACAATTTGCTTCCACTCATAGTTTTCTAACTTAAAATAAAGGGTGGGCGGAATACTTAACATTACGCAGTAGAATTTTTTGGATGTATTATACACAATTCCATTTGTTCCTTAAAATTGATATGACCGAAAAGAGTTTATAAATATCATTGACATTTTTCTTTAAAATATCTTCCGAAATTTAGCCACATTATCCTATTTAATCTGTAATTCACAATTACCGTTAGATTAGTTACCCAATCCTCCAGCAGACTGTGAATTTGTTTCAAAGGTCTTATCTAAAGTTTAGTTCTAAAAGAATAGAAAATAGATTTTTAGCAATTCAAGGAAAACTCACAAAGTTTTTTTTCCAAAATACCAGAATACATCAAACATAATGTTTACCGTTATTTCTTAATCGAGATCGGCTCTACTATTTTTAGGACACTTATGCACCCTGCAGTCACCCGTTTGGTTTTATCTCGTGTTATAATGTAAACCAACTACGCTACCTCATTACTTTTCCATCTGAAACATTGTAGAAGTTGAAAAAGGGGATCCTCGCGGATAGGTTGTTCGGTCTTTGGATTATTCTTATATGCATATGTTTAAAATTGAAAATAAATTAATAATTAATATTTACATTGAATAAGTTGTAATACTCCTATTGTAAGAACAATAAACGTACGACATAGATCGTTAAAACCAATGTAACAATATAATCAATA